>OU015767.1:31959460-32173073 GCA_907173295.1 Fagus sylvatica
GCATATAAACAATTTTTTTTTTTTTTTTTTTTAAATAATGATTCCGTTGGAAAATTGTGATGAGAGTATCATGTGTTTTTATATATGGGTTTACCATTAATACTATTTTTATTAACACCAAATACAATATACTATTTCAACTACAAAAAATTTTGTAATCCTAAAGTTATTGTTCTTAAAAATGATAAAGGATAGGTTATTCTACTTCATGGAATTGACAAGACAAATGTTATTCATTAAGCCAACAATCAAAGCACTAGCAAGAAACAGACAAAGTTTCAATTACATCCAAGATTGCATATCTACTTGTGTAGTAATTTTGAATATCCAGGAGTCACATTTTGTGAAATACACGAGATATTAATTTGAGGAATGGTGTACGGTCCTTGTAGTAAACCACTACTAATCCATCTATATGCCGCTTCTGTTAAGTGTACACCATCCCAACTAACATACTGCGAAGGGTCCTCACAAGCACTCGCTAAAGGACTGCCACATTCTGCTGATGTGTTGCAATTGTATGTGCCTCCCCCTCCACAGCATGCCGTGAGTGCTCCTCCACTAAACCCTATATATGATGGACATGTAGCAAATAATTAGTACCAAAGCTTTTCATATTAGAAATATTGTAACTCTTAAAAGGGTTTAATTAAATATTTTGGCAAAGCATATGTCAAAAGCCTATTCCAACAGATCATCGGGATTAATAAGCTAAGAAATTGGAGATGTAATGAACATGCATTTAAACAAACTGATTGATTCAAGAGCTGACACTACTGAACCCTATGCAAGTCTTTTTTCCATTATTCTCAAGCAAGAGTGCTACTAACATATACAATCTTCAAACTATTTTTGGCAATTAGTGCAAAATAAAGCAAATTATTAAGAATGTTTAGTTACCAAATTGGCTTGGATAACGATAAAAACGCATCGCCACATTGTAATAATCTGCATAGATGATATTGACATGAGGATGTAGTGCTTGAATCCTACTTAGTTCTTTTTGAAGCTGATCATTGTGGTACTCCGAAAACTTGTTTAACCACTTTAAACAACCAGTTGCGGGGTCATATTCCTCCTTATCCGTAGTCTCATAATATGTTAGGTAGGCTGCAGAGCATCCAATTGGTAGGTTCCCCGGAACCATGAGAGTCACCGCCCCTAGCTCAATCAACTCCTGCATGGTACGTAATGTTTAAATCATGCAAGAAAATTTTCTTCAAAGGTAGTATTAATGCAAATTGAAGTATCCCTAATATTAAAGTTACCAAATATTAGGCGCTTATTTCTCGGTGATTAGAAGAAAAACTTAAATTTCATTGTCCTTTTCTATTCATGTTGGACTTGTGTTTAACTGTTATAAAGATTCAAATCACACATCATGGATTAGGTCCTTCTACAATGAAGTTTTGTCATTTCTACCAAACTGCTTTGGAGATAAACTTTATCTATACACAAACATGACTTCGGGCAGCCCAAGTTATGAAAACAATAAAACTGGTTCCTCTCCACTTAATAAACCGAGTGCATAATTCCACAGATGAAGATATGCTTACCATATTTTTATATAGTTAGTCTTATAACAGTATTTGTCAAAGGATGCTAATTAATTAAACTTGATGCAATAATTAATACATTTTTCTATAAAATAAATTTTCTTTGCACCATAAGTTCTTACATTGATGGCTGAAGAGATTGCTTTAATCACTAGTGGCACGTACGTCCGAATCTCTTCTATACTCCTCTGCAGAAAAAATGGATAATTGTAGTCGTTGCCTCCAATCTCTCCCATAAGAAATAGAGATCTTCCAAAGATTTCATTGCATTCTGCACATCTCCATCACATTACTAGTGAAAAGGATGGTACTAACCATAACAAAATGCTTACAATAACCAAATTCTACATGCCATTCATGTTTATATACACATTACAAAATACAAATACTTTCTCAAATCTCACCAGCTCGAGACAGACATCCGCACGTACAGTGCGTGTCTTAATTAGTGGAGCTAGCGTTTTGGAAAAGAAGCTGATGCATGAGTTAGCATGAGTATAACTCATGCAACCGTGGCTCACAATGAATAAAATCTATGCATTGTCAATTTGGCAGGAATGTCAAATTCAATTCAAATCAGTACTTGGTTAGCTTTCATGCAAAAACGTAACCCATTACCCATGCCATGTGGTTTTTCAAGGAAAAGTTTTTCCACACGTTAAAAGCGGAAAACACTTTCCACTCTATTTGGTTTGGTTTCCATTGACTACAGAAAACATTTTTTGTTAACAAGAAAGCATTTTCTGCGTAAATAAACTGACATAAGAGAAAATAGAAAAAGGGAAAAAGAGAAGAAAGGAAGGGATAATATGAGGATTTTACAATCTGAGCGTAATATTCAAATTTTAATTTTTTTAGAAGAAAAATAATGATTTTATGAGAGAATACGAAGAGATGGGTGAAACAATAATTTTAGTAATTAATTAAGAGTAATATAAGAACAATATTATTGGGCTCAAGTTTATTGTTTTTTTCCATTAAATCTAAAGAGATGTTGGTGTAATTTTCGTTTGTTTTTTGTTGGGCTCCAATGTATAATTCCACAAAATTTTATATTCTCAATTTTGATAGACAATTGAGAAGGGAGGGAATTAACAAAACATTAGCATTGTAAAGAATAAATTATCATACATAAACATAATGCGTTTCTTGGGATCCAACTAGCTATTGGTTGTCAAATTAATTTTATAGTAACCTCAGAATCGCGTTGTAACTGTACTGTTGGAGGGACCCATCAGCTGCCCCTTAGAGGTGGGCTTGACTTTCTCTAACTGAAAAAATAAAATAAATAAATTAACACGTTTTAGGATTTAATCTAGGCAATGGATTCTATAAGTGCTAGCCTATATATACCTGGGCCAACTCGGTAGGTAAGTTGTTTAGAATACAACAAGTTGCAATTATTTTTGAAAGGGTTCAATCGTTATTTGGTTTCTTAGTTTTTTAGGATAAATTATTAGGTAATGCCAGAAAGTAGAGACCTTTAAGACTAAATAATAAATTATTTCTTTGATAGAGAATAACACGAGAAAGTAGACATATTTATTTATTTATTTTTCTTTTGTTTAAGAGTAGAATGATTGAGATGGAAAAGTATAATAGAAGTAATATGATTTTTATCTAGACTTACTATTAAAGATTTTTTTTTTTTTGAGTAAACAGTAAAGATATTTCAGTAACACCAAATCATAAAATATTTATTAAATCAATAATTTTGTTGAAATGATTGATTATTATCGATGCATAATAAAAATAGTATTAATGATAAAATAACCTTAACTAAAAAAATATTTCAAAAAATCGGTTTCATTATCGAACCAAATTCATTGTGAACTTGTCAAAGGCCATGGCTTGTACTTGTGATCGAAATGAATCGCCTAATTTAAAGAGAAAATGTTATTTCCACACCTATTTATAATATTTCCGTACCAATTTAAAAGGTGAAGCAATCATGAAAAGCCAACTAACATGAAAACTAAATTCAACTAAACAATCATACGTCGATCCATGGAAAAAGAGATTTTTAAAAAAAGCTACCGTGAAGAAATCACGAAATTGATGCCAAAATAGAAAACTAAATCGGTTTATTATTTTCATCAACTCGGAGAGTGACTCGGTGGGATTGATAACTAAACAAATTTTTAGAAAAGAAGGGAAAGGAAAGTAACAGAAGAAGAAGATTGAATAGTAAACTTACTTGACGATGTGTTGCACAGATATGGCAGAATTTCCTTGAACCAATCCAATTGAACTCTTAGAGAGTAGTTTGTAGACACACTATAAATTCCCCTTTCTATAAAAAAGTCTATGTCCAATGCTGTTGCTCCCGCAACAGCAAAATTCACACCTTCTTCAATACTTGTAACACTACTCTCATTCTTAACCGATAGATATGGCTTTATCAATGATAATCCAAGAGATTCAGCTGCCCACAAAAAGCCAAAACCAAAAATAAAAAACAAAACCCCCATTAACAACAAGTCAATGTAACAGGTTAATTAACATGTTGCTCACCAATGAAGTCTATGACTGGACGGCCATTACAGCAACGTCCTGTGGGGTGGTGAAAGTAGGTCTCCCCGTATGGAGGAAAGAGACAGTGACTAGTTGGATCAGCGAAGTAGACATTTCCGGTGTCAGCAAGTGAGTCTCCGAAGCTAAAGACTGATGTGTAGCAATTTCCAAACACGCCCTTAATGGTAGCTAGTGAGAGGAAGAGTTTGATAAATGGTAGTTTGATTGACCAAAGAGAGGAAGAAAGAGCCATGGATGTCACTGAAAAATAAGGGAGAGAGGACGTGCTATAGCCTGCCTGGCCTATCTTAGAATTTTGCTTTTTAAGTCATCTCCGAAGAAGCAATTTTTTTTTTTCTTTTTTCTCTAAAATTTGACCAACCATTCCGACCAGCCTATATTTTTGTCTAAAAGCTTCAATTACTAGTAAAATGTAACTGTACATTGTAGTTTGGCATTCATTTTGTTTTTTACTTTCTATTTATCTCTGCAGCTTTCTCCTCTTTTTTGCCCTTTTTTTTAGTTAAGGTGGGTAATCCACTCTCTGAAAGTATGTACCAACCCACTTGGAGTTCTCCATGACTTTCTCTCTGTATTTCTTTTCTCATTTTGTTTTTAATAACTCCTCATTGACACTGATTCTTCCACTTGACAACGACTAAGAAATAATCCCAATTAAATAGATCATCAAGTGTAAACGTAAAATAGGGATGAAAAGGTCGGTGTGTAAAGCACTAAAGCTTTCCCACCGGTTGCTTGTGAGGAGTTGTCTATTAAATAGAAGTTTGCAAATTACATGATTGTATAGATTATTTATTATTTAAAACTCAAATACAAAAACTTTAGTAATTAAATAATAATTTATTTTAATTTTCTACAATATAATTTTTTTTATTTAAAACAATTATTCTTCTTGCTTAGAGGTAAACTTACTAAATAAGTTTCTATATTTGAATTTTGTTTACATATCTTTTGTATTTTAATATTCTTGTGACATAATCGATTTTATAATTTTATCAATTTTGATTATTTGATTTTTTTTTTTTTTTTAAATCTACATGAACAAGTAACTTGTATTTTTATTAAAATTCTATAAGTGATAATTCTTTTAAAAGAAATCTAGTATAAAATTTTTATACAATAAATAATTGTTATATTACATGTTTAAACATTATTATTGTTATTATCTTCTAACTGTTTATTATGAATTTCTTGTTTATTTGCTTCATTTTTCTGGGTAAAACAGTTGAGGGTTTTAATTTACTTAATAGTATGAGGCTTCTTGGACTTGAAAAAATGAATGCCCAACACAATTATTTTGTAGTTGTGGGCCTTAGGTCTAGGCTTGGAGGTGGCCCTTTTTAGGTAACCCCTTTCTCTCGAAGAGGAAAGGGCAGCACACAATGCAATCACATTTTAAGGATTTGTGGGGAGAGGGCAGCATATGCCATTAACTCAATGCTGACAGGACTTGGCAGTGAACACATTGCATTAATTGGAAGTAGGCTCTCCACACAGAGAGAGGGAGAGGTGAAGCAGGTTGGTTGAACCAAAGGCCAGATTAGTTTCCTAGCACAAAACCCATTCAAATCCAAATTGCAGTAGGCAAGCTATAAGAGATGGAGACCATCAGATTATAGTTTACTATCTACAATCACAATTATTCATGCAAAATTCATCATCGAGGTTGTTACACTCAAGTCATTTACAATAGCTCTAAAAGGTCCAACACTTACATTATACATACAGCAACTATAACTTTATTTTTACAACAAAAAGAAGGATGCAGCAACAGGATTGGTATAGATGTCTTGCAACCCAAGCAACCCTGTCTTCTCTTATTTCTAGTTCCGGTAAACGTTCCTGTTTTAGAGCTCATAATACCAATTTCAGTTCTGTGAAAAGAACTCTTAGTAACGCCAACGCCAATCTTTGTTACTGAGGATTTGGAGGACGGCTGTTAGCAGCCGAAACTCGGGATCCCCATTCCAGCAGCTCTTTGCTGGTGTCATCCTTGTGCACAAATACTTCAATGAAACATAAAGAATCCTTTTGTGCTCCTGTTGCTGTTGCAATCGCTTCTGTCAGTTCCTCCTCTGTACGTACCTGTATTTCACCAGCTGAATCTATTAATATACTTCAGGAGCAAAATGATATATTGCTATTACATTAAAGTTCCAGAATGCATCTTTTAAATATCTGAATGAGAAACCAGAAGCACATGCTGTGCAATTTTTTTGACTTTGACTGAGACTTTTGGGGTCCTCCTTTGGGATTAGTCAATCTTGTTTGGTCTTCATGACCTTATGACATAAATTAGGACATAAAAGGTTCGAACTGATCCATTTAGATTTGTGCTTAAATATTTAGATATTAGATACTTGAAGATTTCAATTTGGAATCATGTGAGTTCTAAGTTATATGGAATAATGTCAGGAAACGATAATGACAAAGAAACGCAGACAATATAGAATATAGCAATACTTTTGAAAACACACTTAATAAGAAAATTAATAGTGGTAAGAATGAAATGGATGAGAAGAAAACAAGTTATAATGGCAAAATAAGAAAAATCAAATAAGGAATATATGTGATTGGCGTACTCAGACTGTTGTTAGAACTTTATTTCATGAATGCTAACCTTGGCAGTCCAGCATTTGCCTTCACCATTGTGGATGGCACCAACAAGGCCAGTGTAGTCCCAGTTCTTAATCACATTGTACGGGCCATCATGAATCTCTACTTCAATTGTATAACCGCCATTATTGATTAGAAATATAATGGTCCTTTGTCCACATCGAATCATTGTTGAAATGTCCTGAGCCGTAACCTATAAAAAGCGAAATTGTTTGATCACCATGCTTTATATTCCAACACATAGAAATCCAATATCAAGGTTTAGCAATGCAATAATGGAGCAGGGGCAGGGATCTCCATATTTCATATCAAAATTATCACTAACCTGGAAACTACCGTCACCGATGCAAGCAATTACACGCTTATTTTTGGCAGCCTGAGCATATCCAAGAGTGGCACCTACTGACCAGCCAATAGATCCATACTGCATCTGGAATTCGTACCTAAATGCAATCGATATAATACATTAGCACCCTGCCGACTGATAAACATATTGTATTCAATCATCAAGGAGTAAGGTGTTTAATGAAAACCCTGGCTTACCCGCAGTTCTCAGGGAGGCGGAGCTTCTGACAATTGAACCATGAGTCCCCCGTTTCAGCAATTACTGCAGTGTCTCCACATAGCAGCCCCTGTTTAATTAATAGATGAATTAACAAAAATGGCAAATCCATGAAAGACACAGGATATGATATTGGGTATTACTTAAGATTATTTAAATGTTTTGTGTTTCAAATTACAAACCAAGTATATCATAATAAAGACTTAACGCTTCCTCTATGAGGCTGGTTTGAAGGACCAGGACACAATCTGACAATCCCAAGAATTGGAAAAATAAAAATAAAAAATTAATGGCAAAAAAATGCCAGGCATAGCATATGCTACCCAACCATATTAGATATTCAACAAAGAGAACTCTTAAGGTACAACATAATAGCTTGAATGATCATGCATTTCATAAACCTTAACAGTTTATAAGACTAAAAAGAATAGTTTTAAATAGTGATTCTTGTGTCTTACCTGAATGTGCTTGAAGAGAACATTAACTCTAAGAGGCTCATCTTTCTCAGATTTTAGAGGGATGCCTGGCGGAACATAGATCCGGGTGTAATTCTCATGAGCTGTGCTGTTTTTCTTTAGCCTTTTGGCCAATGCACTTAAGAAATCAGCCATGAAAACCCAGCCAATAGATGGACCATTGGCTATAGTCACACGATTAGGCTGCACTATAATTGCTTTCTCCTTCTTGATTAGCAATGAGTAACCAACAGAGCTGTAATCATTAAAGATGGGGCCAACAAAAACATAGGCATCAGCAGACTCCACAATCTCCCCGACAAAGCTGGTGCTGACAGCACCCCAATATGTCCCAATGAAGCGAGGATGGTGCTCCGGCACCAGTCCCTTTGCTGAGGGCATAACTGCTATTGGATACTCACTGGCATTAGCAAGCTCTAGAAAGGCCTTTTGCGCCTTTGCTACCCTTAGCTTGGGCCCACCCACAAGGACAGGCTTCACAGCTTTATTCAAAAACTCAGCAGTCGCTTCCACAGCTGCTTCTAATCCTAACTGATTGCTTATCCTGCTTGAAAGGGTGGCCACCATTAGACTATCATTGATATTACTTTCAACTAATTAAAGCAATTAAAAATTCTATCTCGGAACTTTTACCCCATCAAAAACTTGATAAACAATGACAGACACAAGCAATACATGAAGAAAAAACCTTGAATTCATAGTTACATCATATGAAACCAATATAGAGCTTACCAAAATTAGCAAACATGATGACAAGGTTCGAATAGAGTTCATTGCCTCTTGTTTGGCTAGAGAGTATAACTACTCAATATATCAAATGTTGCCATGATTAATGAAATGGGATTGATCCAATACAAAAGTAATGTTCAGCAACACAGAAGATAAACAACTTGAATGGCTAAATACGAATTCTTTTTTAAGTTTTAACACGATATATACTAGTCAGAAAACTTCATTGCCATCAAAATGTTCAAGTACTCTGTAGATAGGAAGTTAAAAACATCACTTAAAACACCAAATTATGTGAGTTTACGGAGAAACTTAAGCAACCAAGCTTCTTTCTCTACTCTATAGTCAAGTGCCTACCAATCACCTCTCACAGACCCGAAAAAGTAGGATCTTTGTGTACTAAGTACAACCTTTGTTTTTTGGCTGAATAAAGACAAATTGAAGCAGAGCTTACTTCAATTGTGTCCATGCTACATTACATCATGATCAACATTATTCATACTGCTCCTAATATACATGACTTCATCAATTTTTACACTATACCATCACACTTATTAAATAACCCAACTCATACACATATAGTTAATTATAAATGAACCACATATATCAAATTCACATAAATTCCAAAACCCAAAATCAGATAAAGAGAGAGATTGAGAACCATACTTTGGTGCTATAAAGAACGGCACGGGATCCCTAGCGAAAGTTGGATGAGGAATCCCCGGTAAATTACAACTGATACTAATATAAACCGGCTTGCTTTCCTTCAACGCAGTCGAAATCGCCGTGTCGATCAGCTCGTGCGCATCCTCCAAATTATTCACCACTGCCTGCTCACATTACATCAAACTATAATTCACAAACAATTCAAATAACCAAAGCTTCCTAAATTACACATTTTTGTTATATAAAAATCTGAGTTTCTCTCTTTGCGTTACCTGATTACAAGTGACAGTTTGAAAGCACCGGAGCTCTTGAGAGAAATCGGGTAACCCAATTGTGTGATGGAGGATCCGGTTAGTACCGTAATCGTTGGAGTTGGGTCCACCAACTATACAAATCACAGGCAAGTTTTCACTGTAAGCTCCGGCGATAGCGTTGAGCACGCTGAGTCCACCGACGGTGAAGGTGACCACGCAAACTCCCACGCCTTTGGCTCGAGCGTAGCCGTCGGCGGCGTAGCCTGCGTTGAGCTCGTTACAGCAGCCGATCAGGTTCAGCTCCGGCTCAGCGATCAGGTGGTCTAGAAGTGTAAGGTTAAAGTCACCGGGCACAGAGAACACGTCCCTCACGCCGATCTCGACTAGCCGGCGAGCCAGGTGTCGCCCAGAGTCCCGCTCGAGCAGGCTGGCCGGACCGGCGCTGGAGACACTGAGCTGATGAAATTAGCAGCTTCCATGAAAAGAACAAACTTATTCGACTATAAAATCTGAAGGTGTTTTGATAATATTAATTATGAGTTGTGGGTTTTTGAGGGGTTTATGAGTTGGGGATGCTTCGTTGGTGTTAATATAGATTGTCAAAAATGGAGTCTTGGAAATTAAAAGACTTGGTTTTGGAAACTATTGGAAACTATGGGAAACTAGGGGCAGTTCTTTGAGGATGAGAAAGGGAAATTATACCATACTTTCTTCCACATTAATATTGTATTGTTTTGCTTTTGATTGTAAGACAAATGTGTGGATGGATGTAGAAGGTTTTGGATTAAGCAATTACAAATTTTATTATAAAGGTTTATAAATTGACTTGATAATAAAAGTAAGGTAATTTTTTGTCACTTTTGTTGGAGGGTCAGTGGGTCACGGACTCATGGCTGTGGTTTTTGCTACTGCTGTGGTTTTGAGTTTAATTTAGTTTTAATAAGTAAAGTTAGGGAGCGTAAAGTTAGGGAGCTTAGCTGGGAATATTGGACTAGTGAGGGAATGTACAGGAGCCAATCATTTTTTAAAGACCACAATTTTGGAAAACCGGAGGTGGAATGTCTGGTTTTCGCTTTCGCGGGTTTTTGATAGATTTCTTTCTTTCTTTGTTTAAAAGTGGTTGTTTTATTCGTTGGTTTTGGAGGAGAATGCACGTGGGGCCGTATAATAAATTGTGGGAGACTTGGGGTTTCGGACCGGTCGCATCTAATGCTCTGTGGTGTTTTTGGTTCATTGTGGGGCTGAGCATAGAGCCCAAGACTTGACTATTCCAGGTCTGACTGAAAGTTGGTCCGCAATTTGTATTGGTTGATCTTTGAAAGAACGAAGCACGGACCAATGAAAAAAGGAAGAAGAAAACAGCAAGCGCGGAAGGGGTACTTGCGAAATCTTCATTGGAGGAAAAAAAAAAAAGGAAAAATATTTTCGCTATTTTTTTTTTTTTTGACGAATAAACTGTATTACATTAAGAAAGAGACGTCACGGGATCAAATCCATCTACCATTCCTGCATGAAGAACATGGGCAGGAAAAGAGAAGATGGGGATAGCGCTATGACTATTACAAAAAGGGAGCCCAAGAAGGAAAAAAATGGGCAAGACCATTAACAGATCTAAGTACATGAGAAAATAAGTAACAAGAAAAAGATAAAGCAATTACATTAATGTTATTAATAATATTGGAGATAGACCAATGGGGGGAGGAGGCTGAATTCTGAATAGGATCTATAACCTGTAGAGTATCTCCCTCAAATATAATGGAATCCAAACTAGCATCACAAGCATTGGAAATAGCAAAAAGACCAACCTTTGTCTTAGCCCAAAGAGAGTCACCATTAACATCAACATCAATCCATGCATGGGTAATCTTTCTTGTATGATTACGGCATATAGCCGCAAGAAAAACATTGTTTGGTCTCACAACAGCATTAAAATTGATTTTATGCCAACCAGGAGGTGGGGGGGACCAAGGTGAGTGGGTTGGAGGGGTGGTTTGCCTGGCAGTGTATTCCCAGGCTTGTTGGTGGAAGATGAAAGTTTTGTGTATTTCATAGGCAATTTGTGGGGATGGGATAGGACGAGAGGAGAGGAGGGGTGGCGGTGGTGGTGGAGTAGATGGGCCACTTTTGAGCAATTTGTTTCTATGGAACCAAATTTGGTCACATATAACAGATGCAAGTAGAGTGAAGGATTGGGCCTCCTACAATTGGAGGTTAAGGTGTTTTCCTGAGTTGAGAATAAATTTAACCCAGTCAACAATGGAGGTGAAAGGGAGCCGATTAAGATGGATTGGCCATGTAGAATTAAGCCAAATGGATTGGGCTAAAGGGTATTGGTTGAATATGTGGAGAGCATTTTCTTCCTGGGCATTACATAAAAGGCATGTAGTCTCAATAGATGGCATACAAGCTACTAAAATGGCTTTAATTGGGAGAATATCCCATACTATTTCCATAGAAGGAGCTTGTGGCGGGGGCTGATTTTGGCTTTCCAAAGAGTGTTCCAATCAGATTTGTCAAGGGGACCAATGGAATCAAATCTCTCTTGTTGGTCAGTATGGTAGGCAGATTTTACAGAGTGAGATCCATTGCTATTGTAAACCCATAACAACTTATCCTGTTGGTTGGTAGGGGATAGATGGATGCTTAATATTTTGGTAGCAGTGAGAGGGTCAAAGAGTGAGAAAATTTTACTTTTATCCCATTGGAAGATGTCAGGAAAAATGAGATCAGCTACTCTATGAATGGAGGGTTGGCTATGTGGTGGGGTTGATGGGATGAAAGTATCAAGAGTGGAAATCCAAGGGGAGTCCCAAATTGGTGTATGGTGCCCATTACCAATTTTGGTGCATAACCCTTTACTGAGAAGAGATCTAGATTGTAAGATGTCTTTCCATAACCATGAACTGTTAGGAGATGGGATAGCCTGCATGAATGGAACTCCTTTGAGATATTTTTTTTTCAACAAGGTAACCCAAGCTTTGTCCTCACCCACAGCCAGAGACCACTCAAGTTTTGAAATCAGGACATGGTTTGTGTCTAAGGATTTGCGAAGACCAAGACCACTATAGCTCTTTGGTTGGCAAATAGATTTCCAGGATTTTAAACACATATGGTCTTTCCCAGGACTAGAACGCTACCAAAAACCACGGAGAGAAGAATCAATTTTGTTGCAGGTGGTTTTGGGGAGAAGAAGGGATGACATGGTATAGGATGGGATTGATGCAGCCACATTTGAAATGAGGGTTGTTCTTGCAGCTTGTGAGAGGAGCTTTGTTTTCCATCCAGCCACACGGTTCTGAATCTTTTCAATAAACTCTTGGAAAGAGGATGATTTGGCTCTGTTAAGCTCAAGAGGAAGACCAAGATGTTTTGTTGTGGGGCTGACTTTTTTTAGATTAAGGAGTTGGCAAAGATTGGCTGCAGATTGGCCCATTGTGTTCTTACTGAAGATGACACCTGACTTGTTGTAATTTATCTTTTGACCAAACCATGATTGGTAAGAGGCTAGGCAGTCGAGAATGGTGGCTGCATTTGAAGAGTTTGCTTTAGAGAAAATGAGGAGATCATTTGCAAATTGTAGATGTGAAATCTGTGGGCAGCGAGGAGAGATTTTGATACCTTGCAAAGAACCAATTGATTCAGTTTGCTGGAGGAGCCTGGAAAGGATATCTGCTCCAATAATAAACAAAAAAAGGGACAAAGGGTCACCTTGGCGAAGACCTCTGAATGATTTGAAGAATCCGAAAGGGCTACCATTAATTAGGATTGAGAAGGATGGGTGGATATGCATTAACTGATCCAATTAACCCATGTGTTGCTAAAGCTGTGAAGGAGAAGAACATTTAGCAAGAATGACCATTCCAATGTATCAAAAGCCTCTTCAGTGTCAATTTTAAGAGCCATCAATCCACTAGACCCTCTCTTTTTTTTTTCATGGTTTTAAGAACTTCATGAGCAATAATAGAGTTGTCTTGGATAACTCTGCCAGGCAAAAAGGCTGATTGCCATGGGGAAATGATTTTGTGAAGAAAAGGCTTAAGTCTAGCAGCAAGAATTTTTTAGATAATTTTGTATATGGTGTTGTAGAGGCTGATTGGACGGAATTGGTTTACCTTAGATGCTTTGTCCAATTTTGGTATGAGTGTAATGAATGTGTGGTTGATCTCTGTGAGGATGTGGCCTCTTATGAAAAAAACTTGTGACAGCTTCAATGAGGTCTTGCCTAATAACCTTCCAATAATGCTTGTAAAACAATGCTGTCATACCGTCTGGACCTGGTGATTTATCTTAACCGAGGCTAAACAAGGTTTGTTTGATCTCATCTGCATTAGGGATGGCACATAATGGCATGTTATCTTCATCTGTTATTACTGGAGAAATCAAGTTAGCAATGTCATTGGGGAATTAGGGGACATTAGAAGTAAAGAGATTTTGAAAAAAATTAACAAAACAAAAACCAATGTCATTTCTATCAGATAACCACTCATTATTGTCATTCTTCAAAAAGTCAATAGCATTCTTCCTTCTCCTAATAATGGTTGACACATGAAAAAACTTGGTATTGAGATTTGAGGATGTTAACCATTGGACTCTTGATTTTTGTTTCCAGAGAAGATCTTCCCGTCTGAGATTTTCATTGAATTCCCATGTGAGAGTTTTTTCTTTTTGGAGGTTGGCATCAGTGGGGTCAAGTTGTTGAATGGAGTTAATGGCATCAGAGAGAACTTTGTTACGGGTTTGGAGATGGCTGGAGCAATGTTTATTCCACCATATTAAATTTTTTTTGGATGCCTTAAGCTTTTTGACCAGCTTGTATAATGGAGAGTCGTAAACCAGACAGTCCCAGGCTTCTTTGATAACTTGGGTGCTATTGCCATCTCTAGTCCAAATAGCCTCAAAGCGAAAGGGTTTTGGGTTTGATGAAACAATTCCATTAGTGTTGAGAATGATAGGATTATGATCAGATGAGGTGGCTGGGAAATGCAAAACGGAAGCTTTGGGGAAGGTGGTTCTCCACTCAGTGTTGGAAAAGGCTCTGTCAAGCCTTTCTTTGATATTGGCAAAATTGAGTCTCTTGTTGGTCCATGTGTATGGATTGCCTGAAAAACCCAAGTCGACGAGCCCTTGTTGGTTGACCAAGAACTTAAACTATTTGATGAGAAGGATGTGAAAGGTCTCCCACCCTTTTTATCGACTTGGAGCAAGACTTCATTAAAATCACCAATGCACAACTATGGACCTGAGAAGGATGAAGCCGTTTGGTGCATGGCTTCCCAAAAAATTCTTTTCTTGTACTTGTATGGAGGACCATAGACTGCAGAAAGCACCCACGGTAGATTGGGCGGGTCTGAGAAAACCAAGAGGTTGATGAGATTTTGGTTTTGTGTGGTAGGTTCAATGTCCACACCAAGTTTCCAGCCAAAACAAAGCCCGCCAGCAAGACCCACTAGCAGAACAAAAACAGCAATAGAAAAGCCAAGAGAAGTAGTTGCATCTTTCATGATTTCCACAGAGGACTTGGTTTCCATCAGAAAAATGCAGTCCGGATTATTAATTCTAATTAGAGCTCTAAAGGAACAAATTGCCGCAGGCCGAGCAAAGCCTCGACAGTTCCATGAGAGGATTAACATTGGGGGGGTGGGGGCATGGTTTGACCCGCCTCCTCAGTCGTAGAGTTTGAGTTTGGATTGAATGGGATATATGTGGGCATGGCGGATGAATTTGGTTCATTTTAGGGATTGGAGATGTGGTTTCTAGCCAAGTCTTTGAGTTTAGACTTCCTTTTGACAGTTGTGGGGCGAAGGTGTTTGTTTGGTGGAAGGATGGTATTGCTGTGAGAAGGAGATAATTTGATTTTTTTGTTAATTTCCGTTTGAGAGGGCTCAGTTTTCCTTTTTTGGGCTGGTTTGTTAAGGCTGAGAGGGAGAGTAAGTGATTGGTTTTTGGGTTTTGTAAGGTTGGTAAGATTGAGTGGGTCATCTTCCATTGGTTCTATTTGGCATGTGTCTGGCCCATTTAGATTAAGTTCGGCCCAAGGACTGCACGGGTTTGGCCCAATAAGTGAGGCGGGTAGGTTGTTAAAAGGGTTAGGACCCATTTTGAAGAGATCAAAAGCCTCAGAAAGACTAAGGTTGGGATCAGCAATTGGGAAAGGATGGAGAGTCAGAGATTTGAGAGGTTGGGAGGAGAGGTCTTGTGGTAGGTGAGGTTGTCTGATAGAGGTAGGGAATGATGAGTTTATCTGTTTGAGAGTATAGGTTGGCTAACCTGTTAAGTGGCGTGTGTCAGGGAGGTTGGTGAGATTTTCAAGATCCAAAGGCACGTGTGGAGCGGCTTGGGGGTTTGGATCTGTGTACACACCAAGACTAATGGTGGTGGTGGTGGAGATGTTGTCAATGAGCCGGTGAGATGATATCTGTGGTGGAAGGGGTGGTGGTGGTTGGCTGTTAGAATTGCCGTTGCAGATCGAAGTTCTTGAGGTGGGTGTGGTTGTAAGCTGGAGTGGTGGGTTTTGTGAGGATGAGGAAGTTGCTCTAAATGGGATTTGGCTAGCTCGCTGCATGTAGTCTTATGATGATGATTTTGGTCCAGCAACGATTTCCGTTAATCTTGAAGATTGTTGTTCTGTAGGATTTGCTTGGAGCCAGGATTCATAACCTTTGGGACCAATGTCCCATTTTAGTGCTAGCTCAGACGGAGGGTCAGATTTGCAACCGGGCTTGAGATGGCCTAATTTGCCGTAGTGGAAACAAAAATCGGATAACCTCTCATATTTGAAATCAAACCACACATCTGGTTGAGGGCTTTGGTTTGAGAGAAATCCACATTTGAGAGGTGCGTATGCCTCAATTTCAACTTTAATTCTCATGTATTTTCCCAAGGTATAGAACCGTAATCTTTGAGATCAATATTGTGCAGGAGCCCCTAAATGTTCACTGATATGTTCGGCATTATCTGTAGTCATATAGTCAATGGGAAGGTTGTGGACTTGGACCCAAGAAAGTGGTAGTTGAGAAGTCCATTTCGTGAGGAGGGGTTCCTGGAAGCCAATGCCTAAGAATAAGATGTTTGTCGTCTATATTCCAAGGACCAGAGGTAAAGGTGTGCAACAAGTCTTTTTCAGAGATGAATTTGAATAGGAATGTGTTGTGGCCAAGGGAGGCAATGGATAACCCGTTTGTGTCTTTCTAAGCTTTCTGAATAATAGCAATGACTTTGTTGTAGTTGACTTCTTTAGCTGAAATTAATTTGCCAATTAAAGTAAGCTTGGTTAGATTTTCTGTGGCTGTTGGGTCGGGTTTGAGGGAAATGGGTTTGTTGATGGAATTGTTTTTTATTTGTAAGATTTGGTTCAATGTTGCAGGTTGATGTTGGGATGTGTGGGTTGTTGTGTGGTTATCCATATTATGTGGGATACAAGGGAGGTGATATGATGGGCGAGGTGAGATGATTATTATGGTGATGATTTTGTGAGGATTGGAAGGAAAAATGGTAAGGTTGAAGACTAAAGGTGTTGATGGGGAAACATTTATAGTGATGTTAGGGAGATGAGAGGAAGCAGCTTGTGGGATATAGGAAAAAAAGGATGATTATATTTTAGTTTAGATGATGGTTTGCAGGGAGTATATGGAGTTCCAGATGGTTAGGATTAATGGGTGTGATGTAGTGGAGTGGGATTGATCATAGGTATGATGCGGTGGAGAGGGATTGAAACAGGTGGTAGGTGGGATAAAGTATACGCAGGCAAGAGGGAGGGGAGGCTAGATGGAGCAAAAAAAAAAAAGCTCACAAGAAGGGGGGAAAACTCAGAGAGGGAAGAACTTCACAAGGAAGGAGGCTTGCTGTTTTGGAAAAATATTTTCGTTAGAATAATATAACAAGACTGTTCCAAATAATCATTCTAAGATATGATATATGTTGTAACTCAACTTGTTTTCTAAGAGTTCAAATTTTATTTTCCCACCTCTCGAATATATATATATATATAATGTATAAAACATTTTCATTTGTTTTATAATTTTACCAAAAAATAAATGTAAATAAAAAATATGACATCATAATTTACAATCAACAATCATCAATAAACTTCTTAAAGTTTCCAAATTTGAGTTTAGTGTTCTTTTGAATCCTGGTCTACCTAGGTGTTCTTCGCATAAGTTTTGGTGTTTCCTTGATGTTTTATCTTCTGGGTGACTTTAGTGTTTTTTTGTTGGTCTGTGTTAGGGTTGGTTGCTTTGATGTTTTGTGTTGAATAAGTGATTTAGTTTCTTTGTGGGATGAGTTGTTGGTCTCATCTTCACCTACACAACGCCCACCATTTTTACCACCTCATAAGTCATGACATGTCATTTTTAAATGAAAATTCTCATTTGGCAAACACTCCCTTGGTGGACCATTTATTGTAAAACAGACAACACAAACTTTCCTTAAACATCAAGACCGTCAAAAGTCAACACATAAGAAGCTTAAAAAAAAAAAAAAGTACTCGTATAAATCATCGGAGCCAACAACGGAATTACGTGAAACTTGGTGACTTGAATGAAATCTTCCTAAGAATCAAAACACATTGCCTTCGACCATGACCTACGCCACTTTTCGGGTAAATTCTTTCATTTAGGCCTTTTATATATATATTAGTCAATTAAATTATGTTGTTTAAAGTAATTTCCCCTTTTGTTATATAATTCAATAGTTGTCAATTTAAAAGTAAAACTGAGATCAAGTTTGTAGCCTCCAAGACAATTCAGTTTTTAATCAATATAATTTTCAGAAGAGTTTTTATCTCTATTTCTCTAGTGGACTTCATAATTATCTTAGGTTCAAGGAACCCTTATGGATTCTAGGTTATTTTTTGGAAGCATTTGATATCTCACCACCACCTAACCCCTCAAATACACCAAACAACGCATTCCCACTACTTGGATGGTTTACCTCCAAACCGATTTAGAGGAATATTCCTTCAACACACTATGTGACTTGTTTAAATAATTTACGTGGATGATAATTATAAATCGCTACATAATGGATTGGAGGAAATTCATCTAAATCGGTTTGGAGGTAAACTTTGTTATAGAAAATTTAAGAGCATCAACACCCTTATCTATGGTTCCTATCCTCATCCATTACCCCATGCCTTAACTACCCACCTCACCAATCTACTAAACCTTAAACCAACTTCCTACACTCTAGCCCATGAATGCTAACTGCTCAGGATTATTTGGTTACCGGCCAAAACTAACCACCAAAACAAGACAAATATAGCGTCAATTTCAAGATTGTTGAGCTAATTAGCTTGAGCACAATGTGCAGTAGCCCTTCTAAAGAAAAGGAATATGCTGATTTAGTGCCCAATGGAAGCCTATGATGTTCCTAATTAGCCAGTTGGCATAATATCTGTATAGAAGGCAAAATTAGTCGGATATTGTGTTGTTCCAAAATATTACTATCAATATGCTTCCCAAAGATATTACTCACTGATTTTGTCGAGGTTTATATAAATCAGAATCAAAAGGCCAGTTTTTCCGATGATCTTCTTTGAATTTGAATTAACTTTTTAGATTAATACACTAATATTTTCAACAATGGAAAAAAACCAAGAAATAAAGAACTTGATGTTCAAACCAAATAATCAAACCTACATATATTTCATTTGTTATATGCTCATGGAAGAACAAAAATAATAGATAGAGAATAAAGGGGAAAATTAAATAGCAAATGGATTGGGCAAAAAGAATCACACCGCCTTTAAATGTCAACTACATCATATCGAATATTGACCAAAGTGCACACATGGGCACAAAGGGAATCAAACAATGAATTCATATCAGAACAAGCTTCAACTTCAAATTCTAACAAGGGATCTTGGACGTGAACCACTTCATCACCAGAATTGGAGCCTTAATCAAGGCCAGTGCAAACTCAACTATTATTGTCACGCACAAACAGCAAGGGCATAAGCAAGTCAACGCCAACCTGCAGCCATCACAAACACAAGGTCATACTCAAAATTTCTCATTAAAAACATCAACACCTAAACAAATCGAAAAGAGAGAATTAACTGGGCCTAACCCGACAATCCAGATGATGACACCGACAAGGGAGATAATGAGGGAGAGGAAGGCAAAGGGCAGGCCCAATAGAAAGCCCAAAGGTCTGCATTCACAATCCTCACTACAACAGCAGCAACACATAGCTAAATTGCTTGTAGCTTGCTTGCTTCTTCGTTCCTGGTTGCTTTTCTAGGTACGGTTTCAAAGAAGCAGAAAATACGATACTAATAAAACGTTGTTGACGGAGTTCACAAGGACCATAAACTAGAAAGAAGACATAGAAACACGTAAGTCTCTGCCGTTCACGCAAAGCCCAAGCCATAATTAATACTCTAATGACACGGGTGAACAATTAACCAATGCCAAAAGCCCACGTCCTCTTGCTTCTCATACTAAAACTTCCTTCGTGGCTCATGCAGTCACTGCCTTATTGCAATTGCAATTTGATTCTTAAAAAAATAAAATTTGACCTCCAAAGTCCAAAGTCCAATAATGTGATGCCATGAGATTTGTATAGATTGACCTGTGTTAAATATATCAAAAACTGCTCATAATTAAGGCAATTAAGGCTTAAGTTTTGTGCAAGCAAAGAAATCTTAATCCTACTTGCAGGGCCTGCCCAATTATTTTGGGGGCCTCAAGCAAAATTTTAAATTGGACTTTTGACCATTCAATATTAAATTAAATTAATATTTTTGAATATTTTTATTGATATTTCATTATTCTCATTAATTATTGATCACATCTACATTTTGGTATCCAAAAACTTTGTGGATCTCAGCAAAAAGAAAAAGTAATAGATTTAAAAAATAATAATAATAATATATGATTCAAGTGAAAAACAAAAAAACCAATTAAATTAAAAAATGTCAAACAAGTCAACTAACAATGTGAGAGGTGGGGGGCTCTAGAATAGAAAAAAGGTGAAGGAGGGATTGTGTTGGCAAAAAAAAAGTGAGGTGGGGGACTCTAGAAACACATCTTTAAATGGTTCATTTTAAAAAATAGAAGGAGAGAAAGAAAAGAAAAGAGGGAGATAGAGAGAAAATACAAGAAGTGGACATAAAATAAGATGGCGGCTTTGTGACTGTATCGTGCTGTGCTAAGAGACGCAGACGAAAAAAATGAAATTAAAGGCTGAGTTTCTCTTTTTTCTTTATCTTTATTTTAAAGTTTCTTTAAACTAGGGCCTATGAGCTCCTCTTTTTTAAATTCGAAGGCCTTGTTTTTTTTCTTTTTCTTTTTTTTGTTTATGTCGCTAAATTTCAGGCTTATACTTGTTAATGAAGATGCTCATCATTGATATTAGGCCTTAAAAAATGCTTTTTCTTTATTTCAGAATCCGCATACCTATGTGAGTCATACTCCAGATCCTCTCTTTAAAAAAATATAAAAAAATAAAAATCCAATAAACGAAAACGTTTAAATAGACCTTCGGAGTGAGTCATTGAATTATTAAAAAAGAGTAATAGGCTAATAGCAATGAAAGAAGACCGAAAAAAAGTTGATGGCCATTAACATATAAGCCAATTAGACAGGTTGCATGATGCACGTGGGATGTCATTGAAAAGATTAAGATGAAAAATATAAATTATGTTTTAATATAGTCTTTGGTTCAAGTATAATTATTTTATTAGAAATGTCTCTCGTCTGATTTTAGTGCCATTGGTGGAGCATAGTTATTTTAATGTTTTTGGGTAAGTACTGGTGGAGCAGTATTGTAATATACTAATATTGTTACCAAAACGCCAAAACCCACTTATGACAAGTCATTATTCAGAAAAAAGTGAACACCGCATGAGAAGCCTTTTCATTGTGGGGATTGGAATACTTCCATTTGATTCTACAGCCACACGTTCAAAGCTTTTTCATTGTGTTTATTTATGTCGCTTTTACTTTCTTCTTTATCGAGTGGTCAGACCACATTGTAATGTCAAGCAATGTAACAAAGGTTTATGCATAAACAACAAATTAAAGCTAGGATCGATTTAGACAAATTTGCTTTGCAAAACTTTAGCGATTGCATCAATCCCACCGATTACTGTTACATCTCTTCAGTTTATTTTTGAAACTACCTGGAGTCAATCAGTTTTCCTTTGATGATAACATATTGTATTGAGACTCTGAAAATAAAGTTTAGATAAGAGAATTATTGAACGAATAGATGGAACATGTACAATCGGAATCACACCATGCATACACATCAAGATTTAGTGTTGATATCATTTTGGTTTTTTAAGTTTCAAAACTTTCAATTAGTAATTTTTTACTACTTCTACAGTTCTACTAATGCCATTTTTTACTATTTCTACTAACGTTATTTTAAATCTTCCTCTTCCTCTACCTTTTATTTAATTATTTATAATTCGATCGTTGGGAGAGAGGATTTGAATCTTTGTTCTTCTCATAAGAATGACCAGTCAATGTGAGTTGAGCTACAAAACTCTTAACCTTTCTTTACCTTTTTAGTTCCATTGACTTGAATCAATTTACACTTCCCTGTTTTCCTTTGCATATGACCAAATCATCAAACGACTCTCTCATATCTTTTCTACATGCAAAAGGGAACACCCTTATCTTTAAGAGAATTTCCTCATTTTAATTTGAACCTTATATTTCTATAAATTTCCAGTCATTTATCTTAACTAGGGTTGTTCACCTATCGACCACCCCCAACAAGAACCGACAAAATCACACCATACCAACCGCCTCCAACTAACAAGTCGATTGGATCAGGGTTAGGGTTAGGATTAGGATAAAAAAAAGACTGCAGCACGACATCAGGATCAACTTTCAAATACCATTAAATATTGTAGAGAGATAGATAGAGTGTGCTTGGATTTTTCTTTCTTAGAATCACATATTGTTTTTTTGCCTTTTGTTCTAAGATTTTACCATTTTTGATATGATCTACTACGTTGTTCTTTGGTTTTTGGCTATCTCTCTCTCTTTTTTTGGTTCCGTCTCTTTCTCCTTACAAACATAAGCTATGCCAAAAGTTGGTCTCAATCGAGCGAAAAAAAAAAGGGTGGACACTCAATCGATGTATTACCTACTTCTTTTAATAGCAGGGAATGAAAATCTGAGAAAACAAGCTGTTGAGAAACTTCATTTCACTTCAAATCGAGATTCCATACAATAATTGAAAAACTATTGAATGGTCAAAATTGAAAGTTGTTTTTCAATTTTTTATTTCGATCATCCAAACAAATTTATTAATATAAAATACAAAAAATTTAAAAAACTATTTTTTGTTTCAACGATGAAAATTAAAATTTGAAAAAATAATTTTTAATCTCCATCACTCAAAACTATTAAAGTATTATTGCTTGCAACACAATCTCGTACAACACTATCCCAGAAAATTTAAATGTAAAGTTATGTAAACAGTACACTAAACCGTAAAGTCAAGGAGGTCATGTCAGCTACAGCCTCAATAGAAACTATTAACAAGAGGCAGTTCCGTCATTATCTCATAGCATGAAGGTTATTTTGGTTCTAATGATACTTTGTAGTTTGTAATTGTATTGGGTGGTGCAACGTAGAGGTCAGAACATAAATTGCAAAGCAATGCATTTATGCATTGAAACCACCAACCAAAACCAAACGGTCCAAAACCAAATCCAATATTCAATACCAAAACCAAAAGGTCCAAAACCAAATCCAATATTCAATACCAAAACCAAAACCTAGCCTTGCTGGAGAGTGACTGAACCAGAAAAAAATTTGAGCAAAAAGTGGGAAACCGGCCCTTTTGTCTTTCTTTGCATCATCATGTATTGTCTCTCTGCTGACTTTCTCTTTCTCTCTCTCTTCATTTACCTTTTTGCGGAGCAATAAATTGGGTGCATATTTAATAGACCCAAGCTTTATTTAAAGACCACAACAATAGCTGGAAAAAATTGGAGCTGTTATTACGTGCGTGTGTGCTTGCCGTGTGATAATAGGAGAGCTTGAGTTTTATAATTATAAAAAGAAAAGTTCACTTTGAAGCAAAACCCACTTGAGATTTGTAAAAGATGAGGCCAAAGATTTATCTTTTCGGTGACTCAATCACTGAGGAGTCCTTTGGTGATGGAGGTTGGGGTGCTTCTCTTGCTCACCATTTCTCTCGCACGGTATTATTTCATACATAGATTTTAATTGTTTCATTAACTCTATTTTCTTTTTAATTAATGGTGTGGGTTTGAGGAAATTTTGACATATATTGTTAACATTTTGATGATCGATCAGGTTGATGTGGTGTTAAGAGGATATAGTGGGTACAACACGAGATGGGGCTTGAAGGTTCTAGACAAGGTTTTTCCTCGTGTGGAAGGTGGTGAACCCTTAGCAGTGACTGTGTTCTTTGGCGCAAACGACGCTTGCCTTCCCGACAGATACGCAGCTTTTCAACACGTGCCTCTCCATGAATACATGCACAACCTCCACTCCATTGTCTCCTTTCTCAAGGTGAACCCTCTCTCTCTCTCTCTCTCTCTCTCTCTATAAGATAACACTTTCTTTCATTTCATTATTTCTTTTTTAGCCTTTTAGGTACACGACAACGTTTGTTACACGGTTTTTTCAAGACATGATTGTGATTAATACATAATCAACAACAAATTTTACATCATTTTCACATCCTATTTTTACTTCATTTTCAATTGTGATGATAAATTGTGATTAATATACAATAACTGAGAAAATGATGTTACACTAATTAGAATCTATCACCTTACTTTCAATTGATCAAATATTTTATAGGCCAAAATATTGTTTTCGTCCCTAAATTATACATAAGTTTCGTTTTTCGACCGTAAACTTTGAAAAGTTTGTTTTTCGTCCCTAAATTAAAAAAAAAAAAAAAATCATCATTTTTTATCATTTTATAAAAAAGTTGGGGACAAAATTTATGTATAAAAATGAATTTTTTCAAAATTTATGAACAAAAAATGAAACTTATGTATAGTTTAAGGACGAAAACAATAGTTTAACTTATTTTATATAATAGTTACCGATAACATCTCCTTCACGTGGAGGTGGACCTCACAAGTGTGAGAGCCATCTCTCTATGTGAGAGAGATGTGTGGAGTCCACCTCCATGTGAAGGAGATGTTTTACATGTAAATGTTACAAAAAGATACTACCCCATGTCAATTAACTATAATATTAAAATGGGGAAGATAGAAAAAATAGGAGATAAAAAAGAGAAGAATATCCGTACCATTTTGCAACTTTATTCTCTATGTAAAAAAAGTGGGCTTGGATGGAAAACTTCATCCACTTTATTTTGTGATACATAATAAAAGTGTGATGTTAGTGGCCATGTTAATAATATTGTGTATCTATCATTACTCAAAAGTATTAGAGGAAAGGAAACATAATGTGACCGCTAGTGAATTTAAGGGACCCAAGTTAATTGGAGGATACCCTATGCTTTGCATGATATATATATATAGATGATGATACAATGCTTTGCACTGAATGATTGTACCGTTCTAGAGATTGATAGATTGATCAGGATTGGAAAGTGGGTTAAGAATTTTACCCTTGGGCCTTAGGATGTCAAAGAAATCTTTATGGGAATGTGGGGCAGTGGAAGAGTGGGTCCAAGATGTAACAATTAGGGAGGGATGGCGCCAAAACAAAGTGGGTGTAGTGAAGGCCCGGATGTCGCTGTTGTTGTTTGCCACTTTTTTTTAGGTAAATTGTTGTTTGCCACTTGGCTGTATTAGGATGGTGCCATTAGATCATTATTGCTCTCCCAGAGCATTAGTTTTTTTATTATTTTTAGTTAGCTATCCTTCGACAGATACTTTGTATAAACTCTGTATATATATATTTTTATTCTATTATTATTTATTTTTTATCTTTTTCTTCTTCCAGCTTTTCAAGTCTATACCATTTTGTTGATGCTACAGTGTGGCTAGCCGTATTTGGCTAACTACTATAGGTTTTAAAAAATAACTAGCCTATTGCCTTTGGCCTTTTTCCACCTTGCAATGTCTCTTGTACAGGTGTGTATGGCATACCGAGCATTCACACTTGTGAGGGGAATGTTGCATATGCTGGTCATCCAAGATAATTTTTCCTCTCACATCACTAGATGAGTTGTTTGATGATCCATAGTGTATGCATTGTATGTCATCTTTACGATTCATATTTAGAGATTATTGAATCTTGATAATACCTTTAATTAAGAGGTTAAAGTTTATATAATTCTACCTTTTTGTAGTTTTATTATGTAAGATAGTAATTCCTAATTCTAATCTAATTTGTATGAGGAAGATTGAATTCATACCCTCTTAGAGAGGTGGGACCAAATGCCCAATGGATCTTTTTGTAGTTGTATTTGAGACAAAAAAAAAAAAATCATAAAAATACTATAAAAATATAAATTCATAGTGGTTTTTAGGTACATGTAAGTCTCTCTCTTTATTATTATTATTATTGTCAAGTAACTGCTAATGATACGATAAGGACATTAAGGCCAACACTCAACATGTACAAAATTTCATTTCACAAAGACTACTGAGATTGTTAAGCTCTGGCCATAGAAGAACTCGTCATTTTATTTTTCATAGTTTAACTTGCTCCTTTTCATTATAGTTTATCAATGTACCTATGGTGATAGACTATATTGATGGTCATGGTTAACTCAACTATATATATGAATTCAGTCATAATTCATAACCTCAATCCATTAAATCCGATAGACCTATTTCAAGATTCCAATTTTTTATACCACAAAATTATTGTTAATAATTTCACATAAAAATCTTGAATAGTTATTTATTTAAAATAGAGGCAGTAAAAAATCTTATGTTGGACCACAAAATTCTAACAATTATCTCACTTGGCCTAACATAATTTCATTATTTGTAATTCTTTTAAAATCTTTTTTAAGGTATACTGCTACATATTTAGCCTCCGTTGTAGATTAGACAAAACATCTTTGTTTTTGCTTTTCTAAGCAATAGCTTTACTACATAATATATAAATACATAGGTAGACTTTCGGCTATCTAAATATCCTTGATAATTAGAATTATAACTTCCTTGTAGCTTTTGATTACTAAACTGGTGATATGTCAACTTCATATCTTAGTGCACTTCAAATATCTAAAAATTCATCCAAAGTGATTTTATAGGATTCTTGGAAAATGATCGACCATACATGTAAGAAAGTTATATTTGGTTGAGTATAGATGATGAGATACATAATGCTTCCAAAACAGCATATGCATACAATATTCTAGCTTATCTTGCTCATTTTAGGAAAATCTTTATGAGAAAGTGACTTAAGATTATTATACGGAATCCTCCACTGAAATACTTAGCCATACAAATCTATTTTAGTTGAGTCAATGTGCTTTTCTTAGGGAAGACTCAATTTTCTATTCACTAAATTTTAATACACAAAATATATGAAGCTTCACCAAGGTCCTTAATTTAAAAAATCTTTGAATAACCACTGTTTTAGTTTAATAAGCATCTCTATATATCATATCATACTAGTATAATTTCTTCTACATATAGTGTAAAGATAACAAGGGTAAATTATATTTTAAACCCTATAGTTTAGGGATGTAACAAATTAAAACCTATAGTTTTAAAAATAAAAATTAAACTTTGAAGTTTGAAGTTTCAAAAAGTAACAGTTTAAACTTCAACCCATTTAAGTAGAACGAGGGTTTAATTTGTTACTTTTTAAAATCTTTTGGTTTAATTTATTACTTTTGGAACTATAGGGTTTAATTTTTATTTATTGAAACCTTAGGGTTTAATTCATTACACCATTAAACTATAGGGTTTAAAATGTAATTTTCCTATATTATATATATATATATATATATATATATATTTAATCCATTTGCATTTATCAATTTACATTTCTTAATGTCTTTTAACTAGCCTCTAATAACCTGTTTTTCACATAGATTCAGGCTCCTCATTCATTGCACTAATCCATTGGTTTGAATCAATATTTTATTATGGCCTGAGAATATGTTGGTAGGTCTGATCGTAACTGTTGACTAGCTTTCTTTTTTCATCATTTTCACAATTATAAAGATATTTAAAAATTTGAGTACCTCTTCTTACAGTTGTTGGATCCCTGAGTTCTACTACCATCAGCCCTATATCTATATCTTATTTCAAAACTTCTTTTATTTTGAAAATCATTATGCCCCAAATGTGAAAAGGATCTTCCAAGAATTTCACATTCTTGCTTTTTAATATAAACTAGCATATAACTCGTGCAAAGTATAGAACAAACTATATATAAACACACATAATGTATATATGATCAAAATATATATTCAGAATTATTTTATAGAAAATATGTTCCATAAAAAAAATAAAACTGATAATAACAAATAAATGGAATTGCACCAACAACAGAAAAATAAAAGGAATTAGATAGTGTATAATAATTGAGAAAAAATAGTTATCTTTAATTGATAAAACAGAAAATAAGTTAGAATCAAGCAAAAATAAAAGATTACCTTAGTTCAATTGCCTCTTAGATCCCCTTGCAGTCATATAAACGTACAAAAACACAAAAATAAAAATAGATCATGATAGAAAAATAAATAAATAAAAAAGAAAAAGAAGTAGAAGAACAAAACTTATACCAAATTACCATTGTTTAGATGTTACGTAAGGAGATTATAGAAGAATGAGGAACCTTCAATTTAACGTACTTTATTTATCTTCCTTCTATCAAGGAGTATGTTTGTTCACCAAATGATATATTAAGTGATGGTTTACCAATCAATACATTTTCACTAAAAGAGTACTCCTAACACAAAATTTGCCATTATCTATTTTTATTTAAAATTGTACGTATAATTTTTTTTTTTTTAATTTTTAAGAAGTCTTCTAGTATTAGGAGATTGTCATAACTGTAAGATTTTTAATATGATATTTTATTAAGATGTCTTTTAGTAGTAGGAGACTTATTTTAAAGAATTTGTTATTATCTGTTTTTATTTTAAAGATTTTTATTATGATATTTTATTAAGATATCTTTTTTTTGTAGTAGGAGACTTATTATCAAGAATTTGTTATTATCTATTTTTATTTAAAAGTGTTTGGCAGTTATTAAATCAAACCACTTAGGAAATTTAAACAACGTATCACTTCAGAAATTTAAACGATAGATAGATATGTCACTTGTCATGATGTGAGACATTCTAGGTTTTAACGCTCATGTCTTCTGCTTTTATATATTATATAGATAGATTGATTTTTTTGGATCATATAGCCTTTATTCTCTGGATCCATTTGGGCATAGCACCATAACACCTCTTTCTGTTAGGATCTAGAATCCAAACATGAGCAACCCATCCTTATACCTGATATGAGATATGCTAGCTTTCTTACCAACAAAATTAGGTGTTTTCTCTAAGGCTTTAGTGGGAAATCTATGTAGGATATGCATAGGAGCTAGGATAGTTTCACCCTAAAGAAAGTCAACAAATTTGCTCTTGGATTTAACCGTGTTAACTTTCTTAACAACAGTACCCGTCTATTCAAACCAGTTCATGTTTTTGTTATATATCTATATTAATTAATCCTAGAAGATCCATATATTGATGCATCTACCAGCCTATGCTTGCATTGGGATGATTAACAAACAGCAAGGGTAATTCTTGCTGTAGTATATCTGCCATCCTGATGCGGTTGTGAGCTGAAGCAAACATCAGCGTAGCATTGCACTTTGTAAGTTCCTTTTCACATAAGTTTACTAAGAAATGGTAGATAATGCAGAGCTTTCGTCCTTTTCTGGCTGTAACACCCTTGACTATTTTCTGATAGTAATAGATTCATGATTATGCTCGTTACCAGCCATAATTTGACTATAGAATTACTGACATGTAGGAGACACTAGTCACACTAATTAAAAGTCTAAAAGAGAGCTCAAGTATCACAGGAGTCTGCCACTGTATCATTCATTACTTCATTCGTATCATGTTCAGAGATCGAAACTGCTAAATGCTCTTCTCACTTTCTTATTGGGTTTGTTATTTCCAAATATGAAGGGGCCTGTTCAATGGTTGAAAACCTTTGTATAAGTATCTTCTAGTTAAAAGTACAATCCATTGTATAACTTTTAAAGTTTCATTCAATTAACATTTATTGTTTATTTTGGAAAGTTAATGCTTACTTGACGGTGCAACCTAATGTTTCACTTCAATGTTATTGATGAATCTGTGAGGATTCAACCAAATGTATCTGAAGTGTGTGTTAGTGTTGCAGAGACAAAGTTTCTTGTAAAGTTTATATTGTTAATAGGTGAGGAGAACTAGTGTCTCATGTGGGTTTGACAAACTGACTTCGCAAGTACGGGGGTATGTAGAAAAAAATAAATGAAAAGAAGAAAAATACATTTTACATTCTTTCATCCCTCTGTCCAATTCCAAATGTTTTACCTTTTTTGTCCTGTAGAATTAAGCGGAGTTCAAAGGTCAATACTATTATTTGCTACACATTAATTATATATGCAATCAAGGGATCTATATTCGATTTGTTAAAAAACTCAACCATTTCTTTGGTGCAACAACGACAAGGAATTGAACTTTCTAATCATTTGTGTCTGAAAATACACCTCTGCTTAGCTACAATTACATTGAAGCTTTCAATGAACAAATTATTTGCTACATGGATCTTGCTAAGTAACTCTTATATTCTAATTCTTGCAACCCTAAATGTTTGCTTTCCATTTTAGGCTTTCTATTACTTTACGTTCTCTCTCTTTAATTCTGTTGGGTTCAGAAGCGATGGCCAAAGACTCGAATTCTTCTCATAACTCCTCCCCCAATCGATGAAGATGGGCGCCTCAGGTATGATTCTACCATACAAGATCTTAAGTTTCTTCATAACATCTATGTCATGTTTGAATTTTCATTTATCATGATGTCCTTTAGTTCTTTATAGTGATGTTCAATCTTTGTTAATTGAGACAATAGTGTGAACTTAAATTGAGAATGAAAGTATTTCAGTTTTGAAGAATCCTTTTGATGCAGACATCCTTATGCTGATAATCCAAGTCAGCCCGAGAGGACAAATGAAGCTGCTGGTGCTTATGCCAAGGCATGTGTTGCTGTTGCTGGAGAATGTGGGATCTCAGTGTTGGACATCTGGACCAAAATGCAGAAGTTTCCTAACTGGGAAAATACTTATTTGAGGTACTCCATGGTTCTTATTTATATGCATGGTTAGCACGTTTGCACGTGCTTCACATAATACATGGTAACTCTTGCATTAGGTATGCATATTAGCTTCACATCATAATCCGATGCTTCTTATTATGGCATTATTGTAACTTCAAGTAGGTCCAGTTAACTTTTGTTTATGCTCAAATTAAAGGTTTAAATACACTTTTCATCTCCCAAATGTAAAAGGTTGCAATTTTGTTTCAAAAAAATTTAGAAGGAATTAATTTTGTCCTTTTGTTTATATGTTTTTAAATTTATTTCATTTCACGTCAGAGTTTAATGTTTCATGTTAGTATTCTATCTGTCATGTATACAATTCCTTCAATGGTAAATGGATGGAAAGGAAGGATGAATACTTTTTAAAATTTTCATGGATGGAACTACAACTGTATTAATTGGGAACGAAAATCGAGCTTGGATCAAGTTTTATAGATGAAAGTATATTTCAGTCAAAATTGTACCATGAAATTTCTATTTGGGAGTGTGGTTTTCATGGGAGTGTCTATTTACTGTATTGCATTATTTGATGATCTTTTGTGATTTGAAAATGCAGAGATGGTTTACACCTCACTCAGACTGGCAATAGGGTTGTGTTTGAGGAAGTGGTCATGAAGCTGAGGGATGTAGGCTTGAGTCTGGAGAATTTGCTAGTTGATCTCCCACTGTTTACCGAGCTTGACGTTGATGACCCCATTAAGGCTTTCGACAACTACCATTAGTGTATGGGTATTGTCTTATATGTTTCTTGGGTTATTTTGCTAAATTGTAGTTACAGATCTAAATGCATCTCTTTTGGTGGAAAGAACTGTCTCTTCTTGTGTTAAAATCAAACATGCTAAAATTGTATATGAAATGTCTGACAGTTTTTTTTTTTAAGAAGTTTTACTTTATCCTATCATTGAAGTTGCTTGTCTTTTTACTTGGACAAATTTACAAATTTTTTTTTCCCATTCAATCAGACATTAACAATTAACTAGGTGATGACATGTGTGATGTGCACATAAGATATGGTTGTCGAGATCGTAGGATTGTAAGATTCTACGATCCTGTAGTTTAGAATCAATCTGGATCGTCCAAGGATCACTTGTAAAATAGAATTGGAGTGGGATCATATAAAATTGCGATCTTACATGACTCTGCCACACATGCTTCAATTAGGCATTTTCTTGTTATCGGTCTTTTAATTTAAGCCCAAAATTAAAGGAATTTGTTGTCTAGTCTAAAAGCAATCTCTAATTGGCCTAAAGTCCAAAAAATGACAGCTACAAAAAAAAAAGGGAAAAAAAGAAAAGCCTTAAAGTCCATAAAATCACAACAACAAAAAAAAGGGGAAAAATGAAAAAGAAAAGAAAAGAAGTTTAAAGCTTTAAAACAAAACCTCATTTCATTCGATTTTGTCCTAAAAATGATCATTCGAGACACCTGCCTCATTGAGATCTGTTGAATTGTTGTTGTTGCGGTGTTGCTATAATGCTTTCATGTAAGTATTTTAAGATTTTTTTTTTTTTTTTTTTTAATGGTGAAAATGCATAACAAAATCAACTTGGTTTGATTGTGCCGCTTTACCTTTTTTTAATTTTCCTAGGAGCAATGTTTTCAAACTTCTATTTTTAATGGGATGCATATTATATATCAAAAAAGAAAGAAAAACTCGTTCAAGTAGATGCGCGTTAGTTGTTTTCCAAGCTATTTTGTTGTCATGGGCCTAGCTTTGCCTCAAGTACAGATAAATAATTGATAAAATTTAGCTAGAAGAGCAAAGCATATGTAAGCTGAGTTTGTTAATCTTGTTATGGTTTATCAAGTTATTGTCAATACTTTTTACTTAGAGCATCTCCAGCTGCACTTTCTATTTTATCTCCACATGTGGAGATTTCAACAACTCTCTATTTATTTTTTCAGATACTCTCCAGCAGTACTCTCTATTCTATCTGGACAGAGTTTGGTTACAAACTGGTTTGTAGCCTTGGGCTATAAACCAAGTATGTGGCCAAATTAAAAGATGACACATGTACTTGTCATGTGAGAGTCACATGATCAGTTAAGTTCCTTTAACGCCGTTATTCCCCACTCTCTCTCAATTAACTATTCTCTCTCTAATCTCTATCATCCCTGATATTTTTCTCTCTCTAACTCTCTTTCTCTCTCTCCATACCCACTCCCACTGCCCCAATCTGGCTGTCCCAGCACTCTCACCGCCCCATTGAGATCTGTTGAATTGTTGTTGTTGCGGTGTTGCTATAATGCTTTCATGTAAGTATTTTAAGATTTTTTTTTTTTTTTTTTTTTTAATGGTGAAAATGCATAACAAAATCAACTTGGCTTGATTGTGCCGCTTTACCTTTTTTTAATTTTCCTAGGAGCAATGTTTTCAAACTTCTATTTTTAATGGGATGCATATTATATATCAAAAAAGAAAGAAAAACTCGTTCAAGTAGATGCGCGTTAGTTGTTTTCCAAGCTATTTTGTTGTCATGGGCCTAGCTTTGCCTCAAGTACAGATAAATAATTGATAAAATTTAGCTAGAAGAGCAAAGCATATGTAAGCTGAGTTTGTTAATCTTGTTATGGTTTATCAAGTTATTGTCAATACTTTTTACTTAGAGCATCTCCAACTGCACTTTCTATTTTATCTCCACATGTGAAGATTTCAGCAACTCTCTATTTATTTTTTCAGATACTCTCCAGCAGCACTCTCTATTCTATCTGGACAGAGTTTGGTTACAAACTGGTTTGTAGCCTTGGGTTATAAACCAAGTATGTGGCCAAATTAAAAGATGACACATGTACTTGTCATGTGAGAGTCACATGATCAGTTAAGTTCCTTTAACGCCGTTATTCCCCACTCTCTCTCAATTAACTATTCTCTCTCTAATCTCTATCATCCCTGATATTTTTCTCTCTCTAACTCTCTTTCTCTCTCTCCATACCCACTCCCACTGCCCCAATCTGGCTGTCCCAGCACTCTCACCGCCCCAAATCCATCCCTCAAGTTCTTCCACTGGGAGCTTTGGTCTTCAAAGGAGCCATGTCCACCAGATTCTTATATATGGGTTTCAAAGGAGCACGTAATGGAATTCTAGCAATAACCCATTTTTACCTTTTGTTTTCAAGCCTCCTTCAACTTGAAATTCCTTCTCGGAAAACCCCATATTATCATATGAAATGATTCACCAAAACACAAAGCAAAGAATCTATGTTTTAGTTAATTTATATTATGTGTAGGGAATAAATATGAAAGTTGAAGGAAAGAAGAAAAAAGAATTGAAAAGGTGAGGAAGATGAAAAGGGAGCTTTGGGATATTAGATTTATTTATGAGTGAAATTAAAGAGCGTTTTTTAGAAGGTTGAGAGAACGAAACCAGTGTCCAGCAAGCACTCTGTTTTCATGGATTTGGCGGCATCCCACATGGCTTTGAACAAGTTTTCAGGCCAAGCAAATCAACGACAAGGTTCCAGGCATAGGGGCTGTGTTTGAAGTTAAGTTGGTGACCAGCCGAGTGGAAGAACTTGATGAATAGATTTGGGTGGTGAGTGCTGGGACAACCAGATTGGGGTGGTGGGAGTGGGTTGTGGGTTTTGGGTATGGAGAGAGAAAAAGAGAGTTAGAGAAAGAAATATTGGGGTGATTGAGATTAGAGAGAGAATGGTTAAATGAGAGAGAGTGGGGTGTAACGGTGTTAAAAGATCTTAACTGATCATGTGACTCTCACATGACAAGTACATGTGTCATTTTTTAATTTGGCCACATATTTGGTTTATAGCTTAAGGCTACAAACTGGTTTGTAGCCAAACTCTGTCCATTCTATCTCTACTCTATTTAAATATTCTTTCTTTATTCTTTTTCTTTCTAATTTTCCTTTTTCTTTCTCTCATATTTTTACATTCTCTCTCCTCTCTCTCCGGTATCTTCTTCTTCTCCATCTAGCAAATGAAATATCTCTCTCTCTCCTCTCTGATCCACCATAATCACCGTGAACACAACTCCACAAAAATTAGAATTGAAATCTCGGTCATACTACGAATTAAATCAAGAATTAAGAGAAAACTGAAACAAACAAAACCAAAATTTTCCTGAGATATTTTATTTTATTTTATTCCAAATGTCCAAGCCACTGCAACACATCAAACAAATTTGTTCTAACTTTGTCCAAAGATGTTCCTACTCGAAGACGTTAGTGTCCAAAACCACCAGATTTTTTTTTACTTCGTCCAAAGATTTGTGTTTTTTTTTTTTCATTTCACTCTCTCCTCTAAGATCTGTCCAGATCTGAACCCCAAAATTTTCTCTCTCTGTCGTGAACAACCATAAACAACCTTCCCCCATCATGAACACTCCGCTGTGACTCCACCATAACCATCGTGAACACAACTCCACAAACAATCGCTTGCTCAAGGCCAGGCCAGGCCTAGATCGGCTTGCTCAAGGCCAAGACTGTCAACCGCTTGCTCAAGGCCGAGACCGATCGGAACACCCAACCCAGGCCGAGATCGGCAAGCCCAGGCTGAGATCGACAAACCCAGGCCGAGATCGGCAAGCCCAAGCCCGTTTCCAACCAGCACGCCACCACGTCGTCAACCACCACGCCACCACACCACCAAGCCCGTTTCCAACTGGCAAACCCAAGCCTGTTTCCAAAATCAATAGAGAACAGAGGAAATCTATGAAGAACAGAGGGGAGAGCGGAGAGCACAAAGAAGGAAAAGAGAAGGAAGAGAGAGAAAGAAATCGTCCAAATGAAAGAAAGGAAAAAAAAAAATCTTAAATAGGCCGGGTTAGAAACAGTTTTTTAATCGGTTGAAGAGTGTACAGTAGCTTTTCATTTGTGAAAAGCTACTGTAGCATTTTGGGAATTTGAAGAGCTGCTGGAGTATCAATTCTTTATTTTGCTCTCCACATATGGAGATAAAGAGTCCGGATGAAGGACTGCTGGAGATACTTTTATTATTGTTTCCCTTTTCTCTTTAATAATTCTTAAACTTGCTATCTCTTTCCCATGGATGATATGGATGCCAACAACGACATAGGTGATAATGTTCTTTATGATGATGAAATATGAAATATCCTTTAAGAAAATAATTCAATAAAGTAATAAAGAATTGGTTTGGATGATTGAATATTCATCATTATGTATGTTTGTAAGGGGCGGAGGCAGAAAAAAATTTTAAGGTGGGCTAATTACAAAAAAAAAAAAAAAAAAAAAAAAAAAAAAAAAAAAAAAAAATTCTTGATTGGGCTAATTACTTAATTTAGGATATTTTTTTTTAATATAGGTAAAAAAAATAAAAAAAAAAAAAAAAAACATGGCTGGGCTATCGTGGCTTCGCCATTGATGTTTGTGTTGTTAACATAGTGGAAATACCTGAACACATTGTTCTTTGCATTGTGTTGACAATTTGAAACATTAGGTATATTTGTGATATTGGTACTTGTAACTTGTAACTTTGAAGGCGTGGAGTTATTTATTAATCTTAATAAAAAAATAAAAAAGTAAAATATTATGATTTTCAATCTGACTCACGAGACCCTTTCACCGATTTTGTGTAAGATCCCAATCTTGACAAGCATTATAGGTGTACAAAGAGATAGAGTTGAACGAGGATACCACCCAAACAACATAAGATATTCAACTTTTACATAGGAAAGTGATCTTTGGATATAATAAATATATATATATTTTTGTTAAATGCCCCCTCTTTTCTAAATTATTAGTTCTCTATTCCATTGTTAGGTTTCCCAAATGTAATCCTCTTTAAAAAAAAATTAATTAAATTTTCTAACATATTATTTACTTTATTTAAAAAGTTAATACTCCTTTTCACTATAGTACTTTAAATTACAGAGGGTAATTTTGAAAACTTGAACCTTTTTATTTAAAAGACAATGTATTAAAAGTATTGACAAAATGGGAAGAATGGAGATAGATTGTTGAGCGATGCTCAATTCGATCCACGAGACTCTCTCACTAATCCAGTGTAAAATCCCAATCCTAACAACCATTAGAGGCATACAAGAGATAGAGAGTTGAACGGGCACTCCATCCAAACAACATAAGATAATTGACTTTTACATAAGAAAGTGATCTTATGATAATTTTTTTTTTATTAAATATTATTAAGGAAATTGTTTAGTGTTTTAATGTTTAAAAATAAGTTTTGACATGGCTTGTTGAGTTTTAGAATTCTAAACTCGGCAATTCCACGGCTTTCAGGATATGCATCAAGTAGCTAATGGACTTCCACATGGTCTTTAGACCATCTTCTCATCCGACCCTCTACGTTATCCACTAAATTAATAAATTATTTATTAATAATTTTTTAGTGGGTGTCTGGGTGAGGATTTAAAGTTTGAAACTACATTTTCACAACTTGCTAAGATTGTAAAAGACAGAACAAAAGAGAACTTATCTTGCTTAGGATTGTGGCTAGTCTATCTCTTCAGGAATTGAGAGCCTATCTAGTCTGACTCGGACTTCCTCCTAAGTCCTACCCAACACAAAACTAGAAGAATTAGAAAAACCTTAAAGCCTAGCTATCTAGCCTTACACGGACTTCCTACCCAAAACAAAACTAAAAGAATTGGAAAAACCTTAAAGACAAAAAAATGATGAGATCTTATGAGAGAGCTTTGAAAAGACAGAATATCACATTATTTAAATTTTAAATTATGTGATATTAGATACACATTTCAAATTGAGAGGATCTTCTACCTCCATGGAGTAAACCACTCCTAGACAATGGACCCCACATGTGCAAAGGGCCCACAACCTGTGAGTGGCTAGCTCTAAGATATTTATTAGAGTTTATTAGCATGTGCACGGACATTATAAAATGGCTGACAATAGACTCTTGGGCATGATTCATGCCTCAGGGTTTTGATGTGAAAGAGGTTATGAGCTTAAATCCTTCAAGAGAATAACATGAAATTGATTCAACTCAATATTATTGTGTCTCACCACATAAAATTATTGGATATCTATTATGGATTAACTTACTTGATGGAAAGCATGCAATCCTTCACGTATATAATTCCTCAACAGATAGGGAATTACATCTAAAAAAGGATTACCCATAAAAAAGGATTACCCATTTCATTAATGTCTCCGTTGAAAACATCAAGAGGTACCGGTTGAGCTACAAGATTCTTGGTATTGTATACAATTGATATCTAACAATATATGAGGACTACAATTTATAGGTGTGTATTGGTTATATACAATCGATGTATAACATAATTCTACCTTATACTTTTTTTTGATGAATAACAAGAACTTCATTGAAAATCAACACAATGGTAAACTTCCACTCATCTGAGATGGAAGAAAACCAAGGTGATTATACAACAAAGCCCATAACAACCCTACATAGAGAGGGACAAAGATGACATACGTCATAGTACATAACCCTACAACGAGGGTAGCAGCAACAACAACAACAAAAAAAGAAACAACAACAACAAAAAAAGAAAAACAACAACATGAAAAACAACTAAGAACTACACAAAAACAACAGCCAACACAAGGCTTGATCACAGTCCGGTAGATCACAAGAGCAGTAGCTGCTGGAGATATCCGAAAAGACAAAAGGCTTGAAACCAAAATCCCATACGAGCAACCAACAAGGCAGTCGAATCGGATTGTCCATGGCATCAGATGCCATGTGATTCGGGTTTTGGGACTCTTAACAAGGAGGAGCTTTGATAAATCTACCCCCAAATTAGGGTAGATGATAAAAGCTTGATATGGAAGAAGACCCCAAACCCGTTGTCTGGCTGAGCATCCACGGCCGTTGGAGATCATGCCACCTACAGTAAGACTCAATCTTGCCGTCAAAAAAGAGGTACCCCACCATAGACATGAGCCACCCCTGGGCTCCGGTGAAGCCCACCTGAACATGACCGGAACGGAGGGTGGAGGTGGAGGCTCGGCTAGTTCCAGGCAGGACAATACAAAAGGAAAAGAAAAAGGAGAAAGGGGAGGAGGGTGGGCCACATGGCAAGATCTAACCATTCCGGCAATGATCTCCCTTACATGGAGGTGAGGGTGTGCCGCGCGGCCACAAGCAAGAGGAATAAGGGGTCAAAAGAGGAGGGGGAGGCGACGCTGGGGTAAGGAAGGAGAAAAAAAGGGTCGGCAGTGTTTCTCACTCTAGGGTTTGGTTTTTAGAGAGAGAGGCTCTGGTTGAGATATTTTTGCCGGTTGTCTGTATTTTTAGTGTTAATTCTACCTTATACTTACCACAAAGATAGTTTTACTCTTTTGCGATATAAAAACTATATTCACTTGAATAGTCAAAGATTTGAGGAATTCTCAACACCAGTGTTCTTAAAAAAAAAAAAAAAAAAAACAGCTATACTTACCTGAAAGGGAACAGTTAAATTAACTAGATAATAGATGGCGGAGCATAGTATTCATAAAGCAACAGAGACAAACAACTACATTTTTTTTTCGCATCTTAGGATTGTAAACCCAAGTGGAAATTGTTGAAGTGAAAAACAAAAAGAAAAATAAAATGAGAAAGCGGAAGCAAGACGTGGTTCGCCCTAACAGTGTACGTCCACGGATTAAAGTCTTTAAATGACTATATCATTATTATATAAGTATGCTATTCCCGCAACCGCATGTTTCCTTCAAATGGCATCTAGGGCATCAATGCTGGTGGTTCAGTGTTATGGACATGATCTGGACCTCCTGGAGGAAGCCTCCCTGGGTTTGAGTCTGTCTCAGGGTCTCCCATTGCCGTCCTTTCGTAAAGCTTCATCTTAGACAAATGAAAGCCTAGTTCACGTAAAAGAGGACTGCTATTAATTCTTTTCTGCATTGTCTTACGCCCATGATACTTCAGCGCTTCCAGGCTACTCACATGCACACATAAAATGAGAAGAATGATCAGGATTGAAACTTTCATGACGTTGAAGTTAGCCATTCTGATGCACAAAAAGTATTGCTGGCTAAAAGAAGAGTTTGTTAAACCAGGCAGGATGGATCAGGTATCGTTATATGACACACAAGCTCAAATTTATAGTGAAAATGCATGGAGAGCGAATCCAAGATTTCAACGCTAATTAAACAATATAATGACACTGAATACAAGCTGACAAATCCAACATGGGATCATTGTCTTTTCCCTTAGATAAAGTCTTTTGCTTTTTTCAACACAATCCCATTACCTCAAAGTTAAAGGAAATAGTACTCGGTCCCCACTTTACCACTAATTTTTCTAAGGGTCATGGGTCTATGTGTCTATATAGATTATGTTCATGAATTAACGAAAATGTGCAAAAGCTCTATTTGCCTCTGCCATTCTATGAGTCTCTTCCTTTTTACGTATGGCATCGCCACTCCCTTTGGCAAGCATTCCACTAATTCGGAATTTAACTTGAAAGTCATATTTTGACTCGGGCGTTTTCGGGATGCCCCTAATAACCAACGAATGGCAAGTGCTTTTCCTTATACGGATCCTATTTCAATGGGAACTTGATGAGTCGATCCGCCTACACGTCTTACTTTTATTGCTATGTCGGGAGTTACTCCATGTATTGCTTGACGTAAAACAGATAGTGGATTTGTTTCTGTCTTTTGTTGAATCTTTTTCATAGCTCGATAGATAATTTGATAAGCCAATGATTTTTTTCCGTGTTTTAGAATACGGTTAACCAACATGTTAACTAATCGATTACGATAAATTAGATCGGATTTTGCAGTTTTTTCTTACACTACTGAGAAGTTACCGATTATTCTAAAAGTTTAAGCTATTAGGATATGGTGAATTTAATAATTTTAACAAATATTTTAATACTTCCCCTTACATGTGGGCTTAGACTCTTCCTTAATGAATGAAGCCCAACACGTGAGGTTTTTAATTTTTTAAATGTGAGGTAGAGTAAAGTCAGGGTTCGAACTTAGACTCCTCCTTAATGAATGAGGCTTAACACATGAGATTTTTAATTTTTTAAATGAGAGGTAGAGTGAAGTCAGGGTTCGAACTTGAGATCACCTGCTCTGATGCCATAAGAAATTACTGATTATCCTAAAAGCTTAAGCTATTAGAATATGGTGAATTTAATCATTTAACCAATATTCTAACAACCACATTTTCATATAATTCAAAAAATAAGGATATATATTCACAATTTGTAGACGTTAATGTCCACAATTTGTATATACCTAAGTGGTGTGTATGGTGGTGTGGACTAGGGGTGTAAGACAAGCATAACCCTTTGTGTAATTATTACTCATATCCTCTACTTCATCATTGTATTTCCTTTCTTGCATTTACAATTAGACTCGTGTCGAGATATTGTGTTAGTTGTCCACTGTTGTCTACTAGAAAACTCTAATTGGGCAGTTCGTTAAAATAAATTAAGAACAAAGTTTTAACAATTAAATGCATAGATATGGAAGCCTCTGATTACTAAATGTTCATTATTTTGTTTGATTGTGTTGATCCTAAGTGAATCTCCACGCACAAATGTGTCTTGCCCACTTTGGATGATGGAAAAACATCTTTACACCACATGGTTGCTAATAAAAAATTGCTCCTTTTTGATTCCTAAATTGGCTTTATGTTGCTGTTTCTTTTTTTTCTTTTTTTCTTAATTTATTGCTTATCCAATCTATAGTGCGCGCTGCTATTTTTCGGCTTGTTTAGAATCCTAATGGTATCTCTTTTTAATTTCAAAGGTACAGTAAGTGACGGTCGGTTCCGAGTTTTGGGTTGTCCAAACCTGTCCAAATTTTAGTTGTCCACTTACTATTAAATATTAAAAAAAAAATTAAAGTCCAATTTTTAAATTTTTTTAATGTAAAATCAAGGATATATTGTGTTTTTAGCATGAATTACATATAAATAAAATAAAATGAAGTAAAATGTAATACCGATTATGGTGCTTTATAATTAGCATGATTCGACTAAAAAAAATAGCTTCTTATTGCAAGGTGATTTCTGGATATTGAGATTAAGGATTAGAGATTTGTCCTTGCACTTTTGGTAGCTAGTGGCCTTTTGTTTTGTTGAGATTGTTTGTGACATTGTATTGCCGGATTAGTAAAAATTGGTTTGTGGTTTTATTTGTACTTTTGTTTGAGATTAATACATTCATAATTTTTGGAGGAATAAAGAAATATAAATGATTGTTGAACAACATAATTAAAAGAATGTGATGGATTTAATTGAGGAAATTCTGATATCTGGGATTAATATGTTCAAAATTTTATCTTGACCTCTGAGAGAGGGCAAAATTTTTAAAATATGGAGACTTGGTTTTTTATTGTTATAATCCTACTCCTACACGCCACCTATCACAAATAAAGTATGAACTTTGTTTCATGCACATAATTTTTTAACAATTTGTTATCTATTGGTCTATATCTAAATTTGAGAAAATTATTAGGTACTCCGGGAGTACATTAAATGCGTATTCTCTCCTCTCAGAGAAAATGGTGGGTCCCATCATGAATTTAATTAGCGGGACCCACAACTTCTGTGAGAGGAGGAAGTACGCATTTAATGTACTCCCGGAGTACCTAATAATTACCCCTAAATTTGTTGTTAAGTTGCCAAATGAATAATTATATATATATATATATATATATATATATATATATATATATATATTATATATATATATATATATACTAATAGAAAATTTTCTTTTATGTATACTAATATTTTATTTTATGTAATAATAATTTTTTTTTCTTTTCTATATATATATATATATTTTTTTTCATTTGATTGCCCCTTGCCCAAGCCCAAGGGCTTGTGGGGCTTATCCCCCAACCGGCCTGAGTACGTCATAGGAAAGATGACCTCAACAAAATTAGATTAACATGCCAATTGAAAGGGGTCAATGCTCGGATCTTTTCTTTATGGAAAGGGGTTTTAATGATTAGGAATTTTGTAAGGCTCCATTTGTTTTGACGTAAAACGTTTTCCATCGTAAAATGTTTGCAAATGTAAATGATTTCAAGGAAAATAATTTTTTTTCCTGTGTTTGATTGCATTTTGGAAAATAGTCTGAAAAATATTTTCCAGTGTTTGGAACAATGTAAAATGAAAAGAAAAAAAAAATCAGAAACCCAAAGTGCAATCCCACCACCACCGGAATCCACCTAAATCCACCGCAAACCACCATAAAAAAACCCACAAACCCACCATCTCCGATTAATACTCTTCTTCTCACACCTCTCATTCTCTTCCTCTTCCTCTTCCACCGTCCGATCCACACTCATGCTCTTCTCCAACAAATCCTCCACCGCGTAAGAGCACGGTCCCACCGCCTTCTCCTCTCCATCTCCACCGTCTGATCTCCCACGCCCCTATCGGCCCCACCGCCATCCAAAGCCGCGATCTCAACACAATCCTCGATGAAATCTCAACCGCGATCTCGACCGTGAAATCTCCATCTCTACCGTCCGTGATGTCGTCCGCCGTAACCGAATTGGACGATCGGACTAACCTCGTCACGCCTCGTTGGGTCTGGATCTGGGGCGGCAGAGAGAGAGAGCTAAGACCGGATTTGGGGCGGTAGAGAGAGAGAGCTGAGACCGGATCTAGAGAGAGCTGAGACCGGATCTGGGGCAGTAGAGAGACAGAGCTGAGAAAGAGAGCAGAGTAAGAGAGAGCAGAGAAAGAGCAGAGAGAGAGCAGAACACGTTGTGTGTTTTAGGAAAATAGTTTACGGAAAAATTTTTCGTAAACCGTTTTCCTAAATTTTTTTAAGGTTTTTACGGTCAACCGAAATCATTTTCCTATTGACTTTGGTTTTACAGCGAAACAAACGTCCGAAAATGATGAAAACATTTTACGGAAAACGTTTTACGTCGAAACAAATGGAGCCTAAATTGCAAACAATTGACAAATATTAATAAATCATTATTTGATCAAAGAAACCAATGAGTTAATCTTACAAAAGAGAAATGGAAAACCAACGTCATTGATTAATCATACCAAAGTTCTATTATTTTGAAAGTAAATTCCTTGATTTCTTCTTTCTTTCTCTATTTTTTATTTTTTATTTTATTTATTTATTCAATTGGATTTCTCGATTCCAAAAGATCCTCTTAATCGTATGTACGGTCCTTTGCTTTTACAATGCAAAATAGTATATATTGCCTCATGCTGCGGTAGATTTTCTAGGTCTACAATAATGTGCTTACCTACATGAATACACAGTATTAGAGATCCTTTTCACTATTGCCATGCAATTAAGAAAATTATATGTTCACTTAAATGTGGATAATTTTATCCATCGAACCACCACAGTCATGACTTGTCGGGCTGACAAATCACTTGAGGTCTTAACAGTCTAGTCCAATCTTGGTCTGACCTCAAAACATTATACCTCTCCATTCTGCGGGTTTTTTATTTTATTTTTATTTTTTTAATAGTTTGGTATGTATAACATTATGAATATACATTTAACTCAAGAATTGAGGAAAATACAATTAAACCTTTGGTAAGTAAAGTAAAATTCTCTAAACCATAAGTCAGCAATTCAAAATTGACCCAAATCACATAGGTGATTAAAGTAACATTAGTTTTGTGAATTTATTTAATTACGGTTAGTGCTAGTCATAGTCAACCCATTGGGCTTTGGGCTCTTGCCCTTGTATATACTTGCACAATACATTCACTAGCACAACACTTTCATTGCCCGTTCATCACTCTTATTCCTTCTTATATAAAGAGACTCTATTGTACTATTCCAATACTCAATATACATTAAACTATTTAATAATTCTATCAAGAAGTTACTCATGCCAACTCCAATCATGCAAGTCCTCCACACACATCGCAGGTGCGACGCCTCTGATAAACCAGGATCTGGTATCTCAAGCCGTAACCATACAGTATCATAAAACCATAATTCGATAGCTCAAGCCGTAACCATCTAGTATTATAAAATCGTAACTCGGTACCTTAAGTTGTAACCATCCAGTAGCTCAAGAGTTATAGTGAGTAATGGATGTATGGATTTATTGGGCCTCTCCACCTATCAACTTAAACTTTTAGGTTTGATGCTTTATAAATTATAAATTAATGTGACAATCTAGCTGTTATATAATTGATATGGTACTTAGGCTGTATGGCATAGTAAAATTGGTAGGATTTCTGGTAGTACCGTTCTCAACTATGAATGCAATAATAAGATACTTTAGTACTCTTTCTGAAAAAGATATAGTGAAAACTAGCTTTAATCGGTACCGTAGCACCAAATCTGCCCACTGTACAACCTAATAACCGCATAGAAACACTACTCCAAGCTCTTGGCGGAGAAATAGAAAAACTAATAATTTCCGCAACCGCAAAAAGGAATCCTTTCATCGGCAAAACATTTAAATGGAAAATGTTAAAGTTATTATCAATTTTAGTATAAAATATTTATAAACTAGTGTGGCAATAATCATAATTAGTACCATATTATGAAATTAATAAATATATTTCTTAATTTTTATTGATGTTTTGTGTTTAAAAGTGACACCAGTTTGTAAGTAACGTGATAACGAAATGAAAGAGTTCGTTAAAGCACTTGATTTCAATTCAATATATTTTCGGCTATTGAACATACATTGTTGGGGCTTCACATTGTGTTAGGATTTAGATTGGAAAATTCCATATGCTAAAACATGTGTCAAAGAGGTTTGTAATCAATGTCATTTAGCTATGTAAAGTTTTCATTAAAGTGTTGTTTGATGATTTTCAAGAACAGAAGGCTACTCAAACGATCATAAAGATATTTTTTAATTATTTTTAAGGATAAAAGACGTAATATTTTCAATAAGTATATGGACGAAAAACAAATTTTTTAACGTTTTAGGACGAAGAAAAATAAAATTCATGTAAATTTTAAGGATGAAAATAATATTCTAACATATAAAAATTAGGTTTAAATTGAATTTCTACTATATAAATTAAAATCAGACCTCGTTGGCCATCAGCTTGGACACCTATTTTTTTAGAGCTAGACTTTGATGGTTCACCCAACTTTCAAATGGGTTGCATTACCCATATGATGACTTTTAGAATGGTCCTAATGGAGACAAGTTGAAGGGGAGGAGTCCCACCACCTATATAAAGATACAAACTAGCAAGGGTAGTTGCCATAAAACAATTTTTCTCTTATCATTCTTCATGAGGCAGTCATGCAGCTAGATTGCAACACATGTCATATACATTGCGGTTATTAGTCACAATTTCGAGGGAGATCTTTCGTATCTTCCCAGACATACCTCACATATCTACCTTATATATAATATGGAGGAATTTAGCTAGACCGGATACGTGACCGCATGTGATCATATCTACCTTATAATATTGAGGGATTTGGCTTGTGTCCAACCCATTTTTTTTATGGGTCCAGCTTTAAAGTATTAGATATGATATGGACATGTACGACCCATGTCTAAGAAGGTCAAATATTGGTATTGTGGAGTCTGTTACACTAGTACCTTTGGATAAAACCCTTGCCCAATATAGAGTTATAAAATCAAAATAAATGATTATAGAAAAGATTTTGTTTCCAATTTTTGTAACCCAGTTTTTTTTCTAATAAGATATAATAAGCAAGCGATTCAAAGGAATTAGTTCCATCCTATTTTTATTTTTAGCTAAGACTGTTGGAGAAGTTGGGTGTATCAATTCAAATCCTATTAACAGAAACACTTCTGACCATATGTTTGGAAAGGAGCTAGAAAGGGAGTTATAGAGTATAGACTATAGAATAAAGTCTTAGCAAAAAAAAAGAGTATAGAATAAAGGCCAAAATTGAAATGGAATGACATTTGATAGAGTAGCCAAAACATAACAACTTTTTGCGTGCATGGTACAAGTGCTTAGCACGCGTGGATGATAGTAATGGAATTTGGCATTTCATTGTGCGGCACTAAGTAATTGTGGCTGTACTCTAAAGTTTTCTTCATTATAAAGAATTTGACTTCTTCCTAAATTCTTTTTGATGGTCCAAACCCCCACTATATCAATTTGGATGTCCACGCTTTGTACATACTTCCAAAATTCAGGTTGTTTGTGCTATATACATAGTTGTAAGTAATTAATTGCCGCCGGGCTTCTTCGTTAAAAAATTAATATACATTTTAAAATCTCCAAATGTACGATTCATGGGATATGCATCAAAGCTGTCTAATTCCACGGAGCTTATCACCATAAAGAACTTATCACGTAAATATTGATGGAGTTTATCTCAAAATGAACTGCAATTGACATCTAGTCATGAATCACCGGAATGAGTTAGTAAAAAGACTATATATGAACTTTTCCTTTTGAGGTTTGGTTCGCATGTATTCCTATTTTCACATTGTTACACATTTTAGTCTCTGTTGTTTATTTTATTTTTTATTTTTTTTGTTGCTTGAGGGTTACAGTTTCAAATTTCAATTAGGGAAATGTTATCACCTTTTAACGTGGAAATAAAACCAACCTTCAATTATTGAGAGCTTGTTTTGTACTAAGAATATTGGCTAGCATACCTTTCCCAATCAGTGATTTTGAAAGCTATCACCGAAGGATTTCCCTAATCATTGATAAATGGTTATAAAAAGCAAACTAAAGTAGTAGTTGACCAAGGATAAGAGACCGACAGCAGAATCAAAAATGATAATAATAAAAAATAATACTACGAAAAAAGGAAATCTAGCCGGACTCTTGTAGTAGTTGACCCTTACTTGGATTCCTTATTATCACCACCTTATAATATTAAGAGAGACGTGCTCTTCTTACTTGGATTCACATAAATTAGTCAAAGACAAACACCTCGGCTAGTGCATGCGCGCGCGCGCACACAAAAAAAAAAAAAAATCTTAATTTTTTAATACTAATATATATGTTTTTAAATGTCTCCACTTTGTTTTTCCGAGTATCGTTGTCCTTCTAATTGACATCACACATTCCTATTGCCCCAGTGAAGGATCTGGAATTCCATATTTCAAGCTCAACCAGCTACATTGTTGAGAGAGAGAGAGAGAGAGTAAGCCAACAATATACCACTTGCCTCAGGTACGGTATTAGTTACTCTTTTTTAAGAGCCACTTATACAAGGGTAAGGTTTATACCCTTTCAGAAATCGGGCCTCGGCTTAGCCGTGGCTCTCAGCAAATCAAAACACGCTGACCTTATAGGAGAATAATGCAACCGGAATAGTATTATATGATAGCTCATACTATCATCATTGTGTATTAAAATTTTCAAGTATTCAAAATGATAATAACAATAAGGTAATTAAATACAATAAAACATGTGTTGCGGGGTATCTAATACATTCTCCACACATAAATGAATCACCAAACTTATGTCAATGGTTTGTAGATACTTTTTATTTTTTTGATAACCTTGGGTGTCTGGGCTAGTGTTTCTTAGATACGCACACTCCGACTAATTCCAATGGAACACGCAACACCCTACTAGCACGTGTACCACGATAGGCGCAAGGCTTTGCCTTGAATAGGTGGCTCTGAGGGGACTCGAACTAGTGACCATTGGAAAACACATCTAAGACCGGACTAGTTGAGCTATCCCTTTGGATTGGTTTGTAGATACTTAATTGCCTAATTTATGATAGAAGACCCCATACGCTCTTAAACCTAGACTATTAATAATGTTAATTAGACATTAGGTAGCCAATTACACCTAAAAAATGCTATAATTTGGTAGCAACTCTTCTCAACTGTCCAAACACTAGACCTTTCTAGGGGGTCGATTTGAAATCCGTTATTCTACAAGGCAATCCACCATAAAACCTTAGTCCTAGGTTTACTGCACACTTTTTATACACAAAACTGGCTATAGAGAAAACCCTAGCCTCCAAGAGTGCTACTCTCTCTCTCTCTCTCTTTGCGTGCTTCATTGTTCTAGGGTTTTAATTGTGAAAAGAAAACCCTGGATCTTGGTTTGTGGATCTTTGTAAGGACTCATTATTTGTGGTCCTCACACTCCCGCCAGCTTTTGAGAGCATAGAGGCCGTGGTTTCAAATTTGAGGACATGAAAAGAATCTGTGGTAGGTCCTCTTTTGTTACAGACATCAGACAGGCAAAAATTGCACAAATAGTAAGGTTAGTATTGGAATTGGCAGTTTATTGCCTAAACCATGTGTTATTTGATTTTCCTTAAGCTTATTTCATGTTAGAGGAGAGATCATTAGGTGAACATTATCCATTTATATAAACAATTATTGCTATTTGAGAAAAGAAAAAAAGAAAAAAAAAAAAAAGAAGTATTGCATTTAATACTAGGTAAATATCAATTGTTGCATAACACCGTGTGCACATACCACTTATTATAGTATTAATGTTTACTAATGTTAACATTATATCCACCTTTTATGTGATATATATAAACCGTGCACATTAGTAATACCCACTTATCAATATCCTTTAATAATATGCCCGAATCATGCTTGCCTTCCATAGAGAAAATGATGATGTGGGTCAGGTCCACCAGGACTTACTCTATTGGGCTGCTCGTTCGGGGTTTTGTTTATACCCTCTTCCACATTTGGGCCGAGTGCTTCCTTTGCAACCTGATTTGAGGCTTGCAACAACAGGCTTAGGTTCCTCCCTATATTTGGCCTAAGAGGACGCGTTTCAGTCCTTACACATACAAGTAGGACCAAGGTAATGAATACCGAGTACCTCAAGTTCGACATTCGAATTATGGTGTTTTAGTATGTACGTACTTTTAAGGTGGTATATTCACTACTAACTGTGAGAGTTCGAAGTTAGAGATTTCTGGTATTTATAGAGCACACGGCCCTAGTTGATCTCCTTATCTAAAGTGATGAGTGATTATATAATGTATATCATTGTTTTTTGATTGGCTCGCTCACATATCCCAGCTCGATCTGCACCTAAACCTACTTACCTACAAGCTAACCAGTAACTATCAATATGAGTGAGGAATTAGTATTAGAAGTTGGATTTTGTTAAAAGGTGTCCTTAGAGCAATAGTTAAGGAACATTAAATACTTACACTTTATGGGAAATAATAAATTTTTATTATTAAAATAATAAATTAAAAGACTGAAATACCTTTAAAAGCTGTTTTTGTATTATTTTAATTTTAAAATTTCACTATTTTCTATAAAGTATAAGCATTAAATATTTTCTTAATAATTGCTTTAAAGACACTCGTTAACAGTACCCTTAAAAGTTATCCAATGCAAAGGTGAAATACCTTTAAAAGCTATTTTTATATTATTTTAATTTTAAAATTTCACTACTTCCTATAAAGTATAAGCATTAAATATTTCCTTAATAATTGTCCTAAAGACATACCTTAAAAGTTATCCCATGCAAAGGTGAAATGGTAGGGATTAGCTAGGGTTGGCCTAGAAAGGGAAATGATGATGGTTATGTATATCCTGATATCCACTATCCAGTAGTCTGGTATTAAAATAAAGGAAGAGATGGATAATCATCCAAGTTTGAGGTCAGAGCCAGGTGTGTATGATACATTTGCAACTTATTTTACTACTTAAAGCCGTGGTAAAGCAGAAAATCGACGCAGAAAGCAACTCTTTTGACTCCGAAGGCCTATCTGTGTTTATCTGTTTAAATAATGGATTTCACGGTCGACCAAATTAAATTATCTCACATGGATAAGCACTAAGACAGTTGAAAATCTTTGATGTTGTAAAAAGTTGAAAGGTTCAATGGATAAATTACTAGTGTCGTTCTTCTGCTTATTGCGGGTGTTCAGGACTGGCCAGAAGATAAGTACAGCATGGGAAGGTGCATGATTGAAACGAATATACATATTAAACACTGGCTCATGGAGTTCTGTGTATTAGAATCTATTGTTCATTACTTCACACTCAAAGGAGCTCATCAGAAAAATGGAGTTGTAAAAATAATGAATAGAACTTTGCCTTTAAAGGCTAGATGCATGAGATTGAATGTATGGTTGGTAAAGACAGTTAACTCAACAAGCTTCATTGTTAAATAAGCAAAGTTCATCAACAACCATTGGTCTCAAAAATCTGGGAGTGGTTTTGTTAGGAAAATATTAGTGATTATTCAAGTTTGAAAATCTTTGATTGTTTAACTTATGTGTATGTGCAGAGTGGAGATTGCAGAAAACTAGATTCAAAGTCGAGGAAGTGTATATTTTTTTATTTATTTTGAGAAATGTGTTAAAGGCTACAAGCTTGGAGATTTGATCTCAAAAAGAAAAGGTGATCAGCAAAGACATCAAAATTGATGTGGAAAAATTAATAGATGAGTTAGAGTTTGACAAGAATAAATTACAACAACAGTATGAGGAGCCTTATTTAATTACTAGAGAGAAACAGGTTCACCACAAAAATATGACTTTGAAAATATAGATAGCTTTGTTCTAGCTAGAAACCATTTGTGGATATTCATTGTATGCTAGAAATAGTAAGAACAATGATAAGTGTCTTGTAGTATTGTTAGAAGAGATGGTGAAAAAAAGGACACACATGAGGTGAGTCTTGGGGGACTTTGAGGAGTCAGTAGTCTCCGGGTCCATTTTTTCACCTTCTGATCAGAACAAAAATTGTCTTTGTTTTGGCCTCCCATACAATGCCGTGTCAAATTAAAGTACTTAGTTGTTAAAGACAAATCTCTTTTTGATAGAATATGTAGTAGGATGAGATGCAACACATAATAACCAATCGATGCATTATATCTCAATTATTTGAGCTTTAATGTTGTCCACTTGTCCCCAAAAATCAGTTATATGGAGCTGGCATGCAATGAGCTTCGATCTATATAGAATAGAAAAATCTGGTGACAACATGCAAATTGAAGATTCTTTACAGCATGATGCCCTATTGTGTAATCGAAGAGCTATGGATTGAGATTGGGTGTTTGATGACAAACCTAAAATGTGTCTTCCTTTTTCTTTTTCTTTTTTAGGTGGAGTATAAGGGCTATAACCTATAAGTCCACAACACGGCTCCCTAAAATGTTTCTCCTTCAACGTGATGCTGACTAGCTAGCTAGTCCAGTTGAGGCCTTGAGGAGGCTGGTGCCTATGATAGGCAATATTTTAAAGAAGCTATTTTTTTTTTTTTTTTTGGCTCCCTAAAATGTTATCTCCTTCGAGACGTGATGCTGACTAGCTAGCTAGTCCAGTTGATGAGCCTTGAGGAGATTATCCTCAGATGGATGCCTATGATATGAGCAATATTTTAAAAAAGCCACTTTTTTTTTTTTTTTCAAAGAATCATAAGCAAAGTTTCACGAGATTTCAAAATTGCTGAACCATTTATGAGCCTAGATTATCCTCAGAAGATGCTAATATGAGCAAAAGCCACTTAAATCTCAAAGAATCATAAGCAAAGTTTGATTTCAAAGAATGTATTATGTTTCCTCAATTTAGCAAAAAAAATGTATTATGTTTCTTCCAATTTATTCTTTTATGCTCAACAAATGTATTATGAACAATTATGGAGTATATCACTCCAAAAAAACTCTAAAGGATGAACTTTTATGCTAACATGCTGCGCACTAATTAATGAAGGTGATGTTAGTAACATGCTGCGTACTAATGCTTTTTCATAAATTAAATATAGAATGTATGAATTATGATGATTTCCTATAGACTAGGCTTATCAGGCTATGGATATATGGTATTCTGACAGTGTAGTCAAGTGTGTCAGTGCTTATATAATGATATATAAATAAATAAATAAATAGTGAGTCGGCGTTGAATTTTTTATATATATATTTTTTTTGAGATTGAGACGAGCAAGTTTGGGTTCGAAATTTCAAATACCTTGGTAAGGTTTGAGATGCGTTTGGATTTTAGGTCGAGACTCAGAACATGACCCTACAAGATTATTTTGGGTTCGAAATTTCAAATACCTTGGTAAGGTTTGGGATGCGTTTGGATTTTAGGTCCTCAGAACATGACCCTACTTGATCTTCTTTTTATATAATTTATTAAAATTTTAAACTTTATAAGCCATAATAATTTACCACAATATGCACCTTCTTTTTTTATTTATTTTTTTATTTGTAGCCTAACACATGCATGGAATGCACAGTTATTTGAATGTCATCTTTAGTTTAGTATTTAGTAGGTACATTGTTATGTAAAGTGTATATGAATTGAATTATTAATAGCATACAATAATATTCATACTCTTTTTTTTTTTTGCTGAATAATTATATTCATACTTGAGTAATATATAGTGTTCCTATATATAGTATTTTATTAATATAGTTAAGTAGTAATTTAGAACATAACATGTTTAATGTTAAATTAACCTTTCCTGAGCACAATAAATTAAGTAAATGAGCATGTTTAAGACAAGTTTTGGTTTTCTCAATTCTCAAATATAAGTGAATGGAATTGGAATAAATTTACTAAAATCTGATTGAGTTTGACATTGATTTGGAGCACTTATATTATCTTGGGTTTAGGAAGGCTTCTTGGATCCAACCCAACCCAACCCAATTCATTTTCATTTTTTAATATAATTATATGAATTTCTTAGCCATTTGACTCCTTTACATCTCGCTTTTGTCATAGCATTGTTCATACTTCATAGGGATGACAATCATGGTTTTAAAAACCGGATTGGACCTAGTCGGTTCAATCGGTTCAGGGAAACCAGGGACCGGTGCTCAGTCCGGTTCGGTTCTCTCTAAAAAACCGAAAATTAAAAAAAAGTGATGAAAAACCGGAAACCATCAGTTCAACCGGCAAAACCGAGAATCAGACCGGTCTAACCAATTTGACCACTTTTTTATACTAAAAATTTGAATTTAAAAAATAATACTTATATGTTAAGTCTACATAAAAGTTAACTCAACAGTAAATGTTTGGCTCACACAAAAGGCAACCCAACAATAAATATTGAATGTTTGACTTCCACAAAAGGCAACCCAACATTAAATATTGAATGTTTGACTTTCACAAAAGGCAACCCAATATTAAATGCTTGGCTCACATAAGGCAACCCAACATTTAATTTAATTAATTAATAGTAGGCTCTCAAATTAATACAGCCCACTCTCATATTTAAAATTCTTGGTAGAGTATAGTATTTATAGAGGAGAAAATGTATCATTCTCTTCTATTTTTTCAATGTGGGACAATGAAGAAGTTTTCTCATAAGACAACAAGTCCCACATTGGAAAAACAACAAGTCTTTAAATAGAAAATATTATTTATAATATAACTACATCAAATTAACATATTAAAATTTGAATACTTAAAATTTAAATTAGAGCATTCAAATTTCAAACCCATACATAGTTTTTAAATCTTCAAATAAGTCAAATAAAGAAAGTTCTTACCATAAATCCAAGAAAATACTATTTTTGACTTATGATATTATCAAATAAACATAAAAACGTTCTTCTATGATTTAAATATGATTATTTGTAATTTTAATATGTTTAGTTACACTTTTTTTTTTTCTTCTAAATATAAGATGTGAAAACTCATATAAAAGTTTTAAAATTTGTTATATATATATTTTTAACTAAATATTATTAGTTAAATTTGTTATATATATTTTATTAATTATATAATTTAAAAAATATTAATTAAATTATTTATGACGTCACTGGTTCGACCACTGGTCGGACCCTGGTTGAACCAATGATACGGGAACCATTCCCCTTTCCAATTCTCTCACCGGTCAAGTTTGTAAAACCATAATGATAGTGCGATGAGATTGATAGTTTACGACCGATGATGTTTGGGATGCGTCTAGATTTTAGGTTCTATAAGAACATGAACCCAACTTGATTTATATACACTAATGATATTTACCACAATCCTATACTTTTGTATGACATAAGCCATGCATGGAAGGCACAATTATTTGAATGTCATCTTGAGTTTAGTTATTTGGTTGGTACGTACAGTAGTGTTAGCTAAAGTTTATTTGAATTGAATTATTAATAACATAACAAGATTCCTATTTTAGTAATAAAGTGATCCTATAGTATTTGATTGACATTTGTATATAGTTAAGTGGTATTTTAGAATACAATTACCAGCGAAAATGTTAAGTTAACCTTTCTTGAGCACAATAAAATAAAGGACTAGAGTTTTTTTGGAAAGTTCCTCTAACCCATTACGTGTTAATTTAAAAAAACTATACACATGATATACAAAATAAAATATAATCTTATATTTCTTATCTACCTGCCACATAATGAGTTGGGGAAAAACTTTGTCCTTTAATTTAACCCAAGAATTGTGGTAGCCCAAAGTCATCTATCCTTTATACTTGGATTTCTAAGCCTCATGTGTTCAACACATCATGTGGGCTAGCATGGCGGATAAGGTATTTTTCTTTTATGGAGCCAAAAAAATAAAAGAAAAAAATTAAACAAAAGGAGGACAAAAAGCAAGTGGCCAACCTTAATTCAGACTCAACAATACATAATTTCAAGTTTTCAACAACATTACCCAGTCTCTCTCTCTCCAAAATTATTCAGTACATAAATCTCTCGCTCTCCTAAGCTTCCATAGATTAATGATGCCAAGGATCTGGTCCACCAGGACTAACTCGATTAGTATCAGACATTTGTCTCTTTTTTGTCACCTCCAACTCCAATCTCATCTTGACAATAGATTTAGCACCCACGAGCGTTGGTCGCAATGATTTGTTTGGATTCCTTGCCACAATAAATGGATTTAGAGGACGAGCTTCAGACCAGCTTGTAAATGTGTGGAAGACCAATATGAGGCAAACCCAAAAGATCATGTTAGCCATATTTCTATCAAGATTTCTGCAAGAGCTGTTGAGGTTTAAAGGTATGGATATGAAGTAGCTAGCTAGGATGTGTATATATATATAAGCCATTTGTCACAATATTAGTTTATGTTTTCATATTATAACTTATAAGCAACCCATGATCAAGAAGGAAATATAGAAGTTCGATCCAATGTGGTCCTTCCTATGTTGTGTGACTGTTATCTCATTGAACCTGACAAAAGTCATTTTGTATCATGAATTAATTTATCAAGAAAGACAGAACGGTGGGGCTTGAAGATTCATCCCTCTTCAATTCTCCAATGGTATTGTTGTGCTTAGCATGCATGCGTCCACATGCACGGTAGATCATTGGTCTTTTCTTCAAGACTTTTAACCTATTCCTTGGAACTTTAGAAAGCAAAGTGAAAACTAGAGGACGCTATTTGATACGGGGTTTGATAGAGACACTTTGTTTTTGGATTCTTCGCCGGATCCCTATCCATCATAGGTGTAGGGAAGGAGGATTCAAAGGAAGGGAAGCAATTGCCATTATAGAACTTCTGGCCGTCCATTTTTATCCCCACTTAAAATATTCTAATGAATCTCATCCTCTAGATTCACTTTGAGCTACTTCACCACATGATGTTACCAAATTGGTTTTTATATCAATTATCATGGCCCATACAATAAACCCAAAACTGATGTATCAAGTTATAATTAAGACTACTCTTATAATCGTTTATATTGTCAAATTCGACCTAATAAATATTTAATGTGACACTTAGCACATGCACAACATACACTTATTATACACAAGGGCGGAGCCATGTATAGCCCAGTCTAGTTTTTTTTATTTTTTTAAAATTTTATAGCTAACTATTTTTATTTTGTTTAAATAATACTAGTTTTAGCACAATCTGAATTCTAATCCCATAGATCAATCCAACTTTTTGGTTTTTAAAAATTTAGCTATATATTAAAAAAATAATAATAATAAAATAAAATAAAATGTAGTCCAAATTAAACAATTAACCCACCCTTTAAACTCTCCTACCCAAATGTATAACCGTATAATATAAAATCAATCCAAAATTCCAAACCCCAAAAGTCTTAAAGCATAAAAGATCAAAACAAATCCAACCCACTCAAATTGCTCACCAAGCCGCACCTAGCCCAAAAGCTTGAAAGCTTGAAGGTTGATGTTGGCTGAACCAAAGAACTGAAGGTAGCCGCACCACGCCATCTCCACTTATTGCAATTTGCAACGCCATTCACTAGAGTTTTGTTCATTGGAGTTTTATTTCTTCTTATAAGATCTATCACTTTTTTTGTTTTGTTTCAATAGCTTTTTGTTTAATATAGGATAATGCTGAAAATGGATAACAGCTTTGGTTAGATATGTGATTTGCTTGATGCCACGTTTTGTTTTGTTTTGCTTTTAAATATAAATGACTTGATGATAGCTCTTGATTAGACATTAGACATTGTTTGGGTAAACATATAAGAAAATTTTTAATATATTTAAATGTATTATGTACTTGTAAAAAAAATAACTTATTTATATTAGTGAAAATTGATATAATTGTGTGAAATTAATTATTTAATTATTTATAGCAGTAATCCTGAAACAGTCACCAGTATCAGAATATTTCATTTCCAGGTAATCAACTCATAACGATATCAAAGTGATAAATGGGATTTACTTTGATTTTTTATTTTAACTTTAATAACTCTGTCTATGTAGTTTAAATTAGCTTTAATTTTAGTTTTGATTTTTATTGATATACTTACAAACTTGATATGGGTTTTGAGTGGGTGTTTGAGTGATTTGAAATTTCATTGGAATTTGATTATATACATTGAAAGAGAACTTGTTGTAAATATCAATTATAATTAATGGTTTCTACTCTCTAAAGGATCGCAGAACACAACTTAAATAATATCTATTATATTTGTATTGCATGTTTGTTTATTTATTTTTTTAGAATATGCATTTAGACGTAAGGTTTATTATGTCCCCTTGACTAGGTGTACTATGTTTTATTATTAGTAAATTTTATTATTATTAAGTATATTTCTCTTGTACCTTTGAAATTTACTTAATACTTCCAACCCATCCTAAAATTATTTTCTGGCTCTGCCCCTGATTATACAACATACACTTATCCAATACAATACGAGTAATCCGGGGTATTGGATACTAGATTCCATTTATTGAGTTATATCATTCTTCCAAATTCTTTATCCAGATCTTTTCACTTAGATTCATTTCAACTTGCACTTGCACTTTCTTATAAGGCTTGTGGGACGTTTAGGCCATCAAGAGGTGTGTTATTGGAAAAACCTTGTAGACTAGGCAATTAACTGGTTAGTTTAGGACAACGTATATATGGTCCCCTTAATAACAGTGGTTGTTTTGCGGCTGTGTATAACACATTTGGTATAAAAGGAATCCAAGAATCTTCCGCAAAAATTTTCTAGATGGAATTTTTACAAGATTGGTAGCCATTGTTTCTAAGTCAAATAATTATATGCCTGCATGGGTAAATTACATAATCCCCTTATTATAGTTTAGGGTAGTTACAAATTAAACCCAAATTAATATTTTTAAAAGCATAAATATTTTAAACCATTTTATTATTAATTAAAAGTAATAAAAAAATTCACATGAATTGTGAATAAAACCTATCTAAATACAAAAATTCTTTTCATGTAAAATTATCAAATCTCTAATACACTATATGAGAGCTCTGAAATTATATAATAATTGGTCATCTTGTTATTGTCATTAGAACATTCACAATAAAATTACATAGTTTATAATCTCATGTGCAAAAGATCTATATAACAACAGTTGTGTTTTACGCGTCGTCTTTACTCTATGTGACTCAATGTAAGTACTATAATATAATATTGTAACCTTTTATAAATACATACAAAGTATTAATATAATTTACTTTAATTGAAATTCTATTACCAATGTTATAAAAAAATTAAAATATTATTCTAATTAAAATTCAATTATCAAAAGTTTCAAGAAATTTAAAATGAGCTTTATTATTTGTACTGAACTATTTTATATTTTGTAGTATATTTGGTTTTTAATAAAAAAAAAAAAAATTGGTCTTACACGATATACATTTGTCATAGAACTAAAATGTTGTGTCATACATATTATGGTTACGTGTACTTACGTCAAAAGACAAGTGCTACATGTGGTACGACGACGTTTTCACCATATGCTTTAATAGTGTTTGCACCGCTTAGATTTGGAAAAGGATTTTCTTTGTTCCAAACCCAATCTGGTGTCATTTCTTTTACTGCATTTGTTTCATAGAAAATAATTTCATGACATCAACCAAAGAAAGGAAAAGAATCCATTACTTTGTGATTGAGTATGTATGCATCTTGTATTAAAGTACGTTAAAGATAAAATAAAAATAAAAATTTCACTTAATTAGAGCCAATAAAATTTCGTTGCCAAATCAGTTGATAGCTGCATGCCAAGAGCATTCAACTATTCAAGGCCTATAGTTGAATTGATGAGTTGCATCTGACGTAGAATACGCGCATGTTAACCTTAGAGCGAATCCTTGACCCTCCTAGTACGTACTCTCCCCCCACAGAATGAAGCCCAATTTTGTTTTATAATTTCTACGCCACACAAAGATCCAAAAGTGCATCTTCCTTTAACTGTTTAACATATATATACCATACACTCCATCTGAGGAGGACCAGCCTTATGAATTTCTTTCAATGTCTCCGACTTTATATTCGACTATACTTTCAGGACTAGTGATACCTAAAATTTTTCGTTAAGTTATATGGAAATAGTTTTCTTCTAACCCGGTTTGGAAGAATCCTCCTTTAACCCACTACGTGGCAAATAAATAGATCATCCACATGTATTTTTAGTCACATGATTTTTTTAATGAGTCATATGACTTTTTCAAATAATACCTGTGAATAGTCTATTTAATTAACACGTAGTGGGTTGAAGGAGAATTCTTCCAAACCGGATTGGAGGAAAACTATATCTAAATTATATTATTACATTATAAAGCAAGACTGTCCTCACATGATGACGATATGCACAAGGGCTACTTAAAAGGAACAAAACAATTTTGTTTTATAAGTGAAAACAACTCTCATCAAAGATGTCTAAAAGATGCATTATTTTTTTCACCATAAAAAGCTCCACACTGTCCACCATCAAGAACTTTTTATTTAAAATATGCTGCGCACTAAAGAAGGCCTTATTATGATTGGGGTTGGCGAATGGAATTTTGACCCACGTTTTGGTAAATTTTGTAAAGTAGCTGTCTATTGGTCAAGGAATATTTCCACATCAGATTCCAAAAGAAGTTTAATAATTTTCTCGAAGTTAATTGTTGTTTGCATGTTAAGTGTTAACTTCTTCCAAAACTCTAAGTGTACCTTCACTAGTGAATCCATACACTTAATCTTCAAAAGACAGTCTTTTCCGTTTGAATTGGATTCAGGTTGGCGCAATACATTTTGAGAGGTAAGGCGAAAAATTTAAGCTCTTTTCAATATTGAAATATTAATTAAAAGTTATTTTTTTAGTAAAATAGCTTAGTGTTTCAATTTGAATAGATTTATAATAACTAAAGATTTTGCGGGTATGGTGGAGGATAAACTGTAAAATTCACCTATATTAATCTTTTCTTTAAAATGAATAAAAAATAAAAATAAAAATAAAAATAAAAAAACACAATTATCATCCTACAATGTTTAGGACATTTTTGTATAATTTTGGAACATTTTGTTTATGTAGTGAAGGGTTTTGGGACCTTTCCAAATTTTTGGAGCAAATGGGGGCCTTAGGCCTAGGCCTTGAGCAGACAACCAAACACTGAATGGATCTATCTCATGATTCAGATAAAATATTATAAATCTAAAGATATATCTAGTATCATATCAAAATTTACATGATGTGGTACTTTGTTAAATAAAAACTTAATCAAGAAATAGACTCTCCTGATTTCCAATGAAATGCATAGGATCAAGTTCCATTTATCCATGAGTTGTAACCATCTTCCACTATTTATCACTTTGAAAAGTTGTGAAATTTGTTGTATATGTGACATTGTTTGAACATTTATAGGATGATCCAAGTTGGATCGCTTTTTCTTAGCCCCTTTTCCCTTGTCTATATATTAAACTAATACTAAGTGTAGAAAAGAAAATTGTCTAATCTATCCTTTAATTCCTTTAAATATATATATATATATATATATATATATATATATATATATATATATATATATATATATATATATATAATATATTTATGGAAAATTCATTCATCTCATGCATGCAAAAACACTGTCACATGTTAAGTTTACTGAGACATGACAAGATTTCTAACGTGAGCAAACCATGCCATTAAATTCAACCTAGGCAGTCGATGGATGACTTGATGGACGACCGGAGTAGACCATAGACAACCTAAGGTTCATGAATGACCATAAACCCTAAATCCCTGGATGGTTAGAGCAGCCCATGGACAGATGACCTCGAGCAACCCATGGATGGATGACTTGGGCATCCAATGCTAAACACTTGCCAAGTTCGATGAGTGCCAAAGAAGAGTACGTACCAAGGATAAGTACCATAGGAACCAGCCTATATATTGTGAAGCAACAGTTACATGCCTAAAATCTCGCCAATAATGAAGGAAGTAACCAAAAACTTTCCCATAATGAATGAAATGCCCAAAATATTACTCAAAATTGAGGCAATTTTTCCCCTCAAGATCATGGGCCAATTATCACCATAATGAAGAAAATGGATAAAATCTAGGGATAAACCATAGGAACAAGCTTATATATATTGTGAAATCCAAATAGATATTTGAAAAACTCGCCACCATATGGTGGCTACCACCACGAAGATTGTGAGTATTTACTTCAAGTATCAGAGAAGTTTAAACTGACATCACACAACAATAAAATCTACTTTGTTTTGTAGTGTAGGTATCAATGATCCAACTTAACCATATAATTATTGTATATCAACAATAGATAATAACTAATTCCCACTAACATTCAGTTCTCAAATCCAAAGTTCTAAAAATCACGAGTTAACAAAACACAAAATAAGTTCAATTCCTTTCATTCATTCCTGATAATGAATGATGCATAATTAATTACAACCAAAAAGAAGTGAGACTAGAGAATGAAACTTTGGCTCTTATAATTATTTCCTGATAATGAATGATGCATAATTATTTACAACCAAAAAGAAGTGAGACTAGAGAATGAAATTTTGGCTCTTATATGGTTGTCAACATGTGGATTAGAAGGGGGGAAAAAGAAAAGATGAAAATACAAAAAGAGAGAGAAGAGAGTAGACAAAAAGATTCAAAGATCTTTTTTATTGTGTAGAGAATTATAGTGAAAGTTACAGTCATGTTGAACTTAATTGGCATTTAATGGATATAGACTAAATGACCTTTTACACAAACCCTACCTAACATTAAGGTTATTGATCCAAATTGTGAAACTTTAAGAAGCGAAATCAAAATTATCTTAAACTTTATAAAGGTGTAAATTATTTACTCTTCATTTTTGGAAAGTCTTTCTTCATAGTCATTTTCGTTGAGGTTGCGCCAAAGTAGGCCAACGGCAACCGTTGACCCAGTAATTAATTATGCTTTCTATACACATTAGTCAGATTGGATATTTGTCTTCCACTTTCTCTCCCTTTTATTGTGGTCCGTATATATGTTATCTTATCAGTCGCATTCTTGCATGCTTGTGAAACGTACAGCAAACATGAACTTATGATACCTACTCACAAGCACTACTGACATATTAGGACAACAGAAAATTTCCACCATCGTTAAGAATTAATAAAGAAGCCACAATATGGACAGAAATCCTCTTCCGTATTCCATCGATCAGTATTCATGAAGCACCATTTAATTAGTGTTTTGAAACATAAAAATAAAAAATAAAAATAAAAAACTTATGGGATTTGCATTATATACTTTTTATTATCCAATTATGGAAAAGAGAAGAAACTATAGATAAACATATAGTTTAAGTTCCAAAATCAAGTGCACATATTTCATTCACAAGTAAGTGGAATTGGAATTGGAGGTGATAAAATTGAATAGGAACAAGCCTTTCATAGAACCAAAGAGACCTCTTAAACCGATTTATAGACTCAGTTCAGTCAAGACCGAACTGGTCCACATTGTTCGGTCTAAGCCGAATAAAACAATTGTCCAGGAAAGCCAATAGGGATCTTGTTCGGCCAATATTATAATGATCTGGGATCGTTCTAAGATACAGCATTTAATGCTAAAAATATCTCTGAGGCACAACATTAAATGCAGCTCTTGGATTGATGCCAGATGCAGGTTATTGTGTGTTGTTGTCCAAAAACTATAAATGTTGGCAGAAAGGAGATTCAGGAAATCAGAGGGAGGTGGATAAATATCTAAAATAATATCTAATATTACAGGGGATATAAATAGTAGAACAGACCCTATTGAAGAGGTACGCAAATATATTTCTAAAAACTTTGTCTTTCTAAGGGATATATGTTTTTGTTCTAGTCTATAACTAACAAAAGCATCGAAGAATTATAGACCAACCTCCACTAGGTTGTCCAAGAATCTGAAGGGGACAAAACAAAACTTATAGTTCGTCTCATTGAAGGGGACATTTCCATACTAGTCAGCTTTTCTTATGTGAAAAAATCAACACCTACAATTGGCGCCATCTGTGGGAAAAAGGCTTTCTATTGAAGGAGAGTCCTTATGATCATAATAGATTGAGATGTCATGAGCACCATCGTCGTCCAGACGTCCTCAATCGATAGTTCGCTTGACCTCAAGAAGTTCAGCCCGAGAACCTTCTTTCGGTTCTTCTTGCCAACCCTCGAGAGAAGAAACTCAGGCTCGAACATCGGCGCTAAGTTCCTCTCAACATACCACCCCTCAAGAAGGTTCGGCTCGACATATTTCTCAAGGGGTCGCTCATACTGACCATAGAACCTAAGGAGAGGGCTCAGGCAATGTTCGCGAACCTTGAATTATTCAACGACTGTGGAGTCGCAGGCAGAGGATAGTGTGAGAATCATATCTGAACTGCGGCGAGAAATCGATGACCTGAGGAGAGAAGCTCGAGATAGATCCCCAACAAAAGAAAGGCCGAGAAACAGGGTGAACCTTTCTCAGTAGAAGATCCCACGATATGTACCTCCCACTGGTCCTTCCACCCATGTTTGGGCTAAGTCTGCTTCCACCCAAGGGGAGATGGCATCCTCAGTTCCTCGGCCATCCTCAAGTCGCAGTTCAGAGTTGCATAAATGCACTCATTCGTACCAACCACTTTACAAACATGATAAACCTCGGATGAAGAAGCATTCTGCTAAAAAAACTATTTGGACTGGAGAACAGCATGCAATCTGGAAAGCTCTAGACTTAGTGTCATCCTCTCCTTTCTCACGAGAAATAGAGAGGACAGTGCTCCTAGAAAGATTCACTGCCCCGCGCTTCGATGCCTACAACGGTCGGACCGATCCAGTTGCACACATAAGTCATTATCAGCAAAGAATGGCTCTTTGCCGCCATAACGATCCTCTTATGTGCAGGCTTTTCCCTTCTAGCTTGGGTGAAATAGCTTTACGGTGGTTTAACCAGCTCGGTAAGAGAACAATAGCCTCATGGGTTCAAATGGCTGAGGCATTCGTGGCGCGTTTCATCACCAACTGTCGAAGAACTCAGGAGATGGATGCTCTCCTGATCTTGAAACTGGAAGATGGCGAAAGTATTAAAGACTACGCCACCAGATTCTGGGAAACTTATAACGACATTGACAATTGCAGCGAGGATATGGCTGTAAGGACATTCAAGTCGGGTCTGCCCCTCGGAACGGGGTTACGTCAATCATTAACTAAGCGCCTGGCTACTACTCTGAGGAAGTTGATGGATAGGATCGAACAGTTCATCAGGGTTAAGGAGGATGGAGGAAATACTGCCTCCAAACAAACGGCTGGTCAGCCCAAAGTTATGACCCCTAAGACTCCTGCCCGACCTAACACCTCGGCTAAGGCGCCTCAGGCCGCATCAAATTTTGCTGCCACTTCCTTCCGAGCATTCAGGACAGTTTTCAAGGAACCGATCTATAAAACCTTATCACCATAATGAAGAAAATGGATAAAATCTAGGGATAAATGTTCCTATATATATATTGTGAAATCCAAATAGATATTTGAAAAACTTGCCACCATATGGTGGCTACCACCACGAAGATTGTGAGTACTTACTTAAGTATCGAAGAAGTTTAAACTGACATCACACAACAATAAAATCTACTTTGTTTTGTAGTGTAGGTATCCATGATCCAACTTGACCGTATAATTATTGTATATCAACAATAGATAATAACTAATTTCCACTTACATTAAGTTCTCAAATCCAAAGTTCTAAAAATCACGAGTTAACAAAACACAAAATAAGTTCAATTCATTTCATTCATTCCTGATAATGAATGATGCATAATTATTTACAACCAAAAAGAAGTGAGACTAGAGAATGAAATTTTGGCTCTTATATGGTTGTCAACATGTGGATTAGAAGGGGGGAAAAAGAAAAAATGAAAATACAAAAAGAGAGAGAAGAGAGGAGACAAAAAGATTCAAAGATCTTTTTTATTGTGTAGAGAATTATAGTGAAAGTTACAGTCATGTTGAACTTAATTGGCATTTAATGGATATAGACTAAATGACCTTTTACACAAACCCTACCTAACATTAGGGTTATTGATCCAAATTGTGAAACTTTAAGAAGCGAAATCAAAATTATCTTAAACTTTATAAAGGTGTAAATTATTTACTCTTCATTTCTGGAAAGTCTTTCTTCATAGTCATTTTCGTTGAGGTTGCGCCAAAGTAGGCCAACCGGCAACCGTTGACCCAGTAATTAATTATGCTTTCTATACACATTAGTCAGATTGGATATTTGTCTTTCACTTTCTCTCCCTTTTATTGTGGTCCGTATATATGTTATCTTATTAGTCGCATTCTTGCATGCTTGTGAAACGTACAGCAAACATGAACTCATGATACCTACTCACAAGCACTACTGACATATTAGGACATTAGAAAATTTCCACCATCGTTAAGAATTAATAAAGAAGCCACAATATGGACAGAAATCCTCTTCCGTATTCCATCGATCAGTATTCATGAAACACCATTTAATTAGCGTTTTGAAACATAAAAATAAAAAACTTATGGGGTTTGCATTATACTTTTTATTATCCAAATATGGAAAAGAGAAGAAACTATAGATAAACATATAGTTTAAGTTCCAAAATCAAGTGCACATATTTCATTCACAAGTAAGTGGAATTGGAATATATAAGCACTCATAACATAATACATAATTTCAGCAGCATCAATTTTATTTCATCTGTTCTTTTTTTTTTTTCTTAGGCCAAATGAGAGGGAAATATTTAATGGAAGAGAAGTATATCACTTGGCTCCAACAGCACCGGTAACATTATTCACAATCAATGCAATCTCTCCGAAAATAGTTTCCTCTTAAGCCTTCAATGATGCTTCGGATCAGGACCACCGGGACTACGACGTGTAAGATTACGTGGGTTCTTGTTTGTTACCTTGAAAACGAACCCCAAGTGGACAAGTTCCTTGACATCCAAGCGCACCGGTTGATATGATGTGGTTGAATTGTTGGAAGCAGTATGAGCAGTAAGAAGGCGAGGTTCGGACACTTCAAGTGAGTAGCACATCAAAATGAGGCATAGCCAGAACCTTAAGTGTGCCATATTGATATAGATTTTGTATTTCTCAAGGGTAATGGAGGTTCAAAGGCAAGAGGGGTGTGGTATATATAGGCCCTTGTGTGTGGCCGTCTTATTTGTGCATGAATTATGAAAATGAGCACAAACAAAATGTGACGTGTCCATTAGGCTAATGGAAAATTATTAGGTATTCCGGAAGTAATTAAATATGTATTCTTTCCTTTCACAGAAGTGATGGGTCCCATCATTAATTTAATTAGCGGGATCCACAACTAATATATAGACAAAACCAGAATTGGAATATTCAATTTGATCTCTTCCTCTAGATTCTCCAATGGCGTTGTTCAGATGGTCAGCTTCGTGAACATGCGCAGAGTATCTAGTCATGACTTTGGCTATATTTGGGGTAGGAAAAGTCATCGTTTTAACTCTCCTCCAATCTTTTAATTCCCCCTCTAAGTCTCATACTTCAAATAACAAGTTTTAAATTGTGATTTTTTTTTTTTTTTATGAGTTAAAGATTCACTTGTTACTTTTTTAGGACCAAACATATCCAACTTTTTGTTTTTTTTTTACTAGCTACCTTTAGGTTTTGTCCTCTGTATGAATATGGTGACCAAAAGATTGGGTGCCTATTGGTGGCATGCATTTGTGGTCAATGCTTTAACTGAATTGATGATTGAATTTAAGCCAATTATACAATTGCAATACTCAGCTTACCATATTTTTGCATTGATCCATTTGCAATAATGTAGTAAATCAAATAAGATAATATATATTTTTGAAGTATTGAATAATTATTCAAAAATTATATTACTGTTACGAAGAAAAATATATATAAAATAAATGGATTAAAATTCACTTAGAGTTCTTTGGCTAACTCTATTTATAAATTCTTTAAAATCATGTCCTTCCATTATTAAATAAATAGAGTATTGAAGTTGGTATGGTGTATGGCATATGGCATTTTGGAGGAGTATTCATTATTTTCAAAGTGTGATGAAGATTATGATATAAATTAAGGCTATCAGGCAATGGTTGCTACTGGATAAATGAGTTGTTTCTGTTGTGGTATGGTGCGTTGTGTATTGATGAAGGAATTGTACTTTAGCAAAGCTGATTTCTTAAGGAACCAGATCAGCTCATTTTCCCATGGGTCCCATGCGCTTTTGTGCCCATTACCTTGATGTTATTTTATTTTATTTTATTGTCTTCTAATGAATTGGGCTTGGCAAGTTGGATTATCTTTGAGACCAAATGGAGCATTTTACCCACTATAACTTGTGCCTTCAAAATATGTGTATAGGCTTGGCCATTTTAATGGCCCAAGTGATTTGACTAACCTTTGTTTGGGCAAGTCTCTTTCAAGGCCCATTTTGCGTAAATATGGGCTCTTCTTAGTAGGGAGTCCATCATGGAGCCATGAAGAAAATGAAATGATCCTTTAATATTGATTTCTTGATTTTGTTCAAGCCCAACCCATGAGGTGAGAGAGACAATGACCATAACCCCACCATGGGCCGTGAACCCAATTCATGAGTTAGCAAATCCGGGGCTTGATTCCATTCCATGGCTCAAATCCATTCCTAGCAAGGTCATGGGCTTCGAATCCATTCCATGAAGAAGCAAAATCTGGGCTTTGAACCCATTACGTGATGTAAAGAAGATGTAGGCTATGAGTCCATCCTTAAGGTAAAATATGTGAATTCTGGGTAAGAGAGCCCAACTTGTGTAGTTGGATAAAAAAAAATTGGACCTTTTGGGCTTCAAAGAAATTTAACCCAATATTCATAGTGCTCCACGCATAAAACATATGAAAATTATCACATGATAGTGGGAGGTATTGGATAAACATCCTTTGCATAGGAAGTGACATTTGTAAAATGAACATACTTGCAGGTCTGGAATTTACTAAGCAGAAAAACAGATGAACACAGTAGAGGGCTAGAGGCCATTTTCCTTGCATGGATTAATCATCCTGCAGCTGCAACGCATACCTTCCCTACACCAAGTATCTGGTTTCTCAGATTTTGCTAGCCGGTTCATTTGAGTAGTGATGACTAGTGTTTATAGATTAATTAACTAGTGCCATACATATTAAGGAAGGAACAGATCAAGCTTATGAAAAATCATATTAATTCTCTGCCCTCTATCCTAGGGTTCTAGTTCTATAACACTCTTCATTACTGTTTGAACTTTTATTCATTGACCTCCTGCCAGTGTACGCAATTGAGAATGTTGGATATTATTATATACCATTATTTATGTTATCCTCAGTCTTCGTTAAGCACCACTTAGCTAATTTTGCGGTTATATTATATAATAAATTTTGTTATGAGTTAATCAAAATCTCTTCTGTGCACTTGGACCACATCATGAAAGCGATATTTTCTTCTTTCCCTTTACTTTCTTTACTTTGTAACTTGGGAAAGCAATGCACATTAAGGTATGCTCCTTTCAATAGCATTATCCCCGAAGTGGCATGCTCCTTTCAATAGCATTATCCCCATAGTGGCATAAAAATTTCGACACTTCTAAGATTTAAGAAAAACAAATTATTGATCACTAAACCGTTGATTATTTTTTCTAACAAGTACTACGTTAATCATATTAAAAAGCCACGTTCAGCATCATATATAGAATACTTCTCTCCTCCACGAGGAACTTGAAGCCAAAGTTCTCATAGTACATTCACACGAAACACAGATATTTATTCACTGTTTATAAGGATAAATTACACTTTTTCATTCTCATATATAAGGCCATTTTCAACGTCCCTCCTACACTTAAATTTGAGCAATTAACTTTCCAAACTTTTGGGTAAGTTTTAATGTCCTCTTACATATAAAATTTTGCTAATTTCTGTCATATTATCATATGATAATATTATAAGCACGTATATTCTCAGGTTAAGTATAACTAAGTATAACGAAAATCGGAGAAACTTTAATTGTTGGGATATTACAACTAGTCTAATAGTTTAGGAGTTGATTGCTCAAATTTAAATTAAAAAGGGACATTAGGACTGACCTCACAGTTTAGAGTTAGGAGAAAAGTTACCCTTTTTATTTTACATAACAAGATACTTCTACACAATGACACACAGATAAGTACTCGATCCACATCCTCAAGTATCCGAAAAAATAAGTACCTCGATCCACTTCTCATCGAAGTTCTTTACTTTTGATGATGTTTATAATGATGTTTTGGATCCGGACCTCCTGGAATCTCTCGTGTGATGTTATACCGGTCTGTGATTCTGTCTTGATTGTTCTTCATTTTGCAAATCAAGTGTTAAGCAGTTCCTTAGTGCCTTTGACCAATGCTGGCAATGACCTGAATTGATTCATCTCCTCCATATTTGGACTAAGAGGGCGAGTTTCGGATTTCAAAAACAAAAGCAATATCAGAGTAAGGCACACGCAACATGTCAACCTATCCATTTTCATCTTGCAGTTGTCGAAATTGCTAGGCTTGTAGAGCCTTAATCTGGACGGTGTTATATATACTGGATTACTTGTATGTACAATTCTTATTATTAATCTAAATGGAACCTCCAATAGACAATTGAGTAGACTTAAATTTGTATATATATACCTATGACCACAATCCACCAGTCACATAACAAATAGTGACCATTTTGTATATATATACCTATGCCATTAGACTAAATGCTTCATTTTTTTTTTTTTGATAGGTAATAAATGCTTCATTTTTTTTATTTTTTTTTTATATATTGATAGAATGCTTCATTTTTTTAATTTTTTTTTTTTAGTAATTTTTTTTTTTTTTTTTTTGATAGGTAATAAAATGCTTCATTTTTTTTTTTTTTTTTTAGGTAATAAATGCTTTTTTTTTTTTTTTTGATAGGTAATAATTATTATTTTTTTAATTTATTAATTTTTTTTTGGATTGTAAATTGGTATATTAATATATTCATATTTATATATATATATATATATTAATATATATATATATATATATATATATATAATATATCTATACTATAATGTAAAATCGAAGCTTTTTGACTTTTGGTTGACCTCATCATGTTGCGCCACATAAGCTTTTGAAATCTCACAATTTTATACCTCATTATTTTAATATATATTTTCTAATTGAATTTAAATTTTATTCTATTATTAAACCTTCCATTAGAATTTTGACACATCATATTTTCTTTAATATAAGAATATATTATTCCATATATAAAACACAATCATAATTAATGTCTAATACTAAACATATATTCCATATATAAACACAATATAAATATCTTTTAATAATAATCATAATTATCAATTTTCATCAAGATTTTTAGAGTTCCTTTTTTTTTTTTCTTATGTATTTCATTTAATTTTGTTGCTGGCAATGGAGAAAGATGGATGGATTTGTTATAATGAAACCATGTGAGCTTGAAATGAGTTATGAAAATTATTTAGGTATGATCATATAATCATGTGCCCATGTATTTATTTGTCTTTCTTCTTATTTTAAGTATCCTTTATTTTATTTTTGGATGGAAACATAATCCATATGGTAAATATAAACATGAATCATGTTTTATAAAAATTAGACTATATTCAACTCAACTTATGCCAAAAGAAAAATTACATTATATTAAATTTTAATTATTCTATGGTAAATACTTTCTTAGTTTTTTTTTTAAATCAAAAAATAGGATCTATCCTAAATCCGATTCGTAAAATCTCTTTATCGATCTTGCCTACAACATTTTGAACTACAAAAAAAAAAAAATAAAAGGAAAGGAATCAAAATTAATTTAGATTTTATTTTCAATAATTTTTCTGTGCATCGCACACAGTCACGACTTGCCACTAGTGTATATATATAACTATGCCATTAGACTAAATGTTCAACGAGAGATTCCTAGGATCTGCTAACAAAATAAAAAGTCTCTCATAAATACTCATTCCTTCTAGTGTATTCAGCTCCAGTGCGCCAAGTGATTTATCAAGTTAACATGCATGTCATGTTGCATTTAAAGAAAGCTGAGGGTGGCCTACTAGTTTCTTCTATAATCTTCCCATTCTTCCAGTGTGTCTCAGCTTATTGGCTTCAATTAATCTTCAAAATCTAATGTTCCTCACAAGATTGGCAAGCCGGCAGTGCTATCCTGTAGAATCTCAAAGTGCTTAACCCATGCACTTCACTTTATTTTTTTTTTAGGGTGAACTTTGGTTTCATATTTGCTATACCCAAAGTGAAATGCAAGGGCACAAAATTGGTGGATCAAAATTAATATTAATCATGATAACAACTAGAGCAGCACTTGACGCAGCGTGTGTGTGAGGGCTCGAACCCCACACCCTCAAAGAGTCAAAGAGGGATGGGGATCAAGTGGGCGAGGGAGACACCACTGGGCTATTGCTTAGTGGATACATCTTAGTTACATGAAATTGTTGTTTGTCTTCTTCCTTTAATTCTTTTGGTTTTCCTTCTCAAAAGATGAGGACAGGGTCGGCTTTAGGGCTAGGCCACTTAGGTCATTGGCTAAGGTTCTATTAGGAAAATGCCTCAAAATGGTAGATTAATAAATACTTTCACCCAACAAAAAACAAAACACCATAGGTGGGATGTGCCCTCTCTCGACCCACTCACATAAACACCCCAAAAATTGGCATGTTGTAGGAAAGGATGTTACTAAGGCTGTTTTATCTTGTTCGAAGTCAGACAGAATTGAGATATATTAATTACACTCATATTATGTTGATTCTAAAAGTAAAGACCCCAAGATTTATATTCCAAGTATAGGCTAACATACTCAAGCAAAGTTCTACCACAAATTATTTCAGAGACCTAGAGTAGTTTTGTTTCAGATTGGTTGATAACGGATAAAACTTTAAAGGCTTTTGAGACACTGCAGTACATGAAAAACTCAAAAACAAAAGGACGGTAGAATCAGTCATATGGCATTGAAACTAGATAGAGTAAGGCATACAACTGTGTTAAATAGGGCTACCTGAGAAAAATAATGGAAAGATTGGGTTTCCATGACCATAAGAAGTGGGTGTCTTTGGTGATGGATTGCATAACAACACTGAGTTATTCAATCTTGCTTAATGGTAGTCCCAAGGGCTACAATATTCTATCCAAGGGATTGAGTTAAGGTGATCCCCTCTCTTCCTACTTTTTTTGCTATGTGCAGGATTTACAGTCCCGTTGAGAAAGCAGAGATAGAAGGGATAATTAGCGCAAAACAATAAGTAGAGGAGGTCCTAGACTAGACTAACACATCTCTTGTTTGCCTATGGTAGCCTTATTTTTTGTAGGGCTACTATAAGGGAATGTCAAGGAATTCTAAATAATCGGCGAACCTATGAGGAAGCTTCAAGACAAAAACTCAACAACAACAAAACAAAGCTCTTTCTCAGCAGGAAAGCTTCACCTGAAGCACCAAATACAATCAAAATAGCTTTAGAGGTTCAGAGTATCAAACTATACGAGAAGCACTTGGGATTGCCTCATTTGGTGGGGAAAGCTAAAACACACTTTTTTCTTTGAAATAAAATAAAGAGTGTGGAAGAAGTTGCAAGGTTGGGAGGAGAAATTATTATCTTAAGTAGGGTGTAAGGTGTTAATTAAAGTTGTAGCTCAAGGAGCCTGACTTATACTATCAGTTGTTTCATGATTCCAAATGGTTTGCACATGACTGAATCCCATGATGCCTAGTTTCTAGTGTTAGCAACGAAATCAAAAAAGGAAGACACATTGGATGAGTTGGAATAAGATGTGTCGATCCAAGAAAGATGGTGGAATGGGTTTTTGTGATTTAAAAAAGTTTAATATGGCTCTCTTGACAAAACAAGGTTGACAACTTCGGTAGAATAACCACGGATCCCTATTATCCAAGTTATAACAATCCAAATATTTTACTTCGGATTCCTTTTAGGATGCAAAACTACATAGACACGCCTCATATGCATGGCGAAGTCTCTTGGGGGTGAGGAAAGTAATATTGGATCATGATTTGTGCACATCCACAATGCACGCTTTCACAAAATTTAGACAATGTGATAAAAAAATCTAAACATGTGCACATTAAAAATATGGACATGTGTGCATTATGTGTGCAATGGGGATGTGGGAAATTGACGAAAAGCAAAAGTTGTGTTGTCTAAGGATGCCTGGGTATGGACACAACAAGAAAACAATGGAAGTCAGACCTGATTGAAGGAGCTGTCTTGCCCCATGAAGCAGCGATGATTAAAAACATCCCATTAAGCAAAGGAAGGTCGAATGATGTTCTGATGTGAAATCGAACTTCTGGTGGTGTTTTATGGTGATAAAAGAATATTTCATGTTAATGGAGGAGCACTGGCATAACAATGTGGTTGAATCTTTTAATGCAGGTGATGAGGCATAATTTGTGGAAGAGAATTTGGATAGTGAGAGTTTACCAAATAAGAGAACTTTATACGACTTGCTTGTCATGGAATAATTCCAACTAAAGCAAACCTGTTTAACTGGCTTCAGTGAGGAGGTTCGAAACAGTAAACCATGTTCTGTGGACGCCCATTTTCCTGTTGATGCTTAGAGTGCTAGCAAGGTACAGTTAGAAAAAACCACTTTTGTATCACTTGGAATTTCATGACTTAGTAAACAGTGTGCTAGAAACATGAGATGAGCCAAAGTTAAGAGGTTTCCTTCACAATTGTATGGATAATCTAGTGGTTTAGAAATGAATCATGTATAGGGGTAGAGGGAGGATAGAAGCTCCTGTACTGACACAAAGAGCTGGTGAGTTTGCTATGGAGTCATAACAAAAATCAGGGCCAAGAATATGGCATGCAGACCATAGGAACATTCACGTGGATGGAACCACCCATGCACTGTTACAAAGTAAATTTTGATGGTGTGTGAAGTTCAGAGGAACCAACTCCATTGGCATTGGGGTACTCGTACATGACCATCAAGGCAGTGTCATAACTGCTTTGAGTGAGAAAATACTAGTGTGAGTGATAGTGGGGAAGCGAAAGCTTTGTCAGTGGTGAGGACAACAGCTTTTGCAAGAGAAATAGGATTGCAAAACTTTATTATTGAAGGGAATTCATTGTCTATGATTCCAGCACTCAGTTCGACAAAGCCCAGTCTTTCCAAGGTCGGTTACTTGCTTGACAATGCAAAAGAGAAACGCCATATTATTCAGAAAGGTTGGTGTTCCAATGTACAAGTAAAGACTGACAAAGCAGAAAACAGTTTAGCCTTTAGGAAGCTGAATCCTTGTAAGCTCCTAAAGGCTGTTTTCTGCTTACAAGTAAAGACTGACAAACCAGAAAATGGTATCTCATGCATGAGCTTACAAGGATTCAGCTTCAGAGAATTTTTGTGAGTAGGCAGCTCAAAAGATAAATCCATTTGAACCTAGAAGCATCACACTTGAGTGTTTAACCGTGCTGGCACAACTTAACTTCCCTGAAAGAGAACATCTAGCCTTTCCCTGAAATTAACACAAAATGACAAACTCATCTACTGTAGCCATACAAAAATATAAATGTGCAATCAGGTGGGTAAGAAACTTAAGGCAAGTTGGCCAGAAAATGCCTTACACATACCTTAATATGAAAACTGTTGCTCCCACTGATCATGTTCGAAGCTCCTTAGACATCAGTTGGGAAGCGAAATTCTGAATCTTACGGATGTTCTCAATTATTAAGGAATTTCCAACACAATAAAAACCGAACAAAGAAAAAAAAATTAACATCAAAGAAAATAAGGATATCTTCTCGTCATAGATGGGATGGTTAAGCATCAGAAAATTATTGTTGTTGACGATAGCTCGAACTAAAATTTCTTTGGCTTCCTCATGCTTCTTTCTCAGCATGTTGCAAATCTGCATGGGAGAAAAAAAGACTAATTCATAATTCCAATAGGGTCAAATTCTTTTTGATTTATTTATTATACATCTAAGGACACAACAAAAGTCCACATTTCATTGTTCCGGTCTAAGAGTGATGAGAAAAAAAAAGAAGATAAAAATTGCATACTAAAATGGGATGAAAAGACAAATCAATATACTAAATGGAACCGCAATACACTTATTAAGAATTGCTAGTGCATAAAGGCGTTTTCATGTTTATTCGAGTGAAATGCAATTAGGTAACCATACCTGGAACCCATATCATGATGTAAATTCAGGAAGAATAACAAGTTTAGGATATCAAGCTAAAATCCTTTTTCTTTTTTACTTGAGTGCTGCCTTTTAAATCAAAAAGCACACATCCAGGAGGGGTTTGCCCTAAAATCCTACACACAGAGCCACATTTCTTCATCTTCCTCCCTGGAATGACAAAATCAAAACTTTGACCAAGGCTCATCAGAGCTATGTTGGGTTGACAAAGAATGATTTGGCCATTGGGAATCTCAAAGTCAGCGTTTCACTAAATGAAGATGAGTTCCTCTACAATTTAATTACTGCAAGTCCCTTTTTCTATCAGGTTCACAGTTTTGAAGTCACTTACAGGTTTGAGACTTCTTCAAGTTCATGGTTTGATGACCATTTATCAAGTGAAACCTATATGAATCACTTAATAGCTAATAAAATAAATCCATATTTACTCACATCATCAAGATCCTTCATATATGCCTCAGCCTTCTCAACATTTCCATCATTCTCCATAACGAAAGGAATTTCCAGTTCCATCATGTTCACCTCTCGAGCACATTCAAGTCCAGAGGTCGGGTGGTCAGTAAAGACATGATTGGCACTGCTCTCTGCCTGAATCCCATGACTGCAAACCTGGAGCACATGTAAAGGAAAGTGAAGTAAATTATATTGACCTAATAGGGCTTCAACGGTTCAACCATCTTTATGTTTTCATATAAATTTTAGCAGTCATGGTTGATAAATAGACTGACAAACTTTGTTGATATCTACCTGTTCTTCAAGGACTCTTTCCAAAGGTGCTTTTAAATTGCTGCAGGTAATTTTTGATAAAGCACATGTTATTCCAGCAAGTTTAGAACATATTATAGTCAATAGAACAACCAGACCTGCTTTCACGAGGTGACTGAGAGAGGCGTTTTAGAGACTTTAAGTACACTGAATCTGCATTTGATGCCTGCAAAATAGCCTCTTATATATATTGGTGATGGCGTGATAATTTTCATATAATTTACTGAAGCTCCAAAATGAGATCACTATTGTTGTGATATCATTTTCAAGAGATCTTTATGAACAACAAGGAATAGCTTAATAATATAAAACCTCAAATGTTTTCCGTTTCAAGGACGGGCTTTGAGACATTTGTTTCTCGGTACTGTCAACACGACCCTCAATCTTCAATGCTATATTTCCCTGTACTTCCATGTTTTGCTCTGACTTTTCCAAGGAATTAATTTCTCTCTGACTTATAGAATTCGATAGAACTTTGTTTGCCTCTGTAATCCTACATTGAAGACATATATCATTCAAAGAATGGTAAAATATTTCAGAGTGGAAGGCAGCGATTGAAGAAGATTTACACCTATATGGGCATCATACCTTGAATTTTTCATGCTAGAGAGACCAGGTGTCCTCTTGCCAGCTTTTATGGAGCAAAGTTTATTCCTTTCAGCTGAAATGATCTTCGAGTTACGCAAAGACTCCATACTTGTAAGCACAAGTTTAGGATTTACACGTGTCTGAGCACCACATTCGGTTGTCTTACCAGTTAAGCTGGAAATATTCAAAAATTCCCTCAGGGTTGCAAAACTTGAATCAACAATATAATATTTCCCTAGCAGGATCTTATGAAAAGATTACAAGCAGATTATATAGCTGAGATTTACGATAGTAGCATTATCATATAGAGACTAAGTAGTCATGTTCAACTCAGAAGATTAACATCCAAAAAATCAGAACAATGTACGGTAACAGGACTTCTCAAAGAAATATACATGTTTAATATAGTGAAGAATGACCCAATTATAATTAGCACATGTCCCAAAAAAACAGGGTAACTTCTTTAAATAAATTATTACCCAAAATCACCTAATAAAACATGTAGATTAAGTGAGCAAACTTGGATTGAACAGAAATTCTTTCCAAAAAATGGAGATGTATAAACATATGCCAATATGCATATATAGTGCATTGTCTTTAAGTTCCTCCCTTAATTAGTTTTCCTTCATCTGACTTCATCAATTTTATATTTAGGATCCTCATCTTCGAATCCAAACGCTTGGCAGTTGTTTCACTCTATCTAAGATCAATATCACAAGTTTGACATCGATGTACCAAAATCATATAAGCATGCCAAATTTTGTCTTAAGAATAGGCATGGTCAGAAAGGTTCTTAAACATTCATTCATGAATTAATATTACTTTCTACAGTGACTGAAATACAACAAACAAAAGAGTAAAGCCTTCTCTGCCAGTAATTATTATTTTGGCTATAACCTTTAATGCTCTTACCACACCTGGAGGGATAGAAATAGAAAAAAAAAAAAGTGAACTTTTTGAGCTTTAATCACTTAGGCAAATCATGGGTAATGCAATTTATATTTCAGTTGTTAAATGACCAACAATAACCCAACTCAAAGCTTTCAGTGAAGTATAACTACATCTGATTTAAAGAACTTCAACATGAAGTCAAACAGTAAATACTTAAGTATAAGATGAAAAAAATATAATAGTTAAATAAAGTACAGATGGCTGACCTCAAAGTATGATGGTCTTTAACATTCTTTTCACTTCCTAGCAAAACAAATTCACCTTTTTTAACTTCTTTAGCATGTGGCTGCGAATTCTCAATCAGCTTCCTCCCAATTGGTACATTATCAGAATTTATGCCCTCCCTGTTGAAGATTGTGAGTGACATTGTCATTTGAGCTCCAATAAGGGCAGTTTTTTTGGTTCTTAAATGATCTAATCTCGAGGGACAAATGTTCAACATAACACCAAAGTGTGGAAGCTTTTTCTAAAAAATGGAACTACCAGGTACAGATGCTCACCTGATTTTACTAAGATTTTTAACTTTATTTTCACTTCCCAGCGAAAGAGGTCGATCTTTTGTTAATTCGGTAGCAACTGAAATTGTAGTATGAACCAATTTGCTTCCAGTCTGTGCATCATTAGCATTCAAGCCCTCCCTGTTGCAGATTATATTAAATAGACAATCATTTGAAGGCCAAAAATAGCAATTGTTACATTAAGAATGACGCACCCCTTTTCACTGGAAGGACATGGATGCATGGCCCCAACTCTTTTGCTTCCAATTGAGGGAAACTTTGTTCCAGATGGCTGATTAAATTTAGGTATAATTTCCTCTGGCCTCTTACAAGAAATAGAGTGGATGTCTCCAGCTTCTTTTCCTTTCACCAGTGTCCTCAGATCAACTGCAGGCTCCCTGCAACAATTAAACAGAACATGTGCACTAATATCGAACCTCAAAAGTAACATGTTGTGTCCGAGATTATATCATCACAGATTATGAACATAATGGTCGAACATGAAATAGAAATTGTTCAATTCATGAAATTGTGACAAATCCAAAGAATATGTACATAAACTTATAAACCAAATAGGCCTTCTGATTTTCCAGATTTTTATGCTTCATGTCCAGTTTCAGTTACAGATGTAGCACATTTTGTGATCTTTGTTCATTTGCACTTGAAGCCATCTTAGAAGATAAGAGTTGAACATCATGATTATCAGTCTAGCAATTTCATAGTTCATTTCAAAAAGAACATTTTTTGAAGTTTCAGAACTCTCATACCTGTCCAATGGGGCTGAAGGAAGCTTGGAAGTTGAACTCTGGTTCTCTCTAATCCCCTTGGTTTCATATGGAATTTTCCTTGAGACATTTGTGATGGAATTGTCTTCCATATCTAAATCACATACAGCTGATTCATCTGGTTCAGTGTCATCCATAAATGTGATTGGTGCATCGTCACCTGTCTTATTCCTTTCAGCATCATTGCTGTCTGATGCAGTGATGTGCATCAGAGGTGAATTCTTCCATGGTGAATCTTCATGATGAGATCCCATACTAGACATAATTTTGTCAACATCAGTTTGCTCTCTGCCTGCAGTAGCTTTTTCTTTTGTGGCCAAAGAACAAATTTGTGTCTGTACTTCTGAAAAATCTGAAACAGTATGTTGATTTGATTCATTATCGTGTACAGGTTGGACAGGTAAATCATCTTTTACCAGCTGAGAATATGGTTCTGTGAACATTGACTTCTCAGAGAAGCGACTTTGTTGCTCAGTTTCTTCTGCACTCATAATCATTGTTTTCCCTGGAGAAGTTCTTCCCCCATGTGTCATAACCAAATTTTCAAAGGTTTCAGATTTTGAAGCAGAATCATCATTGAAGGAATTAAGCTCCCCTTGACCACCTATCAAAGTCTCAACCTTTGAAGTGACTGCACTTTTGGTTGCTGGAAGTTTCATGCTTAAGCTATCATCACACCTACCATCACCTTCAGTCAGGTCTAATTTAGAACCTTGACACTGACTTTGCTCTGAAGCAACTCCTTTGCTATCTGAGGTTTTGTTAGAATTCTTATCTTCATTCATTAAGCTTGACTCATCACACCTAACATTACCTTCAGTCAGGTTTAATTTAGAACCTTGACACTGACTTTCGCTCTGAAGCAACTCCTTTTCTATCTGAGGCCTTGTTAGACTTCTTATCTTCTTTCATTAAGCTTGACTCAAAATTGAAACTGTCCAACCTAAACACAAACAGAAATGTGCCAGGCTAAGCAATTCTGAAAATTAGATGTCCACTAGCATTACTGGTATAAAATTCAAAGAAGAATAGAACAGAATAAAAAGGCCCAAAGATGTCTTGAAAGAATTGTCCACTTACTCAGTAAAATCAAAAGAGAAATTAAAGCGATCTTGTTTCCCTTGATTATTTCCACTGGAAGATTCTTCTTCAGGTCTTTTCTTGGGTTTTGCAGTTTTTCTTGGCGGAGATGAGAAATCAAGGTCTGACATGTCCACTTTGAATGATGACAACTTGTCAAAATCACCATCTAGATTGAAATCCATATCCCTGAAATATATTCAAAAGAAAAAATATTGCTTCTAAGAATTATGCAGCAATCACAGCGTTGTACAATTATCAGTAATATATCTGCAGGTTCAGGAACAAGCATTTTAGTGTGCCAGAATGCTTCCCTTTCTGAAAATGCAATTTCATACAAATAAAACAGAAAAATCACCAGATACGCTAAAGAATGGCATAATGATACAAAATCTAAATAAGAAAACAGAAGAGATTAGAAGAAATCGTTTAGCAAAACTTAACAAGTTTGAATAAATACTCAAAATCAGAATCCAAGTCAATTTTTAGCAAATCAATAAGTTTTTCACAATGAAATATCAACACTAGATTTTATTTTATTTTTTTATCAGTAAGAGAAATATCAACATTAGATTGATACTTCACTTCATTAAATTTGCAACAACTTAAGTTGCATTGAGGATTGCAAATGAAGGGATTTGAAAACCAATTGCTAGTTTAAATTACTTCATATGAATTTAACAAAACATGATGGATTTGAGCTTTGAGGATTTTGATCTAACAAAAACACTTGAAATGTTATGGATTTGAAATAATATCTTACATCTAATCATTTCAAATCCACATATTACTAAAGCTTAAATCCATCCATAAATTTGATCCATAGAATTTTTTTTTCCATTTTATACTTTATTCAAGTCATTTAAATTAAAAACTTAAATCCAAATCCTCTTCTTCAAATACTTCCTTCTAAATGAACCATAAATTTTTTGCAGTACTCACAATTTTTCAAAGTTGAATGCCTTTTTCTTGCCTTTGGATACTGTATCAAAGCTAAAATCCATAGCATCATCTTCGGCAACCGACATTGATTTCCAGGAGCTGAGGAACTCCTTTCCAATTTCCTCATCTGTTTAAAGAGGAATACAGGACTTCATTATAATGTATTAATGTTCATGTCGATAATAAACAACTAATTTTGGTAAGTAGATGTGTAACAATATATCAAAACTTAAGTACTTAAGCAACCAAATATAGGGTTGGCCACAATGATCCTCTCCTTCTGGTACACTTTGCAGCTATAAGTCATGGTTGCGCTTATTCAGATTTCCCAGCCTACTCTTAAAACATTCTATTCCGCCTTGTTTTAGTGGAACCCTCTACATACACCATAATGTCTAAACATAGCCAACTACCTTAAAAACCAGTAAATCATTTCAAAATTAAGTCATGCACATGACGGAACAACTACTTTCTCATTTTACTACACTCTTATTTATGTGACAAGGGACCCAAATCCATTAAGTTGAAAATCGTAATACATACTTTAGGGCAACAAGGAGATTACCTAGCAGTGAGCTTTTCTCTTTAGGATTGATAGATGAAGTTCCCTTCTGTGACTCTGCCATCTGAAAAGATAACTAAATCTTATGATTGACGTCTGCAAACAGCCAGAACATTCAGATATGCATTCAATTGAAATGGAGGCACTTAGAATGCAGAACTCATACCATCAACCTAACCAAAAAATTTAAAACAATAATTAAAAGAGTATAAAAGATAAGAAAAACTAAAAAAAAAAAAAAAAAACTTAGAGAAAATTCGTCCATTTTTAAGATACCACAACAAAGCTCTCAAAAATTGATAACAAAGATATTACTTGAAGGAAACAGCACAGTGAAGCATCAAGCATTCCCAAAAGTCATTAGTGAGACCCAAATTCATCAATACAGAGCTGGAAGGCATATTATCAGTAAAAGGTTGGCACATAAAAAAACATATTCTTTTCAATTATAGTAATCAATCTAGTCTTATCTGTCTGAAAGCTCTATCTCAAATTGTAAGGAGCAAGGTGAACTGTGAGGTCGTGGAGGTCATAGGTTCAAGACCTACTAGGTGCATGTGTAACTTCCCAATAAATAAATTAAAAAAATCCATTTGAAATTATGCATGAAGTTCAAAAGTGAAAAAGATTAGGTTATACAGTAACAAAATAGAGCTAAATCAGTTGAGAATTTTAGATACATATGTAACAACCAATTCATTCTCAGAAGAAAATCAAAATGTAATCTGTTTTTCCACATTTCACTCTCAAAGCTTTGCACATGAATATATTCCAATGCTACGCATGCTTTTAAATTATTATTTAAAAAAAAAAATTAATTGACTGTAAGAGCTAAATCCAAACAGTGATGCTTAACTCAACAATGAGAAAAACTAAGATAATTTCTAAAAATTGAATGAATGAATCAGTTTTATTAGGAACTATCAAAACAATATACAAAGTACGTTTAAGAAACTGATCTCATTTTGATCATAGCTTCAAAGTGAAAGGTGAAAGAGAATTCACTCACAACAATGTAGAGTTACTGTTTTGAGAATTTTTATATCAAAATAAGCACAATTAAACTAAAGGCTACAGTGATTTGTTGTGTAATTCAATTGATTTTATTAACAAAACCAAACAAAAAAAAAATGGAAAATGAGAGAGATTTCACTCACTACAGAATGCTTCAAATGAAATCCGATATGCAGCAACATAAAGCTCAATTTTCAAACAATTCACAAACTAAAAACAACCGCACAGAAAAATTATGACCTAAATTCACCATATTAAGAACAATACAAGAATAGAATTTAAAAGAAAACAAAATCAAATCAATTTCATTCACGAATCAACTTGATCTGCGAGTTCGCCAGAGATTAATCAATTGCATGAAAATGAACAACGGATTCAAATTTTATTTTTTAATCAGATCAGAAAAGCAATGCATCACTTTCAAATCCAGAAAACCTAGATCATAAGCTATCAGATTCTGAAAATTTCATGAAGTATTACACCTCCGTTATATCAGTAGCTTTCCACATTGAGAGAGAGAGAGAAAGAGAGAGAGAGAGAGACTTGCCTGCTGTTTGGTTTGAAGGAAAATGTTTAGGGAAGCTTTTAGAATAAGGTTGAGAAGGAAATAGTTTCCGTTATCTTCGAATGAGCTCACAATTTATAGTTTTGAATTTCTAGGAGGCGGGGATTCATTAGACGCTTTCTTTTTTCTTTCTTTCTTTTTTTATTCATCGATGGGTAGCTGTATTTCAGGCTACGATTATATGACTTGACACGTGTAAAAATACGTCGAGCAATTAAAAAAAAAACTCTTTTTTCCAAAGTAAACTAATTTGATATATCTAATTTTGGCTACAGATTGGTTTGTTAGTTTGCTATAATCCACTACGTAATAGTTTATAAGACCATTCACATGTATTATAAGACTATTTACATGTATTATTTAAAAAAATCACAAGACTCTAGGTCTTGTGATTAAAATACACCGGAAGATAATCTTATTAGTTATCATATAGTAAATTGCTAGTAAATTAATTACACACCGATTTATAACCAAACTCTACCCTTACACTTAAATATATTATATCAAATCATCAACTGGGCCCATATTATTGTTATGAACCGTGGTAGTTGGAGAGTGGAGAACTAGACCCTGCACTTCCAAACCGGCAAGTTTCACACAACCTTTTCATGTTAATTGAGGTCACAGCATGCTCCACGTCGCCCCTCCAACTTCACAGCGCTTAATTGGCCTCTCTCTCTCTCTCTCTCGGTTTGGTGAGAGAGTTGACAACTACGTATCAACCAACACGCATAAATCGGATTAAATCCCCACACCACCACAGGCAAAGTAGGAATTAACCTGCTAGGCTTAGCACAAGCTCAACAACCTCGCAACAATGCAAGTCAAAATCTCAAATACCACCCTCGTGTCCCCTTCCACACCACCCTTCGACCAAGACCACCTCCTCTCTCTCTCCCACCTCGACACCGACCCCAATCTCCACGTCACCTTCCGTTACCTCCGTACCTACCTCACCACCAATACCACCACCACTAACGACCCCTTCCACGTCATCTCCACCGCACTCTCCGCCGCTCTCGTCCAGTACTACCCTCTCGCCGCCACTCTCCGTCGCAACCACCATGACCACCGCCTAGAGCTGTTTTGCGCTGCTGGCCAAAGTGTTCCTCTTCTTCATGCCACTGTGGACTGCACGCTTGAGTCGCTGAATTATCTCGATGACAACCCGGATACGCAGTTTCTGGAGCAGTTGGTGCCCGACCCGGACCCGGAAGAGAATCTGGTCAACCCGTGTGTGCTACAGGTCACGGTGTTCAAGTGTGGAGGGTATACTCTCGGGGCAGCAATACACCACTCGTTGTGTGATGGACTCGGCGGGACTCTGTTTTTTAATGCTATGGCTGAGTTGGCTCGCGGAGCGAGTCATGTTTCGGTTGATCCGGTATGGAACCGTGCTAGTTTGCTTGGCCCCAGAGTCCCGCCCAGAGTTGAGGCACCGGTTCATGAGTTCTTGAGTTTGGAGAAGGGTTTTTCACCGTACAGTCAGGAGATCGGTCCGGTTTTGAGGGAGTGCTTTCATGTGAGTGACGAGTGTTTGGACAGTTTCAAGTCCATTCTGTTCGAGCGGTCTGGGTTGAACTTCACCACTTTTGAAGCTTTGGGTGCTTTCATATGGCGGGCAAAGTAAGTCGCTCCAATTTCCTTTCTTTCTTTAGGCAATCCGCAATAGCTTCAACATTACACTAACTGAAAACCGAGAGCCATTTATGCTTGGAACAAGAGCTTTTCTATTAAAGTTTTGAAAACGGGGTAAATTGCATTTTTGGTTGTCCTTTGTTCCATTTTGATCACTCATCTTTAACACAATCAATTTTCGTCTTTAAATTTTTTTGTCCCATAAAATATGACGTTGTTTCGATTTTTGTTCCTTATATATGAGATCATTTTGATCCCTTGAATATGAGATGTTTCATATTTTGTTAGTCACGTAAATAGAAAATATATAAAATGACTCAATTGTTGTATTTTAAAAATCTGAAGGACCAAAATTGAATGTTTTGGAATTGAGCTAGAACGATAACCAAATATTTGAGGGATGCAATTTACTCTTTGAAAATTTAATTACTTTCAAATTAGGCATAGTTTAGTAGTACTTTAGTTTATAGGCCTTAGGAATTGTCTCCTTGACTCTCTGTTTGTTATTTACCAAACAGGGTTAAAGCCTCAGCGATTCCAGGTAATGAGAAAGTGAAGTTTGCTTATTCAATCAATATGCGGAAACAAGTGAAGCCACCACTACCTACTGGTTACTGGGGTAATGGTTGTGTTGCAATGTACGTGCAGCTTAGTGCCAAAGAGCTGGTAGAGAAACCAATTTGGGAAACAGCTGAGCTGATCAAAAAGAGCAAAAACAAAGCCACTGATGAGTACGTTCGGTCATTTATTGACTTCCAGGATCTACATTATGGAAATGGGATCACAGCGGGTAAAGGAGTGAATGGCTTCACAGATTGGAGACATTTAGGCCACTCAACAGTGGATTTTGGATGGGGTGGTCCTGTTACGGTTTTGCCACTTTCAAGGAACCTTCTTGGAAGCGTTGAGCCTTGCTTTTTCTTACCTTATTCTTCGGTGAGTGTTGGAAGAAAGGATGGTTTCAAGGTGTTGGTGACTTTGCGAGAGAGTGCAATGCCTGCTTTCAGAGAAGAGTTCGGTGCGTTTGGTAACCCATTTTCTAAACATGTGTTTTGCCAAAATCACGTTTTGAAAATGAAACTTTGAGCTTCATTCCCAAAAAGTGATTTTTGAAGGCAAAAAATTTTACAAACCATGTTTTTTATTTTTTTTCTTACCAAACACAAAATTTGGATTTTGCATTTTCAAAATGTGCTTTTTGACTTCCTAATGGAGATTCCAAACAGGCACAAAGAAGTTTGGAAGCCAAGATTTTGGGTTGTCTTGAAATTACATAGCGATTAGCGAGTTCATATTGTGGGGGTTGTGTTGTCTATATTTTGCTTGACAATAGCAAAATTAGACAGGAAAGGTGTTCATGGAATAATCAATCTTTGTAATTGTAATTTTGCTCTGTTTTTTTCTTTAATAAGAAAAAGTCTACTTCATCTATTTATACTAAGAACCAACTAGCTTCTTGTTAAAGTGTGTTGCACAAGAGTATTGTTGATTTTAAAAGCAACCTCCATTGGTGGCTTACTGGCTTGGCACTTGTTTGTGTACATTGACGTGCTAGATATAATTGTCCAATATTGGAGGTTGAAGTAATTGAGAATATCAGCAAAGACATTAAACATCAAACCAAACAAAACAAGAGATAACTCCCAATCTATGATAAGGGGAGGAACACTGCTGCAATGATGATGTTTGCTATGAACATGTCTACAAAGCAAGCTAAACACTGGAGAACAACTAAACAACAGAGTTTACAGATCTCTTAACAACTTTCCTTTTGATAGCCTAAGATGCTAAAATTCTCCTAAGGTCAATTGGGCCATGTTGGCCTGACCATCACTAGTGCCATCCACTTGTCTCTTCGCTAACCACTAATCATGTTCACTTTTTAGGCATCATCATAGCAACTGCAAGATGCATTATCTCAAATATTCAGATGACTCAGATGATGATCAAGAAGTTTCCCAAAATTCAAATTACTTTCAAGATTCGCAAGATCCATATAATGATGATTATAGATTTTCATAAAATTTTGTCGGCAAACTCACATTCAATGTGCTAAATTTGTAACCTCAAACTTAAGATTCCAGACATATTGATAAAATCCCAAACCTTAAAGCTTGAATTATAGACTGAAAGACTCTCTCTCTTCTTGCTAGGAAAAGACTAAAGACTGCAAATTCCTGAAAAAAGCCTAATGAGAAGACTAGAGACAAAGAAGAGAGAGATTCGTGAAAACTATGATAACTCTACTTGAAAACATAACTTGAAACTACGATGATTCCTGACTTTAACTCACGAATGATTCTTGATCATTAATGAATCGAGTTGTTTATAAATAATTTGGGTTTGGTTTGGAAAAAAAAATTTGTTTATGTTTGTTTATTTAGCAAACAAGTAAAGATCAACCTTATTTAGTGCTAGACTCTTAAATGAGTCAAGCTTGAATATAATACTATTTTCGTGGACAAATTCATGAGTAAAAGACTCAATTTAAATATATAAGTTATAACATTATATTTATATGTAAAATTATATTTGTGTATAGATTTGTAAATAAATTCATAAAATATAAAATTATTATTTGTAATTTATTTATAATATAAAAAATCTAATTTTTGATAATATAAATATTATTTTTAGTAAATTTTTTAATAATATAAATTTTGTAAATATAATTTTGATAAGTTCTAAAAGAAAATCATTATATTTAATTGACTAAAACAATATAGTTTTAACAATGAATTAGTTATTACTTATTACTATAGATTTGTAAATGGATAAACAATTTTATTATTAATGAAAAAAATATAAATTAATCAAAGTAGTTCGTACACAAATTAAAGCTCGTTGAACTAAAAAATGAATTAAATTAAATATGTAATTTAATTTAATGATAAGTTTGAGCTCAAACTAAAATTAAATAGATTAATCTTAAACTTTTAATATTTAATTTGGTTCAATTCGTTTAAACCCCTATTAACAATACAAATTTTGTGAAAAACAAAGAAAAAGAAAAAGGGAAGTTTCGAGCATGATTGACTTGGAGGATCTCACTGTGGTTGTAACTTGTAACAAGATCCCTCATTCTTTTTGTTTTCCATACTTTTTTTTTCTTATTTTATTTAATGCAATTCTCTACTTTATTTATTTATTTTTATATATGTAATTCCTTTTCTCTTTATATTAGTAACCAAACAGGACAAAATAGTGACAATGAACATAGAAGATTCGAATGAAATCTATCCTCTTATCCGCAACCTAACAAACCAATAAGAAACCATGTTAAGCTGTGAATGCCAAGAAACTCATCCACTGTAACACAGACTGCACCCATAAACACTTGCCCATGGCGTCGGTACTAGGATATTCCTCAACTGCAATCTTCGCTTCTCGGCCCCTCTCTTCTCCGACCTCCAAGCCTTCCATTTCCTCTTCTCACTTTATCTCCAGGTACATTACTAACTAAACCCCACTTCAATTTTCAGTTTCTGAACCAATTTTTGGGCCTTCATTCTCTTATTGTGTACATATGTGACAGACCCAGTTCGTCTATGGTGCTTCTTTGTCCTAAAGCTATTAATTTGTTGATTTTTAGTTGTTGTCAATGGTGATAAGAAATGGGTTTTAGGCTTTTTAGCTGTTTCAGTGGATTGATTTTGATGTTAACAATTGTGGGTTTTCAGGGCTGAGTAGTGGGAGGAAGTTTTATGGAGGGATTGGGATTCATGGTAAGAGGGGAAGGTCTCAGTTCCATGTTGCAGTTACCAATGTTGCAACTGATATCAACTCTGTTGGTCAGGTACTCGTCTAATGTTCTTGATTTTATCCTATTTTTAGATCAATTTTGGTTTTTGGTGCTATCTTTGCCATCAAAAAAGCACATGCTATAACTGAATTGGTTGCTCAAAATTTTCAAGTCACACTGAATTCTTGTGTAGTGTTTGAATAAGATTTGAGGTACTTGTGTGCACTCTGGCTGTTTGTCCAAATAATTTTATGGTTAATGAATATTGCTTTTAACTTTTTATTGAAAAAACAAAATTTTATCTGTGGATGAAAGCAATTCTTGGAAGAGAATGTTTAATGGAGAATTTTCAGGAATAGGTTTTGAATTTTATGCTGATTAGGATTGTGAACTTGATGATTTCCAGGCCCAAAAGCTTGCTGCAAAGGAAAGTCAGAGGCCGGTGTATCCGTTTTCTGCTATTGTTGGACAGGATGAAATGAAACTATGCCTTCTGCTAAATGTGATTGATCCCAAGATTGGAGGTGTTATGATCATGGGTGATAGGGGAACTGGAAAATCGACTACTGTTAGGTCCTTAGTTGATTTGCTTCCCGAAATCCAGGTAGTAGCCTGGCGATCCATTTAATTCAGATCCGGAAGATCCAGAGTCCATGGGCGTGGAAGTCAGAGAAAGTGTTATGAAAGGAGAGAAACTATCTGTTGTCTTGACCAAAATCAACATGGTTGATTTGCCGTTGGGTGCTACAGAAGATAGGGTCTGTGGGACAATTGACATTGAGAAAGCCCTCACTGAGGGTGTCAAGGCATTTGAGCCTGGTCTTCTAGCTAAAGCTAATAGAGGAATTCTCTATGTAGATGAAGTAAATCTTTTGGATGATCACTTGGTGGATGTTTTATTGGATTCTGCTGCCTCAGGTTGGAACACAGTGGAGAGAGAGGGTATTTCAATCTCACATCCTGCTCGGTTTATTCTCATTGGCTCAGGCAATCCGGAAGAAGGGGAGCTGAGGCCACAGCTGCTTGATCGGTTCGGAATGCATGCACAAGTGGGGACTGTCAGGGATGCAGAGCTGAGAGTCAAGATTGTGGAGGAGAGATCTCGGTTTGACAAAAATCCCAAGGACTTCAGGGATTCTTATGTGGCGGAGCAAGAAAAGCTCCAACAACAAATCGGCTCAGCTAGAAGTTCACTTTCTTCTGTTCAGATTGATCGTGATCTCAAGGTGAAAATATCCAGGGTTTGTTCAGAGTTGAATGTTGATGGATTGAGAGGAGACATTGTGACAAATAGAGCTGCAAAAGCTCTAGCTGCTCTGAAGGGAAGAGAGAACGTAAGCACAGAGGACATTGCAACTGTAATTCCTAACTGCTTAAGACACCGCCTTCGGAAGGATCCCTTGGAGTCAATCGACTCAGGTTTACTTGTCATTGAAAAATTTTATGAGGTGTTTAGCTGAAGGACGTATCTTTAATTTTTCTTGAAAAGTTTGATGTTTTATTTATTTTGTGGGCATTTTCTTCTCTTTCCCCCACAAGCGAAATTCAGAACTATGGCCATTTAAGTTTTACCCTGCTAGTATTGGGAAACATTAAGTTGAAGAGTTCATATGTATACATGTTCTGTCAATAGTTTTGCCGGAATCAATTCAATGACACTTGTTTCCATTAGTTATATACGTTTGTTTTCTTACAGACTAGCTTGTGATTTATATGTGCAAATCAACCACCAAACCAAGTCACACTGAGATTTCTCTTCTGATTCATTAGTTTTATACATTTGCTTTCTTATTTCATCCCCTTATTTCAAATTCAATCCTTCACACAGAATGATATGATAACTTAAACAATGCAGGTTGTAAATAATTAGTAGTGTTCAAGGAAGTATAACATAATATAAGACCCATAACAAATTATTTGGATCTATGGTGTAGTAGTATTGCTGTAAGTAGCTCTACTCCAGAATCTCGGAGTCCGCTCTAGAAACGCGGGTGGCCGCTCGAAGACAAATGATGCTGCCCTAATCAAGATTCCAGCAGTTAGAGCCCATATCACATACTTCTCATTCTCTGCTTCATAATCGAAGTAATGTAGTAGATACTTATCTCCCATCCATTCTCTCTCCTCTGCTCTCCTATTCTCATCCTAAGGCAATAAAAGAAATGTCACTTTAGAATTTTTTTTTTTAGATTAATTTTGTCAAAGAAAATCAAAGATTGGAGTGAGAATTGAAACTAGAGTAAGAACCTTGAGAAACATTTCTAAGGGAGTATTGAATATTGCATCCACTTCAGCAGCATTTGGAATTGGACTGAAGGCTTTTATATCAGAAAGCATGCCAATCACAGGAACTACTGTCACACCAATCTGTGCAAAGAAACCAGTTCTAGTCAAAAATAGGTATAAGAGTGTAGATTGCAATTCTGCTAAGCAACTTTAGTCCATGGCCTACAGTTACCCTTTAAGACCCGAAATTTGAGAACAATTCATTCCAAATTTGAACAAAGATAGGCAGAATTTACAAAACAAGCAGACCTGCTTAAACTAGCTATACAAAGCACAGATGATTTTACATTCTATGAATATTTGGGATAATAAAATATTTTGAATCCTAGAAATTGTTTGAAAACCAGCTTAAACTAGCTAAACAAAGCACCCATAAATTTAACATTGTATGAACGTTGCTGTCCACATTAGGTGGTGTGCAACAATCTTTACCCTTTTCATAATATCCAACAATTTGGTCTAAAATAGACACGACCCAAATCAATTTATGTCATTGTTGTAGTACCTATGATCATCAACAAGTATTACCTTAGTCACAAATGGTTCAAGAACCGTAACAACATTGACAAGGGAAGGGTCCAAGCCAATCTCCTCCTTAGCCTCCCTCAACGCCGTCTCTACATCATCAGCATCACCTTCCTCTTTTTTCCCACCAGGCAACGAAACCTCACCTGCAACCAAAGCGCACACACACGGACACACCCATTTCATATTTTCAATCATAGAATAAAACCCAACACAAATTCAAAACCACAAGCATAAGCCAAGGGTTACCAGAGTGAGAAGAGAGAGTTGAAGCTCGCTTGGTGAGGATGACACGTAGATGATCTCCATGTGGATCTTGGAAGAGACATATCAGAACTGCAGCTCGCTTGGTCAAGCTGGATCCCAACGTGTGTTGTATCGAATTCGTATCATCGGCAAGTGTACGAGGTTTGTGAAGACGGAACTGTTGAGCTAACGTTTCTAGCCTCTCCAACACTTTTCCGAGGTTGTTGGAATTGGAACCCATTTTTTTAGGCCTTTTTTTTTCAAAGAAATTTTAGTACTACTACTATTTTTAGGGACGCATATGGCTTTTGCCAATTGGCCTGTTCTGCGAGTGCTGTGTACCGTGACTACCGTCCTATTCAATGACATTTATTTCTGCACACGTGCGCGAGTTTTCCACCATGAATGCCGCAATTAGCATATGGCACCGCTGAATCTATCAATCAAAGTAAACATATAAAATAATTTTTTTTTTTTTTGGTTTTTGGAGAAATAAAATCATATTTTCATTTCGAATACGTTCATGACTCATGAAGTACAAAGTGGAATGTATTCAACCCCACACTCTTTGTCTTGAGTCTTGACTACTCAAGCTCTTTCGCAAAATGAACAAGAGAATAATAAGCTGCTTAATAATTAAAATAATACTTTAGTACGTGAGAATGTAATTAATATGCTTTTTAATATGGTATTGGAATAATGGATAAGTCACATTTAATTAGTCCACAAATAAGACCTATCATAATTTAGTTTACAACGAAGCTCCAGTGCACTAAATTGGATATGATTGTTACACGTGGGCCAAATACAATTATATCATGCGTGAATCATATCCAACCTAATGTATTAAAACACTGCACCAAAGTCAAATTCTAAATTATTTAGCCCACGGTTGTTGATTGTATCACCTTTTACTCTCACAAGTCACAAACTTTTTAATTGCTACATTTCCACCAAATTCTAAACCCAAGTTGGACAAAACACTAAGGATTTCATTTTAGACCAAACCTTGGGAGATCAAATTTAGTATTGAAAGTTTATAGACTAAATTGTGAATTGTGATAGAACTAAACCACATGGGTAAACTGTAGTTTATCCTTAAAAAATGACTTTAAAAGGTGTACCTAAAAAGCCAGCCAAATAAACCGGATTTCAAACCCTACCTACCATACACTAAATTTCCAATAGAGAAATACCATAATTAGAAGCTCCATAAATATCGCAATTAAAATTTCAAGAAGAATTTGATCATTCGTTAGGCCAAGAGGCAAGTCTCTTTTCATGGATTAGCAATTGAATAATATACTTTCTGTCTCATTGGCAAAAAGGAGGTCTAAAGCTTCATTCAATAAAACCTGCTAAAAAAATTGTTTGAAATAGCAAGCAACTTCAAGGGTTTGTAACCTTTAGGCTCGAGACTTGCTTTAAACATTTTTATCTTACAAATAAGAAAAGAAAGTTGTACATGGGCTTTCATTATCATAACAAATGCAAGAATAAACTGGCAAGCAACACCCCAGCACTAATAGATTCTTAATGCAGATAAGCTTGTCAATTGTGTTAAGGAGTAACCAGATAGTCCCTTTGTGCTTGAGATCAGGTCCTGCAACAGCTAACAGTTGAAAATTATACAGAATCATAAGAAAATTTATAAGAAGAAATTTCAAGTTAGAGGCAACCAGACCTGAACAACGGTGAAGGGGGTAGCCCCAACTTGTTTGTTCAGACAATTTATTCTCAGCTGGGATCTCTTTGACACTTGATGCCAGTTGCCTCCTCGGGTCTGAAATATTTCAGCCTCTTCAGTTTAAATACATCTAACTAGAGCAATGTTTCAGCTTCTCTATTGTTTTCAGTACATTTAAAACATTTATCTTGAACACATTATACTAATCCAACAACTGCAGGTTGTGGTGGACATTATTGCAGAATGATGATTATCCATAATTACAACCTGGTATTTTCCTTGAATTCAAGGCATTATAGTATCTTTGTCAATAATTCTAGGAACCTTGAAAATGGGATTTTGTTCCACAAAAGCTGGTGGCTGTTTGTACACAACTGATGCAGCCCTTATCAAGATCCCAGCAGTTAAACCCCATATCAGATACTTCTTATTCTCCATTTCATAATCAAAGAAATGAATCAGATACTTGTTTCCCATCCAGTCTCTCTCCTCTGCTGTCCGATTTTCATCCTGAATCATATATATGGTAAAGAGAACTTAAGAGAAAACTTATATAATCTAGAGTCAGGAATGGAATTTAAGAGAAATACCTTGATAAACATTTCCAAGGGAGCATCAAATACCGCTTCCACTTCTTCAGGATTGGGTATAGGCTTGAATGCTTTCTTTTCATTAAGTATGCCAATAACAGGAACCACTCTTAGGAGGTGCTGCAGAGAAAAAACAATAGTTGCTAAACCACCCAATGGGGGAGAATCTAATGCATACTTGACATATAATTGGTCACGTGTAACTCAATGTTAGAACTTATCCTATGCTAATCTCATGTGTGGATTTTTATCACAGGAACAAAAGACAAAAATCATTCGTTATTTTTTTTTTAAAAATTTTACCAATTATGAGGAGTTATAGGGAAATATGTTGTGGTTTTCTTGCTGAGGTGGAAGCTGACAGTTTTGTTTACTGGCTAACTTTTTAAGAATTACGCAAACCAGACAACTGTGGAAGCCATTTATAATTGAAAAGTTTTTTCTTTTATCTCTAGGAAAATCACACACCCTCTAGGAAAAAACAAAATCTAACACATTAACACAAGAATAGTTCACAAGAACATCTGAAACACTGCTGCCTTCTTAATAAACGTCATTGTGAAGAGTTAGTGACCACGAAGAATTGCAATAACTGCTCAGACCGAATATGTTAGATTCCATGGAACAATAATTTCCCCTAAGAATATTTGAACTATGTTCTGTGAATAAGGTTTTTATTCACAGGGTTCAGTCATACATGGAGTGTGAGAGTTCCCTGCCCATCTATTAAGGTTTTATATCTAGCCATCATACTGGAAGCTACTCCAAAAAGGCTAGCAAAATCTCCCATAGAGGAACACCAAGGGTCACAACTCACAAGAAGTACACCTTGAGCCACATGACCTGTACTCTCTGAAGCACATTCATCAATATCCCACCGCACCATTTGCAAAGAAGTCTACAAGACTCAAAAGAGCTTTTCAAGTCGACACTTGGACTTCAAATTTTGGATTTCCTGATATAAAGCTAATCCCAAAATCCAAATCAAAAGACTAAGGAAATTCCAACTATTTGCTCTGTTGTATGTCTAAACACAAAATGAAACTAAACTGAAAAAGGAATCCTAGCTGGACATGAAGACAGCGGTCCTAGTCAATGCGTTTACACAACCTTTCTGCGTTTCTTTGAAGAAATCATTCTTCCAAAGCTTAAGTAATGGATGAGGTGCAACTGTTTGTTAATAATATCCAGGTTGCCTAATTTTTTAATTCTGTACTTCATGCTGAGGAAAGTTAAGTTTTAGTTTCAATTCAGTATTTACAAATACTCATGAAGATCTCTAGCATAAATATAAAAACATAAAATTTAGTGTTTGAAGGTAGAAAGGTTTTCTAGTCGAAGAATGAAGCACCATTGAACATTAATACTCCTTATAATTTAGGGATGACATTTAGAAATGATTGTGAACATGGAAAATAAGTTGAAGTGTGCTTGCTCACTTTGCCATGCAAACACTCGCTTCAAAAACCTCTCAACTCCACTTCTCATTCTGTAAACAAAGGCCACAAACTTCAGATAAAAATTCTCACCTATACTATATATCACAGGAACTATAATGATCCAAAAACCAGACACATTCAGCTAGCAATAACTAAGCACCAAAAAAAAACTACAACTTCCAACACTGAAAAATTAGGCACTGGTTTTAACAAAATTCAAAGATATTACATAGACATATCATAGTTACTAAACAAATAAATAAATGATAGTATAGTACCTTAGACAAGAATGGTTCAAGAACAGTGACAACATTGACAAGCGAAGGATCCAATCCAATCTCCTCCATTGCCTCCCTTGTGGCAGTGTCCCCATCATCCTTATCCCCCTCCTCTGCTTTCCCACCAGGCAATGCAACTTCACCTGCAATTTCAAATTCTCATACTTCATATACATAAATAAAAAACAAGAACCCAAACACAAAAAGACTCAAAATTTTCTTTTCTTTCCACAATTTTTTTTCTCAGAAACCAAACAAAAGAAAGCCCACTGACCCGAGTGAGTGGAGAGCCTGGACGAGCGTTTGGTGAGAATGACACGCAGGTCCCCAGCATCACCTTCAAAGAGACAGACCAATACAGCGGCTTTCTTGGTCATGGGTCTGATTCTTTGTGGGTCTTGTTGGCCAATCGGGGTGGCTGATTCTGCAAAACCCACTTGGGAAACAACCTTTCCACCGCTTTCTTCAAGGCTTTGCTCCTCCATATCCTCAAACGTCGGCGGTGGCTTGTAAAGACGGAGCTGTTGGGCCAAGGCCACGAGTCTCTGTGAGCCAGAGCTGGACGAGTCCATGACTATGAGCTTTGAGAGTGAAAACGGTGTTGATGGTACTAATGGTATTGATTTTGATAGCCTTCGGAGAATTGGAATCATAAAATGGCAATGGAAAAGTAACGAAATGTGAGGATTGATCGTTTGGTGGGATTGGCTAAGCAAGAGAGCTTTTGCGGATTGGTTGAGTCAGACTCATGAAAATGGTTTTTGCATAATTTGGAACGACAATTGGGTTACTCCATATTCGATGAAAATGGAATTTTTCTTTTCGTTTATGAAAAGCAGTTGATTCATAATCAGCAAACTAAGAAATTCAACGATGTTGGAACTTGGAACACGGATCGGGAACATTTTAGTCTTATTAGATTAGAATAGAGAGTAAAAAAACCATAAGGGCTAGCCCATCCCACTTGTGAAAAAAATAAAAACCCAAAGAGGAGATAAAGTGGATGGGAATGGGCTCAAGTATCAGAAATAGCAGCCCAAGCTATAACATAATGAGCTACAGTGTTAGCAGTGAGTGGGGTTTTAGAAGGACAAAAAAAAAAAAAAAAAGTAGGGCTTAAATATGTTTTTGGTACTCAATTTTTAGGGTTAGTTTCATTTTGGTTCTCAACAAATTTTTTGTGTCAATTTGGTTCATACTATTTTAAAAAATATTTCAATGTTATCTTTGTCGCCAACGCTCATAAAATTTGTTGATATGGTTGACAAAATGTTTACGTGTCACATTAAAAGACTTAATTACAACCAAAAAAAATGTTTAACTTGCTTAGTTGGAAAAAATATAAATCTAAAATGGGTATAAATAACCCATTCACCTTGGAAATATCATTTTTGAAATAAAATTGAGAAGATGACTGGTCATTTTACACTTCTAAGAACAAAAGTGCTATTTTACATATTCATAAAATTTCAAATTTGACTTATGGTAAAAATTCACATCATGATGGGTAATTATGAAATTCAGGGGCAAAGTGATCATTTTCTAGGTGGATTTTTTGAGGTTTTAATAAAATCATATGGAAAAATGACTTCCATTGGTTGGAAAATGATTTTAAAATGAGCATGAATGCATGGAATTAAAATTGTTGATTTTGATGGGTACCTAAGAGGAGTAATGAAATTCAATTAAAATCTTAATTTTCATTGGTTTAATTGAAAGATAATTGTGGTCATGCATGCATTGGAAGATCTTACAAGATAATGTTGGAATTTCTAATTATATAAATGAATTATTTTCTTTAAAAAAAAAAATTAACTAAATTGATCATTTGGAAGACCCAATCCCAATTTCATTTCTAGGTACTCGTTGTCACCACTTCAGCAATCTACTACAATTCTACAACACGTGCTCCATACCAACTCAGGAGTGAGGCTCATGAGTTACCATTTCAATGAGAGGATGCATTAATAGTTGGAGTTCTTGCTTGTGGAAAAGGGTATTTTCATGAAAGTTCACCATCAAACTTCTTGAATTGAGCTGAGAATACATGTAATATTCTTCACTCATATATGCTATGAATCTTGTAGGGTGAAGTAGTTTGTATCATCATGAAATTTTGTTAAAGATACTCAAATATCATTTTTCTTATGAAATTTCTTTTTTATTGCTCAAATTTCAACTATTCAATCATTTTACAAGGTTAAGACCCTTATCCTATAAAATTGTTTGAACTCTATATTATAAGATATTCTAAATATTCTTGAGTTCTATACTAGGGAGTACCTAAAAATAGTATACCATTTTCATTTTATAACCAAAGAAATTTCACATTATAAGAAAGATTCAAAAACAGTGGACTGAATGAGTATCTCTCCTACTTAAAAAAAAAAAGGTTGAATGGAAGTAAAAGTATACTAAAGCAAAAAAAACCTGTAGCTGAGTCAAATAAACGAACTAAAACTGAAAATTGACTGACAAATAGCCTCTAAACATATTTGAACAGATTATATAATGATATCAGTCTAAGAGACTTCAATGCCTTAATAGGACAGCTAGGTCCACAAGAGCCTTTGCCTCAGAGGGCATGCCGGGACTGATCATATCAAGTGGGCTCCGCCCACATGCTAGTAACAATCTCCATTACCAAAGGACAGCACCCACTTGATTGTTTTGTTGTGTGCTGTGCTGTGTATGAACTACACATTAAAGCTTCAAGTTTTGTAGGTGTTTAGACTTTAGTGTTACCAATATATACATGGGCCTTTGATTGCTAAATAGGGCAGTTGTGTCTTTCACAACTTTGATTTACCTTGGACCATAGCTGATAGATTTTACTTCCGTAACTTTCTTTGTAAAGGTTTAAATTGGTTATGATAAAAGGTACTTCGTTTTAGAAATAGCAACATCTTTTTCATGAGCATGGAAGCAGGCACACCACACCTGCTAAATTAAGTTCCCAAAGCCTAGGAGGGTCCCAATGCAAAAGGTAATGTGCCTCCCTGTTGAGGAAGAGGAGCTGACATGATGAGCATGCAAAGCAAAGCAAAGCAAAGCACAGGACCTTCTCCCAAGAAAACCAAAGTAGCCAATATGATACAGGTCACTTTCGTTTGAGGAATCTTTGCATCAAACGTCACACTTGTGGTTGTTACTTTGTTAACAGCTTTGTCAAACCAATTATAAGAAATAAGTCTGTACACAGTACCAGAGAGAGATAAAATAGAAAGTGAATCATAGCATCGAGTGAGCTAGTAATTAAGTTGGCGCCCTTTCCTATTTTGGTAGAGAGGAGAAAAAGAAGCATCTTTTACTGATTAGTGTGCAGTACTGCGCTTAGCTCATCACAGTTCACAGATGATCTTGCTAAATCTACTTTATCTGTCACCCAACCAAGACATTAGGACTCCAACTAATGAATCAAAGATTAATGTAACATTTTTCACAACAGATAATATAACTGTTATGATTAATACAAGTATCACTTTCGCGTAAATTTATTATAAATATCGTTTTTATTATATACTAATTACTAACATGTTATATCAACCGTTAAGAAAAACGTTGTGTTCTTATGGCCATCGATCAATCAAATCAAACTTCTACCCTCTCTTCACTCACTTCCTAAAGATTCCACAGTTTATGGCTTTTGTCCTGGACTAGAACACGTGCATCTTGAACTCATCCCCAAAAAAAATAGTGCATCTTGGTTGTGTCACAACCCACAGGTTCCTGTTAAAGACTTCATATCGTATAATGGAATAGACTAGTAGCACCACTACCTCCTCTAGTCCTCTGTGTCCTTTTTTTTTTTTTGATAATCTAGTCCTCTGTGTCCTAGGCATGGACTTCATTGGGTTATTAATTCATATGGTTACATTATCTCAGCCCTATTTAGTAGACCATAGTGAGGCTTGGTGCTGTGAAATATATATCCAGGCAAAACAAGTAAACTAAAACCACAAAGGTGATAAAAAAGAGCAGAGAAAAAGTAAATTACAAAAATCTGGAAGAGAATAGCAAGAATTGTCCAAGCCTGGATCCTCCGAGGATTCACCTAATAGAAAATGGTTATGAAGTGAAAGATGATGAAGAAGAAAAAGAAGAAAAAGATCTTCAACCAGAAGAAGATGAGGAAGAAATAGAAGAAGATGATGATGAAGTTGATGAACAAGGACAAGCACAGCAAAGGATTCCAAGCTCATTATCTGCATGTTCAACAATCACAACCCTACAGAGTGCCACACTGCAGAACACGTTATTCCCACCTAGCAAAATCCACTGAGTGTGCTAGATTTGAAGGGAAAATGCAAAAGGATAATCACCAATTTACCATCCTCCAAATTGAGGTCAAAGAGCACTAAAGGAGAAGAGGTACTAGAAGTTCATGGAGGCCGCATTGCACACCAAGCTATAGGAAGAAAAGACCGTCACAGCAAGGTATGTACTTCAAAAGGTCAAAGAGATAGGCGACTCAGACTCGCTGCTCATACTGCTATACAATTCTATGATGTCCAAGACCGGCTTGGCTATGACCGACCCAGTAAAGCCATTGATTGGCTAATGGACAAGGCAAAAGCAGCTATTGAAGCAATTGCTGCTAACTCATCACCAAGCCCAAATAATCAGGATTCTACTACTAGTGCCATTAACTCTGCTGAACAAACTTATAAAGACCTTGGAAAACACTGCCTAAATCTCCAGCATCATGATGAGTCTGAAACTATCATGGGTTTGAATTCTGGGTTTTGTTATCAGAATCAGCAGCATTCGAATGACAACAGTTTGAGCTTTATCTTAGAGGCTGCTAATGCTAATGCTAATACACAAGATCTTTGCCTCTCACTGCAATCCTTTCAAGACCCAGTTCTTGATGATCCACACCAACACCATGTTGTTAGTCCAATTAGTTTCTCTGAACAAGCAGCCAATGCCTCAGCTGGTTTGTCAGATCTCAATGCCACAGAGATTGGTTGGTTTCAAAGGGCAATGATGTCTTGGAATTCTGACACAAGTCATGGAGGAGGAGAAGATTTTGTCTTCAATTCCTTGCCACAACAACCTACGATACCATGCCAAAATCAGTTGTTATCTCACAGGGGACCCCTTCAGTCCAGTAATTTGCTTTCAGTTTCTGCATGGACCAACCCAGTCCCACCAATTTCCATTAATTGTCTTCACCATAGGTCAGCACTAAGTTCACGTTCACTCTCCAGCTTAGGAGTCTCCTCAGGTAGATTCTCTGCGTCTCAAACTCCACCAAGATTTCAGCTTGAAGAGCAGGAACACAATGCAACATCTGAGAGACCACCCAATACTTGCTCTCCCTGTCACTATTGATATGATCAAAGTCTTCATTCCACCAGGTACTCACTTTAATTTTAAATTTCTTACTATTTGTCTATTTGCTTTCGATAAGTGTAATGACACAACAAATTTCACAACTGACGAGGTGATAGGTTGTGATTATTGTATAATAATGGTGGTTCTAGTGAAAATGATGTTATACTAATCACAATTGGTCATCTCAACAAGTTGTTAAAAAAAAAAAATTTGTAAAATTGTGAAATTTGTATGCATTATTGATTTTTTTTTTTCTTTTCTCATTAATTTTCTTCAATAACGGTTTCAGGAGTATGGAGATCTTCTTCCAAGTAACCAAAGTATGAGTTCAAAATGTAATAAGTGGGATAGAAAATTTGGTTGCTAAATTCCGACCATGTTCAGATGTGGGTTTGTTGGGATTTTGGTTCATGTTCCTTCATCTGTCTTTGTCAAACTGCTTTTCCATATCAGCTATTAAATTTGCATGTTGATTATCTCTCTGTCAAAAAGGTATGTGTTTGAATTGATTTTGATAGTCCTATCCTATCAATGTAATGAAAGAAAAACTAGAGTCAGAGACATATATGTCAGATTTGGATTTTGATTTCCATGTCACTGTTGTTATTTGCATGTTGAAAAATGCTTCTAATAAGAAAGTTTTTAGCTTTCATGGAACATTTTGATTTTTCTTCCTTCAGTCTAGAAATGATCATATTTCTAATGAAGACCAAGCAAAAAACAAAAGCTGATACTTTACATCTTCACCAACTCTGCGTGTTATCAAATGGTAATCTCACATATGCCCAAGAACAAGCAAGTACTCGCCCCCACAGAAAAACAGGTGAGCAGAAATATGGAGATGGTGATATCATTGATATGGTACTAGGCCATCAAATAATTGTTTCTAGAGAAGATAAATCTGTTTGGCATGTCATTTTCTACAAAACTAATCATCTTGTTCTGATGGGGATAGCTGATAACAGTATGTAAACTTCAATAATAGAAGGGCCTAGTGGAGTGGTACTAAAAGGGGCTGGTCTCCGATAGGCAAGTGACCTTTTTAGTTGCTGACCATTCTCTTACTTCATTTCGTTAGGGTCTTTACTCTTTGGGACTGTTTCTGTTGAACTTGGAACAGGAAACTTAATTGGGTATTGGTGGTGGGTAGAGGCCAATAAACTGGCTCTGCAAAAGAAGTGACAACAGGTACAATTATTGATACAATGAAAGTCTTTGAAGCAACCTTATAATTTGAATTAACCACCTATCCAACTGTATTTTCCATTAACCGAGTACATATTTATAACTGGTCAAGAACTTTTTCCTTATCTTTATAGGTTGGAGGGGTTTGTACTCTGAGGAGTGTTAGGCTAGTGTTATGATCCCATAGAGTTGGCTTCAGAGCCGCAGAGAGGACCAAAATAATACTAATAGGATATTTGACTAAATTACCTATCTTTAACTGCTCTGGATCAACATCTAGTTTGGAGGTATGCAAATGCAATATCAGTCTTGACTTTCAAATGTATGATTCCCATTGTACAATGAGGTGGGCTGTGGAAATAGCTTTTAAATAAAGAATTTACAAAGCCTTATTAGAGGGTGATGATGCTATGTGATTGAAGGGATTAATAGATGAGGTAAATATTGTTTCACACCATAAACCACCTAGGTGTGGAAATTAATATCCACAAATTTTGGATATATGTCCACAATTTTTGAATGGTGTGAAAAAAGATGTAGCTAAGTCTGTAAATCAGGATGTGACTCAGATTGTGGAAGACATTCGTGGTCTGGTTTTGAATAATTATGATGTGCTGTTTTTGTTCAAATGGGTGAATAGAGATAGGGTGGCTCATTCTTTAGCCAAATGGGCTTTATGCTGTAGAACTAATGGAGTGAATAGCTTTGCCTTGGACCTTTCTAAGAGGATTTTACCTTTTAGAGGCCCTCAATATGGATTGGTGTAATCAAGGGGTAGGCTGTATTTTACTTCCTTTGTCTTTATATAGCCTTTCAATTTAGCCCTAAAGGTAAAACAGAAAAAGACTTCTCTTTTTGCTTGGAAAAACCTCTTAAAGCTTCATGTTAACCTCTATTTCCAATTAAAGTTATTAGGGCTGATAGGTTACTCTTTAAGCCAAATGGGCTTTATGCTGTAGAACTAATGGAGTGAATAGCTTTGCCTCGGACCTTTCTAAGAGGATTTTACCTTTTAGAGGCCCTCAATATGGATTGGTGTAATCAAGGGGTAGGCTGTATTTTACTTCCTTTGTCTTTATATAGCCTTTCAATTTAGCCCAAAAGGTAAAACAGAAAAAGACTTCTCTTTCTGCTTGGAAAAACCTCTTAAAGCTTCATGTTAACCTCTATTTCCAATTAAAGTTATTAGGGCTGACAAGTTACTCTTTAATTTGTTTCTTCCCCCTTAGGACATTACATATGCTTGGCGTAGTTGGCAATAATTCCTAGAGATGGTAATAACTATATATGCAGGAGATCTGAGAGATTAAACTCTAGTGCAGAAGACCTGCTAGGTGACTCATCTAGAGGCAATATTAGTGAACTCTTCCACTAAAAAGCTTGGAGTCCTATGAATTAAAGTTCACTCAAGTAGTAACCTGACCTCAGCAGTAATCAATTTGGGAAAAGAGATATTACCATGTTATTGATATATTTTAAGACTTGCAGCTGCATAAGCCATCTCAGCACACTGGCAAAAACATAAGAGAGCAAACAATGGAATAACAGCCTTCCTAAACATTCTATGGAATCATCACCAACATATATCTACTTTATAAATAAGATATTGTCTTCCTTTCATTCTATACAATATAGGGAAAAAGAGAATAAGAAACAGGAAACAATGGCTAGGGCAGTCCCATATCCAGGTCTTTCCAATTATTCTGTACCACAGGCCAAAGCATATTACTCCACTCAACTCCCCGATGCAAAACATCGAATATGATACATAAATAACAAATGGCTTTCCCCTTGAATTTCCACATTTCAACCATTTGAAATCCAATAGACAATTTCTATTTCCATTATCAGCTTGGTACTAAGACACCAACTGTTCTTTCTTACTGTTTGCCTCTTCAGCTTTAATGCTCTCTTCATGTGTAGGTGGTTTTTCAGTAACTGGGTAAGACAATCTCCGGGCCTTTGTGGTTCCCTTTCCATTGACTACATGAGGTTTGACTGAAACAGATGTTTTAGGTGTCAGTGGATTTACATTTCTACCGACCTTGCTAGACGGCCTACTCTGGGCTTTCTTTGGGCTAACTGACTTAGCAGGGACACGGCTTTCCCATGGGCGGGCAGCAATCCAGCGTTCCAACCAGCTCCAACCCCAATTAGTTTTATTAAGTTCATAATTACCCAGCCCATGGTTCTGACTAGAGTTGGCCCTCCACTGTAAATCATGGTATTAGTATTCATTTCAATTGGATCCAAGCCAAAGTAATGAGAATCATACTTTTCATTTTGGAGAACAACATACCTGATGAGAAAAGGCATATGCCATGGCTCGCTCCCGCTTAACTGATGCTTCTTCTCTCTGATGTATCCTTGAAAGAATTTCCTCCATTGTTTCAGAGCCACCACACCAGTCCACCTGTTATCCATTTGAACTACTACTCAGATTGAGATTTAGAATGGATTAATTGGGTTAAAAAAGGCCCATTTAATGAAACATTTTAATCAAAGGACACAAGGCCTGGGAGTAATCAGTAAAAAGGACACCAAGCATCTGAACTTCAGATGCAAAAAGGAAAGAAGAAAAAAAGGAAAAAGAGATAGTAGGCCCCAGGGTTTGATTCAACCATGCTGAAGAATAAATCATACTTTATCTTATCTTATCTTTTTATCTTTTTTAACCCTTTCTTCTTTTTTTCCAACAAAGCACCAATGACATAAGGGATGAATCAAGAATCTCAGAATTGCTATCCTGAGAAAGGGTAAGTTTTAAAGGACAAGGAATTCCCTAGATGCAACCCCATCTAACAATTTTGCAATATTACTTTCAGAAACTGACATAACAAGGAAGCCTGGACATCACTTCACATGCTTCCATGTGAAGGAGATGCCATTTAGTCCAAAAGATCATTTGGCACTATTATTCATAAGTTCACATTATGAAAGTCCCCACACATGGGGAGCAGGTCTAACCTCTAGGTCATGAAGCTTTGCCTCAAGTTTTAGTTGATTCTCTAGTTTCTTCTGTCTAAGCCGACCTTCTGTTACCATACAAAGTCTGCGAGCTCTAATCTGGGTCTGTATATTGCTCCACGAGTGAAGATGGCTCAACGTTGTTGTAGCTTGCTTCTTAACAGGATAAGCTTGGGTCAGGATTTGTAGTCTTACTACTCCTTTCAAACGACGTAAAGTTTTCCTAGCCTGCAAGACATAAGAAGAGGTCAAAATACATCAGCAAGACATGAAAATAAATCATTGAATCACAAGAACCAGAAAAACAAAGATGATGCTTGTACATAACATCAATAAATTCGCAATGAAAGACTACATTCCTCCTCTTCTAGTACTAATTCTATAAATACTTGTTATGAGGTAGCCACCTGATATTCACTCAAAGGGAACCATAGGGTATATTTTCAGAGTTATAATTCGGTGGCCAATTGCTAACCATATTACTTAGAACTAAGGCCTAGCAAAATAGAACTGGTACAAATTATACAGCACAGATCAATTAAACATTCTGCAAATAGAAGATAAATAAGCAAAAATTTCAAGGTTCATATAGCATCTGGTAACTACAATTAAAATGGCAAAAATGTAAACCTAGAAAGCTGGATCAGTACTGTTCCTCATATAACAGAGTAAAGACACTTTCAAGGATCATAAAAATTTCAAGGTTCATCTTTTTGGGCCAAAAAGTTGCTAAACCTATTAACTTGAGGATTTCCTGAAACTACGGGAGATGTGCTTCCAACGATGCCTTGCATCTTGCAGGAATGCCTACACCCACCACTCATAAGTGGAACAAGCAACAGTCATAATGTGCACTGATTGATAATCATGAGAATGTCCACAAAATAGGGGAAAACGTGTTCTTATTTTAATACATCCCTAAGATATGCTAACGAGTTAATCCTAGTCAGAAGCAGATGACAGTTATAACATGCACTGTCCTTAAATCATCCTAAAGGAACAAACATTTCTGCTGTTTACTGACTTCATAATGATCTCAAAAGACTTACCAGGAACACATTTATATCTTTCAATTGCTTGAATAGATACCATAATCCATAATACTGATAATCCAGTTCAGGATCTGGGAAAGTTGTTATATGAATATCATAAATTTTTACCTACTTCTCAAAATATCTTCATTCTCTCCTCCATGACATATAGTTAAGTTAACTCTTGTGACAAGGCCAATGATATCCTAGTCAATTGGAGTGAATTCTTTTATAAGAAAAATCAATTAGGCCTTCTTCTCTGCTTTCTTTTACGGTTTATTTCATTTTTAAAGTCACTCAGCGAGGTGAAGACAAAATGGTTTGATCTCTTCCAAAAAGCTAGGGTTTCAGTGTGACAGATTATTAAGGGATATTGATAAAGGGGGGGTGAGAAATTTTCCATGGAAAAGTATATGGCGAGTAAAATTCCACCATGAGTGGCTTTCTTTGGGTGGACAGCTGCTATGGATAAGATTCTAACAATAGAAAATCTGAGATAATGAGGTATTATCATCACTAATTGATGCTGCATGTGAAAGTCTAATGGAGAGCCGGTCAATAATATTTTTCTTTACCGTGAGATTGCTAGAAATTATGGTCTTTTGTTTCTCTGTTAGTTTGGGGTGATCTTGGGTTATGGCCAGTTCTATGATTGGCTTGTTGGAATGGACACTTTGGAAAACGTAACAGGGCTGAAACTTGGAAGTTTGCCCTTTGTGCTTGATGTGGACTATTTGGAGGGGAAAGAAATGCACACACTTTTGAAGATAGTGAGCTATCAATGGTGAAGCTGGATACTTATTTTTACAGTCCTTACATGAGTGGGGCCACATGTCCAATTCATTTGAATGAACAAACTGTACAAACTAAAGTCCTAAATAGATAGCTATTGTGGTCCAAGCTGTCCTATAAGGAACTGCAATAAACAAACTCATCTTAGACTTATCTATTTAGAACTTTAGTTTGTACAGTTTTTAACATGACATGGCCAATGAGCGCTGGCTCAATGACATTTCCTCCTCCCACGAGAATAGATGGTGGGTGAGGTTGTGGGTTCAAAATCTATTGGATGTGTGTGTAACTTACCAATAATAAAAATAAAATAATAAACAATGTGTAACTCGACATACAATGTAAGCCCGGAATGCAGTCTGAATCTTTGTAGCAGCAAAATCCTCAATTGGCATGCCACTATTGGCAAAACTAGAAGACTCTTTCCAATTCTTCCACTTTAAGGCATTTGGTTGTGCAGAAACTGCAGATCCCTGTAAGAAAGTGTCAGAAAAGATGAGAAACAGCAACTTTAAACTAACTTCAGTCCTGAGATATTAAGTACATGCTAAAATTTTAGCCATTATAGTTCATAGTAATGCTACCAGTCGATTCAACATCCTGCACCTATACCATACCAATGGTACACAAACTGCTACCTTCCAGTATGTCCAGCATGATGAGTATCAATAGGCCCAATGAAAAGATAAATTATAAATCCCAAACCTTGACAAACTCTATTTAGGTTTCCTAAATTCCTAAACTCAATTCCCTCTTCAGTCTTCCAAGTAACAAAATATAGTGTAGCAACAACAACTCATTAATTTCAATTCTAAACCTATAATTAGTAAGAAGCCAATGCGACAGCTAAGGGATTGCAAATTAGTATGAAGATAACAATTTAGTTTTTAGTCCATTGGAGGCATGTTGCGCCTATAGACACAATGGGAGGTAGTCCCATTTAGCAATATTATTGAATTGGAAGGGTTCTATACCTTTACTTGTTTTGAACTGCCACGTTTCCCTTTCTTTGAGCTGATTATCGCCTTGAACCAATGTCCAGAACCCATCCCTGCTATTAAGAATCTGTCTTTAACTTAACATACCCTGAAAGTAATTCCAATGTAGATCTAGTCAAAATCAGCATCAAGAAAACATCCACAAGTTTAAGCATTTATAAATTTTAGTTTTTCTTTTCCTCTACTACTCAGCAGCCAACCAGATAGTAATCAATAAGATAGATATATATATATATATTTTTTGATAGTTAGGGGAGGGGGATTTGAATACTAGATGTCTCATTTGGAAACACCAGGAGGTATCAGAATCAGTCCAGCTACAATGCTCTTGACCATCAATAATATTTTTGAGGCTGCCATATTTTGTTACAAAACAATCACAACTCAAGTAATAAATACAAAAATATATTAAAAAAAATTCCACAAGATTTCATTCTTAACTACATTGGAATCAAAGAGCCTTCATAATCTTATCATAATAAGCAACACAGCTTTCACCAATTCATCATTAACTAACTGTGAAGTCCACAAATCATAAGTACATTATCATATACCCAACAAAAATTCAACATTATCATACAAAAAAACACATTTCAACCAACTAATCATAAAAAGTAACAAACTTGTTTCCAAAACAATATACATTAGTCCTGGTAATTCTCTTACAATTAAATTCCAGATCCCACATATCCCTCCAAAATAACAACTGGGTATACCCCAGAATCACATTTACCATCCCAGAAATAAAAGAAAACAACACAAAACAAAAGAGTAGGTGGGTAAGTAAGCATTGACATACCAGAGAATAGGCTCCAAAAGGTCCAACAGACCCTTTTGAAAAAAAAAATGGCACTGAAGATCTTGGAGCAAAAAGGTGGTGACAACAGTATTAGTAGTAGTAAAGGAGAAGGAAAGGTTAAGAAAAAGAACAACAGGTGGGTGTGCAATATAGCTCGCCATGGCCCAACACCAGCTTTTTCTTTCTTTCTTTCTTTCTTTATTTTTACTTCTACTTCAATTAATTTTTATCCTCAAAAGATGTTCAACCAAAAAAAAATCTAGTATAATACGATAAAAACTACTCTCTTCTGTCTTATTTGTTGTTCTGTCTGTCTCTCATCCTCAATCAAAGCCTCAACCAACGCTATACAGCTCAGGTGGATGTGAATGTTGTGTTGTTGTTTAGTGTGGTAACTGGTAAGTCATAAGTGAATGTAGTAGGTGTTGGAATTTTTTATTAATTTGAGGTTTGACAATTCGACAGAAGGTGTGCTAAAGCGACAGATGAACAAATAGTGACAATGTTTTTTTTTTTTTTTTTGGTTGAATAAATATTAAATAAACATGCTTGAATCTTGATGGTGGTGGGTTGCCTTTCTCAAAAGGGTGTTTTTAATAATTGATATGAGTTTCACTCACAATGGAACAAAAATGAATTAATGTAATCATATGATATGATTATTGTTTTTTTTTTTTTTTAAATTAAAAAAAATCTTGCTGGGATTGTGATTTGGAATTTGTGTTTTGTGTGTCCCACGGATTTTTGTTGGATTTGGGTGAAAAATATATGGGCCGTTGATGAGTTGGAGTATTTTCTTGGACCGTGTGGGTAAAAAAACAGCACATATAATTAATAGATGTAATAAAGGAAATATGATGGTCCCGGCGAGGCTCGAACTCGCGACCTTCGGCTGAGCCACCACCACCACCACCCATAAGACCAACGCACTAACCCACCCTCTCCACAGCCGCAAACCAACTTGGTGCTGAGCGGGGATGAAGTTGGAGTTGATACGGGAGTTGGTGTTCCAAGACGGAAGTTGGATGCCGCGGAGGACGGCGGTCTAGTGGTTGAACGGTGAATAATTGGTTCCTCTGCTTAATTAAATATGGGGAAGCGGAGGATGGAAACCAGTTGTGGGTGGGTTTGAGAAGGAGAAGATTGTGTGGATGAAGAGGCGGAGGTTTAGACATGGTTTCTCTCTCATCTTTCTTAATTATGGTGGGTTTCGAGTGAGTTTATTGTTGTTGAGAAGTGGATTGTTGCTAGTTGTTTTGGAATTTTGATCTATACAAATTTCTTTACTTGCTCCTGGGTTTGTGTTCTTCTCTCAAAGTTTTATTGTTTTTGTTTTTCTAATTTCAGAAATAATTTTCTGGATTTTTTAAATAAAAAAAAATCTTTAACGGCAACCATTTTGGATGAATCAAAAAAATAGAGGAAAAAATAAAGCTGAATTGAACTTTGACCAAACAATTTGTATGGCCTTTTTTTTAATTGGAAATAGTTTACCTCCAATTCGGTTTGAAGAAATCCTCCGGAATTAAAGATAAACTTTGTCATTTTGAATTTAGTGTCCATTTGACATTGGTATAGGAAGTAGAGTTTTTGTAATATAGAAGCTCTTTAGCACTTTGATTGTTTGAGGTGAATGGTATTTTAAAGTTTTGAATTTATAAAATATGAATAATGAATTATATAATTTTTTCTTAAAAGTGTGAAATTTCAGCTTTGACATAACAAAACCCATTTAAATTACTTTTCTGATAGTGCTAACACATTACCAGACATTGCCTTAATTGAAAATTACTTGAGAGTTAGGAAATTGACTTCCATATGGTACTTTCATGTGTAAATAACATGCTTCCAAATTTTAATCAACCGACCGTTAATCTTGTGGTCTCAAAGATCATCTTATTCTAATCCATGACCTAATGGAGATAATTGACAGTATTTTTCATGTTCATGTACCAAATGTGCCACCAACTTTAGTTTAGAAAAAAAACAGTTTAGTATGATGCTTTCTAATTAACCATAAAAGTTTCAGCTTAACCACTTAAAACATATCAAGAATTTGTTGGATATTTCAATTCACATAGCAATTTCAATAAAGAAAACGGGTTCGATCGATATATACCAACCAAAAGGAAATTGACCTACCGTAGTTTTCACTCTATTATTAGCTGTGCTAATTGCTAAGCCCAACCACCTAATTTAATACCACTATACCAGTATTAACAATATTATTGGATCCAAGACCTAATGGGCATATATAATTGGTAGTATTAGCTGTTTGAGCATATTGCTTTTCCAAAACTCACCCTGATATTTCTTTTTCTTCTAGCTATATTTGTACATGCACGATTTTGGGTAAACGTAGAGACAGAAAGCTACTCTTTGCCTGTCACCTTTTCTATTATTTCTAACAACTGCTTAATCAAGAGGTATCCTTGAATAAAAGCGATATCATCACCTCTTCTTAGACATGTGAAGTGAGAAGGAGAGGGAATGATTCCCCCAACAACCTCATCCACATATGCTATACCATTTTAGCCATGACACAATGGTCAAGCATCCCAGATTATTCTTCTTTTATGTGTGGCTTTTTCTCTATTGTTAAAACATGTTATCACGTAAGAAGTGAAAGAATTACAATACATCCTCAGTGTTTGAAAATAATAATGTAATTTTGTCGGTATGTTAATCCAAGGTGGAAGAAAAAATGATTGAGCCAATGGGCATTAATTGCAAGGCCAAGATGTTACATTGTTTGAATTTAATGCAATGTGGCCCAAGAAAGTTATGTTCCTTTCAATATTGATATGGAAAATGAAATTCCGATGCATCACTTTGGGGACATCCGATTAGGAATCATTTCGAATGCCTAGTTACGTAAAATGAAGGCAACATGCGTTTGAAGTTTGAACATCAGATTCAGGAGAATTAGAACCCCAGCAAAGTCCATGGCTTAAGGCTTTCAAAGGCCAAAATTTTCCTACCTCCTCTTTTTTCGTTTCCTTTAAAGCTGAAAAGGAATACAAGGGAAAAAAAATAAAAATGAAACAAGTACAAATTTAAGGGAAATTATTGGATAGTCCAGGAGCACAAGGTCAGCTTGCTGGCCTTGTACTCTGGACCTATAGAAACAAGCCAAATGATAAAAAAAATCTAACATTATTAAAATGAAACCAACTCATCAAACAAAGTTAAATGTCTCTAGTGTTTAAGTTGTTCGGGAAAATACACATCAATTAAAAAACTCTTAACAACACAATACCCAATTGAAATAAAGAAGAAAACCAAGGAAAAGAAACATATAACACAAAATAGAAATGAAAAAGAAGGTGAATGGATGGGATGGGAGACAAAGGAGTGGAAGAGAGTGGAGAGAGACAGAGGTGTTGACGAAGAGTGGGACCCAAGAGAGGCAAAAGCGGATGACCCAGTTGGCCTTTTGAAAGAAGCAATGCCCATTGATGACACAAAGCAGCTCCTTCCTCTTGTTGAACACTATTTCGAACCAAATAGATACGAACCATAACAGTATAGCACCAGTACTGTTGCCAAGAAGAATGCCCCTGCATTGCTTTTATTTTACACCCTTCTAGCCATAACCCTTTGTCTCTATCTCTTAGCCATATCCCTTTGAAAATCTCCTCCTTCCATGAGCTAAAGAAAAAAGAAATCAAGTGAAAGTTAGTGTTATGTATTCATTTTTTTTTTTTGGTACTAAGTCTAACAGAAAACCCATAGATATTTTGCCATTGTCTCTCTTTTTCTAAATTTTTAATTGATGTGGAACCTACACTATTTGATGGAATAATTTAAAAATTAACACCATTAAGCTCTTTGTGATGAGTTTGTTTCTTCTTAATTATGTCAGATTTTTTTTACCATTTGGCTTGTTTCTATTGGTCCGGAGTACAAGGCCAGCTTGCTGACCTTGTGCTCCCGGACTACCCAATAATTTCCCCAAATTTAATGTATAGACAAGCAAATTAATTTGACCTTAAAAGTAACAAATTTAATTACCAGAAAAGAGAATTGCCTTACAGCTTTGTTTAAAGTTAGATAGCTTTTCCTAAATGTTTGAGGAACATTTAAATTTGGGAATCCAATCATTAGTGGACCACTTTTTTTGTTTTTTGTTTTTTTGCAAGTCTGGTTTAAGTACTGTTTCTCTATGACGACATTAATATATTATTGCATCTTGTCCATAAAGCCATATTCTCTTAAGTCTTAAAGAATGAGTTGAGACAAAACTTTACTTGAGATTGTCAAAAGTCCAATTTCAAATAACTTTGGGCTGGTATGATGTGTGTGGAAGGACACATCACACTATACAATACACAATACACTAGTGGAAGCTGCTTTAATATGTGTGTCGCATACAAAATGCATTCATAAAACATAAAAAAAAATAGTAGCGGCTGGGTAGTATTTGAATCTCTAGGTTCTAGTTAACTCAATTGTTTGAATCCCTCTCACATAAAAAAACAAACAAATAAACCAATTAATATCTTGACTAGATAATAATAAGAGAAATCTTATTTTATTTTATTTTTTTTTACCTTTTTTGAATTAAGGGAAAAGAGTTCGATGGGATAAACATAACTAAGGAATATTAATAATCTTATCAAATGTTACACTGAAGTCGGTAAAATCTAAAATTTTCCAAAAAGAATGAAATCACTAAGAAATTAATGGCACTTCAATGTGAGATTTTAATTTCCTACTCCAATAACTTTAAACATAGTTTAGATACAAATCAATTTATAACAATCTTTCTATAACCCACTATGTGACGATTCATAAGATCATCCACATGCATATATTATTTAAACAAGTCACATGACTTATTATATAGGTTATATAACTAAAAGTATATATAGATAGTCATTTAAATTGTCACATAATGAGTTGTAGCAAAATTTCTACAAACCACTCATAACTTTCTAAAAACCCTACCTGAGACACCATGAAATAACAAGTGAATGAATCAGAAGAAACCCCTTAGAGGCTACAAAACAAACAAACAAACAAAAACCTGATTTTGTTGGTTAAAAGGAGACACACAGATAGGCTTTATTTTGGAAAGAAGTGCCCATACAGAGTTTTGCAATGATCTGTTTCTATTTCATTTTCAATGCAATTTTGTACTTCTTTACGCAGCACTGTACACAGCCGTACTCATCATAAGGGTTAATCACTTAATTGAGCGGTTATTGGGCCGCTTTAATGCTTCTTGAACCTGTTACAAGAACCAAAGAGTTCTAGTTGTTTTTGGATTCATTGTGTCTTGAGGGGACTCCAACTGGGTATTTTTGATTCTTGACAGCCGGCCATGCATGTGAGGTTTCAAATCCCACTTCAAGTTATTGCTCTTTTCTTTGGGTGAATTACTCATCCTTTTGACATCTGAAAGATTCTTTAATTGCAAAGTTTGTTTTTTGTAACAGATTTCTCTTATACAAATTCAGAAAATTGTGAGAAAATTAAGCAAGACATCACCTTATAGGAGCACCTATGAGTACTTCCGAATCCGATAATGATTATACACATGGTGACAACCGCAAGACCATACTTGTTTCTATCTTCTCCCTATTCGCTCTTGTGATTCTTTTCATCAATCTTCATATTTATTTTAGGTACCGCTTAAGACGCCAAGCTTCCCTACATAGGGAAACAACTAATGATCAAGTTGCACCGGATGACCAAATACATTCTATTGAAGAACCAATGATAGGTCTCGATCCATGTGGCCTCATTACCAAAGTTCATCTACAAACCTCGTACGTACTGGCCAGTTTGGTCATGTTGAAGTCTTAGAGTGTTCAGTTTGCTTGAGCACCATAGTGGAGGAGGCTACAGTTAAGCTTCTACCAAATTGTAAGCACACGCTTCATGTAGAGTGCATTGATATGGCTTAGCTTAAGGTCCAGCCATAGCATAGTGATTTAGGCACTCGGGTCCAATTAACCCTCAGCTCCACCTATAGAAGATAGATAGTATGCCACATGGTACACGATTAAGCTCTTATCATGAGGATGCTTAGTAGGGAGAGATTGTCAAGGAGGATTCTCAGAGTTGTGGAGATGAGGTGGGTGCAGAGAATATATAGAGAGACAGTAACTGTTTACTATTTGGTATCAGGATACCTTACTCGAAGATAAACTAGTATATATACGTAATCATATTTTCAATTTTCTTTTTTGTCGGATATTGAAAGTATTGTTGCATATTACTTTTCTACGACAGAATGAAACACTTTACAGATTAATTGATTGATTTTATGTAGGTTTTTTCATTGCATGAACGTTAGACCGTGAAGTTATGTACATAATTGATACTGTATCTCACTGGTTTCGAGTAAATGGACAAAAGCGGCTCTATCGGTCTAAGTCGTCCTTCACTTTTTCTTTTTCTTTTTGAATGGATGAAGGAGAAGCGCAAGTGATGGTTTTTGTCCTAAGCCCACTTAAGCCAAGAGAATGGTGTGGGGCCACCCGTGTGTTAATGAGTTTATTATTATTCAAACACACAACTTTTAAACTCGTAAGTATAATGAATCACAAAAACTGTCTACCGTTAGATCACCTTTTATGGGTGATTGTTATTTACTTTAAATTTTATGGATCTTTATGAATATACATTTTGTTTTTTTGATAATTCAATATTGGAGGAGATCAGGGGATATGAACCTTATATAGGTGTCTCAATTGGATACATCAAAAGATGTCAATTGAGTTATAAAGCTCTTGGCATGAATATTCATTTTTGGTTATTGTTTAAATATTTGAGGGGAAGGGTATTGTAAGGAGTAAGGATATATATATATATATATATATAAAGTTTTTCTCATGTTGTAAGATCTCTGCAAATGTCCTAGATCATTCGTTGGTTGTTATTCACATTTTCATTCTTCTTGCCTTTGTTTTACATGCCTAAATAATATTGCCATCTAGTACGTAGATATGTATTTTGGACAAATCTACTATTGGATTATATTTTATCCTTATATTCTCTATGCTCGCAAAATTTTAAGATGATTAGAAATTAATAACTATTTCATCTATTAAATATTTAAAATTCAAGTTTTTTATACTTTAAAATGATAAAAAGAAAAATGTAATTTATTTGGTCGAATAGTAAATAATATCCGACCAATATAAAATTTGGCATGCATATTAAGAATAATAACATATAATCCAAGTATCCAACGGTGAGATTCTTTAACTATTAATCCAATAAAAGAATATTGAGTGGCGTGACATTAAAAAAGAGTTAATGAAAGCGTAACCTAATTATGTCTTATTTACATGGGATAGGTTCAAAAGTTATACTTTGTGTAATTTTTGTCAATGTTTCAACGCTCTAACTTTCTATTAGATGTGTATTTTAGGATGTTGGCAGGTAGTGATTGTTACATAAGTTCTTAGTATTAATTAACATATTCCAAAAAAAAAAAAAAAACTCGAGAGAAAATTTGTGTAGCTATAGGAGAAAGCAATGCGAACGAAGTTTGCAAACAATTTGGATTCTCCGCAAATTGTTCAGGCAGCATGTATCATGATACTTCTGGCGTATCAAACATATTGGTGCGGAATCGAATTATCATTTCGTCTTTAATTTTATGGTTAAAAGTTAAAACATAATTGGAATTTGCATGACTTTGAAGATGTGCATGATTAATTGTGTATGATATCAATTATCAAATATTATCTTCTTTTAGGTTCCAGAGAAAAGTTAAGGGAACCGCGTGAATTATTATCAGCTGATTAAGGTAGTATATGTATATCAACTACTTTTGAAAGGTCTAGGCAATGCCAGATGACTGGGTAAAAAAATGCATTCTTTATTTTATTTTATTTCTTTTAAAAGAAAAACTTCTGTTTATCCTAAGGTGTAATTACTAATTAGATTCATTTCTTGAGATTTTACCAATGATTTATTAAAATAAAGAGGTTTCCTTCATGCAAATCTTTAGTGGTTCTAATTAAATCTAGCTGTAAATCACATTAAATAGCTAAATCTTTTGCCAGATATTTTCATGAATTTTCTCACAAACCAAAGGCTACAAATTTTTAATGAAGTCAGATGCCCAACGTTCAATCAATTCGTGTTAGGTCGAATTGGGTTTTGATTTTTGTTATTATTTTTTTCAACTGGTCACAATTATTTAATGCATTATTTTTAGAACATGAAAGTGACCCAATTTTTTAGCTTGTATTCTCCTAGAAGAAATTCGCTCGCCATTTTCCTATCTTACCCTACAATGCAAATTATGTAATTAGTTATTAGTTTTCTGCACCATTTCCATTTAAAAGAGAAAATAATGAACCTTCATAAAAAGCAATTTTAACCTATAATAGAATTTGACCCTGCCTGCAGCTAACCAAAGAAGGGCTTCATAATGGCCTTGGGATCCTCTTCATAATGAAACAAGATTTTGATCTCATGACCCATGTGAATATGCTTCTAGTTGCTTGTCATATAATTTAAATTGAGTAATGCTACAGACACAACGTTTTCATAACATTGTCTAGGTGTTAAGTTATTATTAGTTTTCACATAGATCAACCACTAACACTACTATTATTTACCAATTACTACTTGTCACCTAGACAATGTTGTGAAAATATTGTATTTATAACATTATTGTTTTAAATTTAGTAATTTACTAACAACTCAAAATGTTTCTCTTGAATGAATGACCCCTCATATGTTAAATAGACACTCAGCAGAAAGATTTGATTTCAAATGGGTATGAAGTTTAAATTTATTTCAGAAAATTCTTCAAAACTTTTGCTTGTTAAGAAGGTTTTAAGATGTATATAAATTGCCTTATAGAGCTATATACGGTGTATCTTTGAAGATGCTCCCTCATTAATACAAAATACAATGCAGTTGCCAGGTTGGAGCTTGCAATACATTACCAAATAGGGCAGTCTTTAATACAATATTAACACGAAATTGCCCACTTTCATATATCTATTATACATCCTTTTAAGGCTTCTACTTTTACAAGATACTTGTAATTGTGGTCTCAGCTCTATAATTTTTACAAAACAAGTCACTAGCAGAAGTATTAGTCTGTTAGAGTATTAATACTAAAGATATTAATATATTACTAATATTAGTGACGATCCCTATATTTCTAAAAGGCATTCTTTAAATCAAAATTTATTGTACAAAGATCTTACAATATTAAAATTACTATAAATTTTAGTACAAAGATCTTACAAACTAATGCGTCATAAATATGATCGGTTCTAAATTAATAACATAATCAATAAATATTTCTTAATTATATTTTTGTGTTTTGTTTAAAAGTTGACTCATCAGTTTGTAAATTTATGTAGTAAATTTTATAGTATCTTTAATATTATTTATTACTCATAAAGTCTCTGGATTCTGGATTCTGGAAGCCACTATATTTTAAAATTGACTTTCACTTATCCTATCCGGACTATATTTTGTGTAAAGAATCTGTTTATCATAATAAAAAAAAAAATTTTTAAATTCAGTATGCAATTTCTCTAATGTTTGGAGGTGAAAAAAAGAAAAAAAGTATTTACCCACAACCACAAAGTTAAAATAACACGAAATCAGTGACTGGAATTTGGTCTTCAGGGTAGCCAAACAGACCTCAACTGAAACTGGCAATGACTTAAAAAGGTAAATTTGGCAACCTCTTAACGTGTCTTTCTGCACAATCGGGCCCACTTCTTAGTCCTTTTATACTCCATGCAATAATCCAAGAGAAATTAAAAAAAAAAAAAAAAAATCAATTACCAATACAAAATTTTCACAATTTGTTAAGTTCATAAATTGTAATTACTAATCACGACAATATTACATATTCAATTATCTAGATCCATCACACTAATCACACCCAAAAAGATATATTTATTTAAAAAAAAAAAAAGTTGTGTAATAATTTATTGATTACAAAAACTGCGTATAAAAATGGCAAAGATTTTGAGAGATTTAAAAAGACACAAATAGAATAGGCATGCACAAGGTCAACTAGTCAAGTCTCAAGGAATTGCATTACATTACATTACATACATAGTTATACTGTCCAAGATCTGTGACAACTGGTCTTAGCACATATCTTAGAAACCTCTCTCACTTTCACTTTCACACAACACAACACAACACAGCCACACAGGAAATTAAGTAAAGAGAGAAACACTTGGGCGAAACAAACCAGATATATATGAGCAGATTCTGATGATTGCTTGGATTTCCGTGCTTTCAAATCGAAACTCTCTCTTTTGATTTTTTTTTTCTCGGACAAAACAAATAGACTGAGAAAACCCCGGAACCTCAGATTCTTTCTCTGTGTGACTGTCTCTCTTTCTCTCTCTGATCTTTCTAAGCTGAAAACTAGGGTAGCCTTTTGGTTCCACACTTCCACTTGCTCATTGTGCATCCGGGTTCTCCTCCAACATCCTCTGAGATTAATTTGCTTTCCATATATCCCGGTAATATTTTGAATATATATATATATATATATATTTTCCTTTGTTGCTTGTTTTAGATATGTGAGATCTTGAAAATGCGGATTCTTGTTACTTTCTGAATTCTCTCATTTGGGTTTGATTCCTTTTGTATATTTAAATATTTAGATTCATGGACTTCTTCAATGGTTGACAGAGAAAAAAGCAAAGAAAAGAACACAAAAAAAATGTGTAGCAATACTGTCAGCGGTGGTGGTAATGGTGGTGGTAATGGTTGTGGTTGGACTTCAGCTTCAGGGTCTAATAATAATCCACCAAAGCGTCAAAAAGTTCCGAAAAGAGGACCTGGAGTTGCTGAACTAGAGAAGATCTTGAGAGAACAGGAAAACAAAGACACTACTGCCAATATAGATGGCTTTTCAGCCTCTCTTTCCAGTCCTTATCATCACTCTCATCCTCAGCCACCGCTTCCTCCTCCTCCTCCGATCGCCACGATATTGCACCCAGTGACACCGCCTTTTAATGCCTCTCCATCCACTTCTTCAAATATACATGTTGGTTTAGTCCCACATCTTGATCACTTCAATGGTAGCAGTACTAGTGCAATATTAGGGTCCGGTATGTCTAGTCTGGTTGAGAAGCCCTTATTTCCTATAACATGGGGTTCTTGCAAATCTGACTCTGCAATTCCAATATTTCCAACACATATTTCCAATGCGTGTCCTTCCTCTAATTTGCTACAAAGGAAAAATTGCCAATTTTCTCCTACAATGGTATATAAATTTAATATGATTTCATTACATTTTTAGTATATATATAATATGATTTCATTTCATTTTTGAAGATTAATTAATGTAAATGTATGTGTAATTAACTTTCAGGTAAATCATAATTTTCCGGGGTCTTCTACACCATCTATTTCAACCCCATTATCTGCAGAACTGAATCATCGTATTGAGCCCCCTTCAAACCAAAGACCTTGTCACAAAAATACATGTATTTGGCCTGAGGAAGATAAGGCGAGTTAGATTTCCCAACTTTTATTCTGTCTTTGTTTGTCCGCTATTAGTATTTTATCTTCAAATGCATCAAACAATTTGTTGTAAGCTGTTTTGATTTTATTGAGCGCTTTGTTTGGTTGCTGGAATAATGTGGGTGGAGACGAGTAATTATTAAATACACTGAGAGTAATATTCTCTCCTCTCACATAATAGCGAGTTAAACATTTTTCTCGGAGTATTAAATAATTTTTCCATAAAGTTATATCTTTTAAGTTATAGCGAGTTATACTATGGTTCATCCTTTTGTACTTTTTAGATTTTTTCCCAGTGACCAAACAGAAGGGTACTAACAAAATTGAATAGAAATAAAACAATAAATGAACTTATATGCAATTACTTTCTTAATAAAAGGTTTTCTTTTCACTTATTCTGCTGGAATTTGTATAATTGTATGGTTGTTCTTTCTTTTTAATGGAGTCATTTTTTATGACTAACATTTGTGGTTACTATGTGTTATACAGGTGCTTGGCATGAAGAGGCCAGAGCCTTTCTCAGTGGACAACTCCCCTAGACCTCAATTTCATTTCCGAGTTCCTCCAATGATTGATCCTCGCATGGCCAGAGAGAACCAATCATCTTCAAGTGATAATCGCAGTGCATATAGGCTTGACCCGAGAAGCACAATCTCCACCTTTCTCAGAGAAACAAGAAGGGATGGCCCTTTGGATATCAACTCGAAGAAATGCATTACAGACTTTGGAGCATCTCATAACAATTTGTACACATTTGGCTGCCCTGCGATTCCTTCACCCGCCACAAGAAGTCTTCAAGGAGAGTTTTCCAAATATGACTTGCTTCCTTTCCAAGTAAGATCATAAATTCACGTTAATTAGTTCATTTCCTTTCCTAATTGCAAATCCTGTGGTTTTTTTATTAGATATAGTTGATGTTATATTAACTTTGTTATACTCTTTTTCTTTGTATAATTTGAAGGAAAGCATGGAGGACTCACATAAAAGGTCAGGAAAGGGTGGTTCAGATAGTGAAAGACCCTTGCACGGCTTGTTGCAATTGAAGGAGCAGATGGGCACTAAAGAATTAACCCTTAGCTTAAACTATGAGAGAGGTGAAGCAGGAGGGGAAGGCATTGATCTCAACCTCAAACTCTAGGAGGGAAGCTTACCAAAAATTGCGAGTCCCATAAAGAAACATTTCGATGGAGTTTCATCGACTCATTGTTAATGTCATGAATAGTTAAGGTGTTAAAAACAGATTACTCGAGATATAAATGGATTAATGTGATCAAGCAAGCATTTGAGAAAAGATAGTTGGAATATGTGTGGGAGAAGAGAGGCTTTTTAAGCATATGAGAGAGATGTGGACAAGTTTGTTGTTGTTATCATTAAAAGTTTAGTAGTTGTATTTCTTTTGTGGCTTCCATGAATTATATAAGAGATCGATTCATAAAAAAATGAAAATTTGCACATGAACATCAAAACTTCCTTCACCAAATATTTTTGGATATCATCAAATAGTATTATTTGTCGATAGTTAGAATAATAATTAAATGATTAAATTTATCGATTCCTAATAATTATGAATGTTTTCCTATCAAAGCAAACTAATGAATAAGTGTTATAAATACAAGATGTATAAGGGATTTTAGTAACACAGTATTGTTTATGTTTAAGGTTATATATTTTTGTTTATGATCAATCCCAAATCCTGAAAAAATAAGGGTTGTCATAGGTTGACAACCAACATAAAATTTATTCACTTTATTACGAAGAGATAGAAGTGGCCTCCTATGAATGAAAAGAGGAAGGAGATTCATTTGAGATTCCTTAAAAAATAGGATACTCTCTATTTTACTTGAAATTGAGAGAGTCTATTTAACGTTTAAAATTTTATTTTTTGTGTGATCATGTACAAGGGAAAGTGATTAATGCACCATTGAAGAAGAATAAGTTTATTCAAGTTTAGGGAAAATATATATATATATATATATATATATATATATATAAAAGACCTTTGAATAACATTAAAAAAAAAAAAAGAAAGTAAAAAAAAGAAGAAGAAATGTCAATTAAAAAGGCAATTGAAAGTAGGACTCTAAATACAATAGAATAATTAATGAGAGAGTAAATGTGATCAATTGTGACTAATATATTTGAGATACAAAATCGACCCCAAAATTTGGGAATAGAACTTGTTCCTTTTTTTTTTTGCTAAATCTAGAGCTTCTTGTTCTTGTTCATATTCATGTTCTTGTAGTATGTAGGAGTTTATTGGGTAAGTATGTAGGAGTTTGGTGGGAAAATTTTAAACCCATCATTTCCATGAAGAACATCTCCATCATTTGAATGTACTTCTTTTACTATTTGGCAAGGTAGTAATATAATTGATCCTCTGCCATTTTATTTTATTTATTTTTGGATAATTAAGCAATTAATTTTTCCATTTGGTTATGTTTTAACAGGACCATAATGCAAATCACATGCATGATTAAAAATCATTTCATGAAGGTAACCAGAGGCTCAATTAATCCAAAAAGTAGGACCCACTTCGGTCGCTTTCTTGTAATTTTTACTATTTTTCAAATAGCATCATTATGGTGCAAATAAAGGATACTGGCAGGTTGAAAACCTTCCCAAGCTAATATAACTCAAAATAAATAAAGAAAAGGAAAAAAAAAAATTGTATTAAAAAAATCCTTCTTACCTAAATGACTTGAGGAAAAAAAAAAAAAAAAAATCCTTGATTATTAAAAGGTTATTTTCCTAGTCTAAATGAGCTAGCTGATTTGGATCTTGGAGCTACCTAAAAGGTTGGAATAGGCTTAGGCTCATGAGGCGTAGGACAACGCTATTTGTAAATTAAAATTATTAATGGAATGATCAATTTTTGTGAATAATTTAATAATGTAAACCTAGACTTGACCCAGTCTTCTACTGAAATCGATATGGCACATGCAATGATACGGAGCAAATGCTCATGAATCATGATAATACCAGAGATATAAAAATTTAATGTACATTTTTCAAGTTCAGTTCCTCAAGTATAATCAGAAAGTCCTTGCAAGTATAATAGAAAGTACATGTGTACGATATTAAGCACAGTGAAATAACTGAATAATGTATTAAGCACAGTGATACTGACCATATTTGAAGCATTAAAAATAGAGAAGTAGAAGTATCATTTGTTACTTTACTTTGAATTAACCTTTGGCAATCCTTTTCATCCACTCACAATGTAGAGAGTGAGAAGGTCTTGATAATAATTTTTTAAGTGAAATTTGAAAATAAGTACTGGCTTAGGACCATCCAAAAATAGTGGTGAGAACATAAATCAACAACAGAGATATGGGGTACAGAAGGTATGCTAGGATACTTGTCCAGAATGGGAATTTGCTGCAGAAGCTGGTGAAGAGACCCATCACTGTGCAGATAAGTAGAACAACCAGAATTTCAGCTGAGACATCCCATGACAAATCTCGTATGTAAACAAGAGCTAAGAAGATGGCTAAACCCATCAGATGGCTAAACCCATCATGTTGTTCATGAATACTCCATTATAAATCTGCCAAAAACATTTCCAAGTGTCAAATAATATAATATGTTTAAGGATTTTTATAAATAAAGGAGGTCAACGTTTGAAATTCTAGAAGTAACTCAATATATACAAATATTGAAGAACAACTTAGGTAAATGCTACAAAGCAAAACAATGAGCTCGTTGTAAATACTATTTAAATAACATGGACAGGTTTAATTTTCAATGGATACTAAAGCATAAAGATAGAACTTTCATATTGGACTATAAAATGTAAGCGACACCATTGTAGTGTGTGACCTAGAAGTATGGACACGGACACTGACAAGACACTGGGCACGGTGACACGATAATTCTTGAAAATTAAGACATGACACGGTGGGGATACAACAATTAATTAAGTAATTAATATACACTACATTTTATTTATTTATAGACATATCTTAGTTTTTTTTTTTAAATAAATAATCACTCTCAAAACCTTTAAAAAGACATATAAAATCAAAAGAAATTTTTTAAAACATTTTTCTTCCTCCCAACATAATGAGACACGCATGCAAGAGTGTCTCTAGTGTATCCGACACGAACACATTGGGAATTTTGGAGTGTCTGTGATTCTTTGAGTGTGTCTTTAGATGCTATACTAGAGATGAAACTTGGAATTATAATCCCATAATCAGATGAAAAAGATGAGTTTGGGAGAGAAATAAAGTTTGGAAAATGTTAGAGAAATAAACCTCAGAAAATGTTAAGGAGATAGCCTTTTCTGTCTTCTGTCTGGCAGAAGTAATTGCTCTCAGTGTCTGTCTGTAGTTCAAAGCCAAGGGAATCACAACATATGATACCAAGAATGAGGGAATGTTTACAGCACTAGAGAACTCTTGGAGAGTTTGCATAAGGGGTTGTGCAAGCAAAACACTGATAGCAGTTCCTAGAAGCAATAGAAAAGCTGCCTTAATGTAATTCAACCATGCTTTATCAGTTCCCTTGCTCTCCTTTTTCTGAGCCAGTAGCCTTTGTTGCTCCTCAGTTGTTTTCTGCAATTGTGACTTGAGGATCATGGCAATATTATTTCGATAAATATTGTTGCACACCACCTAATGTGGACATACATCTACAAATGTCCATAATTTATGGATATACATTTTAAGTGGTGTACGGATGGTATGCTATGTAATAATCTAGTATGCACGTATCATTGTCCATATTATTGCGCTTAATTAGTGTTAAAACAAAGCCTACCACTTATCAATCTTTACCTTTGCATTGTGGTTAAAAAACTTTGGCTTGTCATGACTTTGATTGTTGGCAGGGTGTTGAGCCTTATGAAGCCATTTTGAGATTCCTTTAATGAATTCAGTCTCAGTTATATGAAAATCACCAGATATGTCAAACTCCTCCATCACCTTTGCTTCATAGTCATCCTCATGCAAACTAATTTCTTCTATTTGTATTCCTAAGATCAATGCTCTCAATTCATCAGCCGATATATTGTTATCATTATTCTTGTCGATTTTGTGAAAAAGGCTGCAAATTAAATAAAAAAAGTAGTGACTAATTGATAAGATAACAAAAATCTTTGAAAAATTCAGGTGGGTAAAGATTAAAGAACCGTAAAGTAGAATTTAACAATCTTACTCTCTTATAATTGTTACATTAGGTCTGCCATCCCCAGTGAGAAGACTTGGTAGTAGGTTTTTCTGAACATACTTATGCATCAGATAGTCAAGTCTTCTATTTTGAATCCATGGCTGGAATACCTGCACCATTGTTTTTTATTTTTAAAGAAAAATTTAATACCAATTTGTAAGTGTTTGGAAACCACCACTTGTTTCAGTAGTGAGTCATTTCATATATAGGAGTAATGACATAGACGTAGATGGTAATTACATGTATGGAATGATTATAAATAAATAGAAAGAATATTGAGCTACGACAATTACAGGTCAATGAATATACAAACATGATCCTCAACACAATCTATCATAAATTTATTAAAGTCTGTGAGTTAAATATATACATAAATCATTACAACAATATAAATTGAATCATTTACCATTAGGAAATAGCAAATTTAGTTGTTTAACTATTAATAACACTCGCCCTTAATAAGTGGAGCAAAAAATGTGAGATTTTTAACTTTTTAAATATGAGGTATAATAGAGACATAATTCAAATTCAGAACTACCTGCTCTTATACCTAGTACTCTCAAAAGATAAAGTTATTAGAAAATTATGAATTTAATTATTTAACCATTATTCTAACACGAAACATTTCTCATGCTAATAAAATTTTATTTACCTGATAGGTGCAGTAAATGAAGAGGAAGGCTAGAGTAACAAGAAGAGAAACTAAAACTACAATTCGTATCCCTGAAGATGAATTGAGAACTTTTGCTAGTTGAAGAATGAGAAATGGGATCATGGATACAATCATTATTCTTGAAGTATAGTATGTTTCAACATCAGTGCTAACACCATAACCTGCATCACACACACACGCACACACGCATAGAGGGGCATCAATTACATTGATCAAAGATTAATTATATTAGTCATAAGAGAGAAGAGAAAAACCAGTTAAACTAAATGGTTTCTTATTTTCCACATCTGATGAATCTGAAGCCTGTGAAAGATCATAGCTGCCGAAAGCTACAACAGAACCCCAGATTAATGAAAGAAGCATGATTGTTGATCCTGCTAGTAAGCCCATTCCCATTGTTGCCAGTGCTTCAATAGTCTCTGTACTTCCTGTCACTCCAGACACTTCAAACAAACGTGTTGAACTAGATTATTTAGCTATGATATCATACTAATTAACCTACTACTCTAAAAATTAAGGTTGATAGAAAACGGTGTGATTAAATATTTATGTGGTCCAAGCATAATATGAAGAAATAATTAACTAAGATTGGAGATATAACTATTGAGCAATTTATGTCCAAAATGATTAATAAGTAATAACTACTATAAATGATATGTACTATATATTAGGAAAATAAGTGCATAAATATGTCCACTCGAGTGCCATAAATAAGGATGTATTTAATAAGTACTTAAAGAAGGTAGAATTAATTAATAGCTTTATTGTCGGAAGAGTTTTTCTTTTTCATTGAAAATTGAGAATTCATTGGTTAATTTATCATGTTTAGGAAAGCAATATTTTGCTTATAGTAATTTGGATTTCTAAATTGTCCCATTTAATTCAAGGAACAAATTTCTTTCTTCTTTTTTTTCCTAACAAGTAAGGGGAATTCGAACTTAGGTTGAATAATATTACTAAATCACAAGTCTTTTAGCTAAGGAAAAATGACCTTGAACATGCTTCTGAATCAAATTGCAGTATAAATTTCAACTTCTTCCTCCCCAATCCTAATAGATTAACTTCTTTGTTAAGAAGAAATGATTATAACTCAAGTCCTTCACTTGAAAAGGAGGACTGGACTGAGCTGGCTTGGATAGGTTTGAAGTTCTACTTTACTCAAGTAGTGTATCTGTGTATGTAAAAGTTAATAAAAAATAAACTAAGCTAATGTATCAATTAAAAACTACTAAATCACATGTTGAATTTACTGATAGTACGTGGTACGTACGTAGTATCATATTGAGTGTAGCAATGTAGGTGTCCCTATTTCCACACAATTATGTACCCTATTTTATATCTTTTATGAAAGAAACTATATTATAAGAACCATTTGACTAAATTTTTCATGTTTTAGCACTATCAGTTTAAAGTTTATAAGCTGATTTTAAATTAATAACCAATTTATGTACAGTTTTTTTTTTTTTTTTTTTTTAATGTAACTTACTTTTTAATCCAAATAAGCCAAATTTCCAATGAATTTAATATATCTAAAAATGGATTTAGTTGACCTTTTCCACTTTGGAATTTTGAGAGAGAGAATAACAAATCTTGTCATCTTGTGACAAATACTATTATATTTTAAAGACGAATATTTTCTTTCTTATAGGGTTACATGTTCAACGTAAAGCTTATCATAAAGCAATATCATACCTTATACGGTTATACTATTACTAAAATGTAGATCTGACTAAGCATGGATAACATCTATGAAGTATGATGAAGAACTTTACAAAGTAATGACTCTGGACACTTCAAAGAAACATGTGCTCATATGTGATTAGAGTCATTGGATCGATTTGAACCAGGATATTTAGCGCTACTATCATACTAATTACCTTACTAGTTACTACTCTAAAAGTTCAAGTTGAGATTTATTTATTATGTGATCCAACAATAATAATATGAAGAAATATTTAACTAGAGCCTTTAGATATATATATTAATATTGAACAATTATTATAATATATATATATATATATATATATATATATATATATATATATCTTGAGCAAATTTCTGTCCAAAAACATAAATAACTACAAGTGATTTATACTATATCAGGACAATAGTGCTTAAATTTGCCTACGTGAGTCCCATAATTAATCTTCTAAAAAAAAAGTCAATTTTAAGGATGTATCTAACGATCCAGTGCTCAAAAAAGGTAGATTTAATAGCATTGTTGTCTAAAGAGTTTTAAATTTTCACTGAAAAATGAAATTTAATTGGTGAATTTATTGTGTTTAGGCAAGTTAAATTTTGCTTATAGTACTTTCCATTTTCTAAATTGTCCCATCCAAATTTCTTTAAGGAAGATGACCTTGATGGTGATTTGAAATACCTTGTATAAATTCAAATTTATCCCTCCCCATCCATACAGATTAATTTCTTTGTTAAGAAGAAAGATTGCCACTCAAGGCATTCGCTTATAGGAGGTAAGATTGAACTAAGGCTTGGGTAGGTTTTAAGTTCAATTTTTAATAAAGTGAAAGAATTTTTTTTTTTTTTGAAAAGAAGTACTGTATGTATATTAAAAAAAAAAGGGCACAGGCATGGTAATTTAATATATTAATTATCACCGATCAGATCAGCTTGTTTATTTGCTTTATTTTCCACCCCTATCTTAAGTATTATATTATTATCGTTTACTTTGTCCAGTGTGACAGTTTTCACTTTGGAATTTTGAGAGAGATAGAGACTAATCTTGTCATCTTGTGGAGAGAGAGACAGAGAGAGAGAGAGAGAAACTAATGTTGTCCCTTTGTGGATAGATGCTTGAGTATATTTTCTTTCTTATAGGAGTTTTATATTCAACGTAAAGCTGATCATAAAGCAATATATAATACCTTATACAGTTATGCCATTATTAAATGTAGATGCAAGTTATGAAGTATGAAGAACTTTACAGATCCTTGAGCTTTGTAGTGTCTTTTTTATCATTTATGTTTCAAAACCCCCTCCCTCGAATATTATCAAATTGAACTATACAAAAGTAATCTTCCTAATTAAGTACTTTACAAACCACATCTTCACCTAATTGGAATTTCTTAACACTAAGACATGGGAAGTTGATAATACTAGGAACACAATATTTTTTACTGACATTGTTTCACAACTGTTGACATGGCTTATTATGATTGAAACAATATTATTTTTATTTGGATCCACTACTGACACTATTTGCATAATGCATCAATTACAACAAGTCATGTTAGTAATCCTGAAAATATGTGATGCACTAAACTTATTAATATACTTTATTATGCTGCCTAAGAAGTTGATTACATGTAGCTGTCATTAGTTATTTGTAATTGATTCGCATTATATTGTTCAATTGGAAAGCCACAAACATAATGGGAATTTTTTTTTTTTTACATGAATGACGTAATGGGAAAGAACAAATATGCAATTTTAGTTTTTCATATTAGAGAATGTCCATTACAAATTTAATTTGAAAAACAAAAGAACTTAGGAGGTGACAACCACTTTCATCATACAATGTTTTAATTCGTAATTTTCGGAAAACTCATAGTAATATACTAATATCACTAAATGAATTGTAACAAAATTATATCCAAGTTCAAATGAATTTTGCCTTTCTGTACTTGTTCTAAATTAGGAAGAAGTGTGACAATATTCAAATGAATGAAGTTCTTTTATGCAAAATATTTATAGAAGAAAAGAGTCCACCTTATCATAATGCATAGAGGAGAAACAAGTAAGATGCTTACCAAGTACCAAAGCTACTTGCGGGATTGTGCCAAGTATGTGGAATATGCTAGCACCGAAGATGCCAGTTCCAAACATTTGGAAGAAAAGGTCAGAACCACTCGAAACATACTTCCCTGCTAGGGACAGCAAGTACTCATAAACAACTATCATGAAAAGCTGCCCCCAAAGCGTTGTTGTGCAAGGCAAGAAGCCATAAATGGGCTCACAAGTCACCGTTGTTGCTTTGACATCAATTTCAATGATTGAAGAATGGCTTATTTGGTCTATGCCATCGGATATAAGGTTGGAATTCTCTCTGAAGGAACGACTATTCCCCAAATGAGTTATAAGGAGGACTAAAAGAATGATAAAAGAGACTCTCAACATTTTCTTTAAGACACTTCTGTGCAAAAAAAAAGGTTAAAATGACAAGCTGAAGATGAATTGAGTCGCAACTTGGCCGCTTTAAGAAGTTTTTAGATGGGCATGCAAAACCAGGCAGCTTGTAAATGTGGTAGTCCTGGCTTTTCTTCCCTGGTTTTCAAATAACAAATGAAAAGCTAGCTAGCACTAGTTGATATAATTAAGGTATATTGCAAGCAATCAGATTAAGATAACTTAGCAATGAATCAGCTGGTCCACTACTCTGATTCTGTAATTGACTAAATAGCCATCATGCAGCAATCTCGAAGATTAATATAATTTTTGAGACCCACATGTCAAATTGGACCAGCTGAACTAACGGTCTTAATTCAGAAGTTGAAGCATAAGCATTTTGCTCAAGGTAAACAGGGGGGTTTGAATTTCAGTTTTTTAGGATAGTTAAAAAAGGAAACACCGTGTGTTTAGAGTTTCAATATTTGACTTTGAAGGATGAGGAAAACCTTTTTTTCTCCGCTATCCTGCTAGCATAGCTATTGAAATAACTTCAACAATTGACGATTGACTTCTGTGCGTTGGTAAGCGTAAAGCCATTGGTAAGCCCGTGTTAGCCGAGGATGTGCAATTGAAAAATTGGTCATTGTGAGGACTAAAACAACCAGAAACGCAGTTTTTACCACTATCCTTGAAAGACTCTGGTGCAAAACGAGTACAACGAGAAGCTGAAGATGGTCCTAATCATTGTAAGATGTTTCAGATGAACAACTACAATCATATTGTAAGTTGTAACTGGAGAATTACCCTGCCTTCCCTTCCCCTAATTTCTGAATTGCAAGTCTTAAGTTGGGACTGGTAGTTGATTAAATTCTCTATTTTGCACGTTAGATGAAGATCACGAGCTACGTTGACAAATTGCTTAAATTTGACTTATCCGTCTGGCACTGACACATTTGATAATATATATGAATAGGTCATGAATGCAAATAGGACACAAATACAAGACGTTAATGTTCTAGTCATTGCACATGATTTTAGAATGCTCACAGGCTCACAGCCACAAAACTAATTTAATTTGTTAAAGTTGTTGATATTATATTATTTACATGTTACCACACTTACACTCAATCGAATGAACTAACAGTCCATTTGATTGGTACACTAGATGGCTCATAAGGAATTTTCCACGGTATGGAGTTGGTGCTGACGAAATATAACAGATTGGAGAGCGATGTAGACTGAAGTTAGATGATGACAAAATATCCTTGAATAAAAATTTTCACGAAATGACCAACAGTGGAGCAACAGTTTTTGACGATGAGCTGACATTAGAAGCTCTATATTTGCTTTTCCTACCCCAAGGAAAAATAAAATGTATATTTACATGGCATGCAATTCTTCAGCTACTCAATTTAGTACACATTCAAGTTCAAAGGCAATTTTGCTACTTTTCAAATGTTTGGTACAAACTTATAAAACGGTCTAAAAAATTGTTAGCATCACTCAGTTTACTAAATATACTCCTATACATATGGCCTCTCCCCCACACCCCCTTTCTCAGTTGAAGGCACATAAAAACACAAGTATAATGCAATAATAATTCCTTCATTCCCTCTCAGAAAATCAAAAGGAGTCATCTAAAGGTATGGTTACCATTCAAGCAAACATTACTTTATCGTGCAAACCTCATTCTTACTGCTACAGACACAATAATATTAATGATGATCGAGGTCAGCCTAAAACCAACGTCAACCAGCCCTATATGTTATATTTTTTTGATGTTATATTCATTTGACAATTCAATAGTTGGGGGAGGGGAGATTTAAACCTTGAATGTCTCCACTAGACACACTATGAGATGTCAATTAAGCTACAAGGCTCCTAACAGCCCTAATTGTTATATTTTATATTTTAGAAAGAAATAAATATAACACAGGTAGCCTTACCCATGATTATAAAATTATCAAAATTAGTACATATATTTTCAAGAAATTTCCTAAGTTACTGATCTAGGGCATACCAATTGCTTCCCATCTGATCCATTTCATAAGCAAATCAAACAGCAAGGTCAGTGACCAATAACATTGTTTCGTTGGTGCTGGTAAAAATGTGGGGCGACCTCTGTTAGCCAAGAAGGATCTATGGAGATGACATTGCGCATGTACTGCCGATCAGTTGAGACAAGAGAATGATATATAACCCACTTTGGGTTAACTCTGCATGATGAAAAAAAAAAATTTAGATGAAATAAGAGCATGTGTACAACAAACATACCAATCATATGATAATACATTGTGGAGAAGCACCCAAAAAGTGAAACAGCCATAGGGCTGCGGCATGGATCAGACAGGAAAAACAAATGAGAATACACAGAAACATACAAAAATGTATTGGTGTGATTGCAAACAAAAGAAAAACCTGGGGTGCAAGAGCCTCCAAGAAATTGAGGCACCTTAGTGCAAATTAATGTGAAATGACTACCCTATATTGGAAATAGTAGCATTCCCTGAGAAGAGAAGTGGTGTTGATTGCCCTATGTTACTCTTTACTGTAGGTTGCCATAAGCAAGTATTCTGATAGGGATGCATATTCCTGTTACTCCATGATTGAACTTTTATTAATTATTGAAGGAATAATGCATGAGAAAAGGAGGGGGAACTTCCCGACCTACCAACCCAACCTAAACCAAAAGAGGACAAAACAACCTGCAAAATTCAAGGTCCCTATGGGCTATGAGCAAATACCATTCTCTGTAGCACCAGATTGCAGCATTCACAAACATGCTGCAATCTGCATCACAGATTCACACAAACACACAAATATGTATTAACTGTACCGTATGTCTTAAGACCATCAACTGTAAGGTATGTCCCAAGACCATCTCACTTTTCATGCTTTCAATCATGTAAGATCATGAAAGCTAATTATCAAGTATACAGCATGTGGTACTGATCAAAAAAAAAAAAAAAGTATACAGCATGTGGTGACATATGAATATTGTTATTTCAATTTCTATGTAATGGTTAAACTAAAAAAGTATGCATAAACAACAATAACAACCAAGCCCTAGTCCCGAATTTTTTGGGACCATTTATGCATAATAAATATATAAAAAATTTCTTCCACTTTCCCTTTACTTTATCAAAATAACCAAAAAGAGAAAAACCCTAAGTTCCTTGATACACTATAGAGTCAAATATCAGTCTAGTTTCTGTACAAACCTGAACAACACAGATGATGGGTGAATATAAACCTCCTGAGAGCCTCTGAGAGTCTTATACATCCCATTGTGACTGAATGCCTTTTGACAAGATAACAACATAAATTTATTAGGGGATTACTCAGAAAAGTATTAAAAGGCAATGGCAAGATGAATGAAGTTCTCCACAAACATGAATGAAGATAAATTCTTAAGTAAAATATAATGAATGAAGATAAATTCATATTTCCAAAGAGAACAAAGGTGCATTGATCTTCTGATAAGAAAATTACTCACTTCTAAACGACATGCATTAGCGAAAAAGCCAGCAGTAACTGCCTTTCTTACCACCTGGACAGGATTAAAAATAATAGAACATTAACCATTCTTGAACAAATTAGAATATACGAGACATGCTTAAATGATCCATAAATTTTTAAAAAGTAACAAATTAATTTGTTAATTTTGAAGCTAAGAGCCTTATAGCTCAATTGGCACTTTCTGGTGTTTCCAACAAAAACATCTAGAGTTCAAAAATCCCTCTCCCCCAACTACCGAATTATCAAAAAAAAAAATTGAAACTATAGGGTTTAATTTATTACTTTTGAAACTATAGGGTTTAAAATTTAATTTTTCCTATATTATTTTATACATATATATATATATAAGTAATTTTCCCTATAAGTTAATTAAAATGAAACACATTGAATATAACCAAACTCTTACAAAAAAAGATAATAAAAAAATGAAAAACCACTACCACGCATAGTGCAGGTTATAGGCTAGTTTTAATAATGGTTAAAAGCTCTAAAGCTTCTACGCCTATACAAGAGAATAGCATGGCATCTTCCAGTGAAAAAAAGAAGCAGATTTCACGTACTTATCAAAAAAAAAGAAGCAGATTTCACTTAGTAGTCCATCAATGGGTCAAAAATGATATATTTCATTTTACCGCCCTTTTTTTTTGGTGATGCAAATAAATCTTTTAGAGGGCAGTATTGTTCTATCAGTAAATCACTTGGAATACCTGTATATCTCCTTCACAAGATTTTAAGACTATGCCTAATCTCTGTGCTATTCTTCTGAGTTGCCCTCTAATTTCAATAACTTTTTTCTGCACAACATTTAAACCAAAATCAACATAAACAATATAACCAAGAAGTGCAGAAGGTAATACTATTTAAAGCAAGTAAATTTAGAGCTACATTTGTGCATGGAACTAAGGAGTGAAAATTACACCATTTCTTCAATTGGCCAATGGTCTTTGGACCAAATGGCATCTTCTCCTGCCTTATATAAGTGGGAGATGTGAGGTCACAGGCAAATACGTACAGGTGCATGTGTTACATTTACGTTTAAAAAGATATTTCTAAAAGCAATTAAGCAGCTAAACACAGAGACGCACCATGGCTTGGTAGTTCAAATGGTTCTTATGACACCATTGTGAAGATTTTCCAGATTGAAGAAACCCTTTATAAACATTTAGGAATGTCACATGATCACCCTGCATTTAATACACAACTATTACTGAGCAAAGAAATATATCACATATATAACACCAAAAATATAAAAAGGGAGTTATTGGTCCAGTAACGGAAGATGCAGTGAGCGGATGCCAGTAGTACCATTACACATGCCAAAGCACAAAAACAAAGAGATGTAACAGATCTAAAACTCATACATTAGACCACCAGTTCAGGTACATTGTGAATGCTCAATTTAAATTCAAATTTGATACTCAAAAGGTGGAACCTTTTGGGTGTTCGTTTTGGGGGTGGGGCTCAAAAGTTGGACTGAAAGTGCAGCAGTTCGCGCCCACAAATAAGATCAACTTCTTGGCACAACAAAGCAAATAGAATAAACTGTAGGACCAACAATCTAGATAAATACAATTGACAGGCCTAACAACTAAGTTGCACGGATATGGATAAGATATCGTACATGGATACATCATTTTTTTTTTAAACATAAATGGATACCGGATACCGGGTACATTATGAGTATGAGTATCGGGTACGATACGGGTACGGGTACGTGGGCCAAAATGGAGTACATAAGGATTAATAAAATAGACCAGTGGTACAGTAATTCCAGCAGGAATTGTTAAAGTTATGTGGTCCAACAAAATCTAAATTTCAAATCAAGTACCTCCGCTGCAGCAAATCTCAACTTGGCTTCATCCAGTTCCTTTTGTACTCCCCTCCCAGACACCCAAATGGACTGCCAAAACACAAGTTAGATGTAAATTAAAACTTACTTGAACTGTTGAATATAACTATGTTTAGTTGTATCTGCTGTATGATTGTATAAACGAATATCTTTTCTATCTACTTCTTTTTTCTAACGTGGCTTTCTCTCTCTGGTTTTTTTTTTTTTTGGGGGCAAAATAATTAGAGGAAGAAGAGATGCAAATGATGCTCATTAAGTGTAAGCCTCAAGCTCATGCCAGAAAGAGTATTCCAAGTCCTAGGATAGCTTGACACTTGATAAAGCCTTTAACTCCTTAGCAATGTGGGACAACCCCTCGATGGGGCCTGCAGGGTTTTTTCTTTTGATAAATAATTATAGGAAGGAGAAAAGTTGATGAGGCCCAACATGGTTTTCTCGCTCAGAGCCCATGTCTTTTACTTTAAAATTCAAAGTATATCATTCATAAAAGTTGATCCAAAGAAAGTGATAAAATATAAGAATCAACTACGGCAAGAGGGATTAAAAAAATTACTTGGATAGAGAGAATGGCAGAAATAGTAATAATCTCCTCTGAACACCCAAGTTCATTTGAAGAAAGGATCATTTTTGAGATCATTGGTTCCTACATACAAAATTTCAAGACATTCAAGTTTTTTATTTATGAAGTGAACAATAATAAGGGAAAAATCAAACATGTCTGAAACAAACCTCCTACAATAAACACATCCCAAAATGTAATCAAGGCTCATCCAGATCACGCTAGATGATAATCCACCTCATCAATACAATTTTATTACTTACTAAAAGAAACTATGATAATGTAGTTTATTGGCAACATACTAATGGAATCTCTGCCACTTGAAATCCAGCGGGTGAAGTAAGTTTGGCATCATCATCCAAGACTCCAAGTGAATAAAGTACTTCGAGTGCTCGAATCATTGCTTCAGGAGATGGAGATGCTGGCCAATCAAAGCCCAGGATGTTATCTATGCCCAGGGCTTTTAACTGAGATCAAAACAAAATTATTGTTTTTATAAATAAATAAAAAGTACTCATCCAAGGCCAGTTAATACTTGATTAAGTTCTTGCTTGGAGAGAAGCGCAAAAACAGTTCATAAGAAAATATAACATAAAGAAACAAATTTATAGCCATCCGCCATCATAATACTTCACTTATTTCAGCCACTTGCAGATAAGAAGATAAGAAAAGCCAATGAGCACTAGCTCAAATGGCACCTCCTCCTCCCATAATAAAGGATAAAAGGTAAATTCATGGGTTCAAAACCTATTGGGTGAGTGTGAAACAAACCAATAATAATAAAAATGAAGATAGGAAAATACATAGTCATAGACATGTTTCTAAGCTAGCATATTTCACAATTTTTAATTATGCAATCAAATAGGCAAAGACAAGTAACAAAAAGGGTGGCTAGTTTGTTCGTATTGTAATAAAAAATCATTTATGTAAGGAAGTTCTCTCACATTATTCCTCTTACTAATCTGATTGTTTTCCCTCGTATTAAAAAAAAAAAAAAAAAACCAATGAAGGGAATAGCCTTCAGCAAAGGAAATTTTGTGAATCTTTGAAACAATTAATGCAGAGCGTTACAAGTAACTAACTATGTAAACAGAAGCCAACCCTAGTTCAAGCTAAGTCTCTCCTTCCTCCATTTTTCATGTCACTGCAATTTATGACCACTACAATAATCAGAAGACTTATCATTTTAAGAAAAGTGAAAAATGCATACTTCAAAGACAAGCAGTTATTGCAGATACAAGAGTTTCATCAGCCCATTTATTTTGGCATCAAAAAATGGAAAGAAAGAAAAAGGAAGGAGAGGATACACAGTTGGACACTGCGACTTATAGAACTTATTGCAATAAAACTGCTTACCTGAATAACACAGGAAACAAGGTTTGATCTTTGCATCTCTGGAATACCCTCAGCAGACATTTCATTGACAAAATACTCTTCAGTATATAACCTGGTTGCAGCCACAGGAGTAAAGCTTCAGATGTAACTATGTCACACATAACTGGAAATGCAGAGGGAATGAGCACATAAAAGTTCCTGATATGATTAATTTAGAGGAAACAACGAATGGCAGCAAAAGGGATGTCACCATTAACATATCATCTCTACAACTACATATAGCAACCTTTGAAACTTGGGCAAAATGCACAAAAAGATGGGCATAAAAGATTAAATTGTAAAAAGGCAGTAAATGATAGGCATAACAAATTACAAGGAGAAAGGCCGGAATTAGCAGTGTGCAAACTTTAATAAAATAAATTTCTAATAATAAGGTGGATATAATTGAATTCTGAAGATTCTGGAGCCTGTGAACCAATAAATTGAAACAGAGCATGACTATGCTCAGTTCAAAATAATGTGGACCTAAAAATAAGAGTACTCCCATATCATTACAAATATAACCAAGAGTGTTTTGAAAATTCAGTGATGCTGTTCTTTAGCAACGAAAACCACAATAGAACTGACAATCAGAAACAGATCACTGTACAAACTTAGCAAAAATGATTGTTCGGAACCAACTACAGTACTCCTTGGACTTTGTGTTTGAAAAAAAAAATTAACGAGGTAAAAAAAAAAAAAAAAAAACACAAGAAACAGTGAGATAAAGATAATGAAGAGGAAAATTTTGTTGACATAAATACAAATACGCACAGCAGTTTCTAAAAGTTAAACCATTAGCAAGCTATTTGGTTTATGGAATCATGTTTCAGAGAATCTGATCGTGTTTGATTCCCATTTTGAACCATACATTTTGGAAAGGTAACATTCTCATGGGCATCACACTTCCACAAAACGTAAAATCTCATTATCACATTCAAATCTTGTTAATTTGAGAGTCCCAAAAAGGGGGAGGGGGAATGTTCATATACTAAAATGCCCTTGCATATTTTATATAATTCCAAAACTACCCATTCCTTGCATTCGAGTTGTTCCAATTCAGACCATATCTTGCGATTGTGCTAGTGGAAGCTCTGTAGCACCATCACCACCACCACCAGTAAATGGCAGCAGCGGCAACAGTGGCCACCCACCCACAGCAGAACCCTCAGTATCACAGCGATGGCCACCCACATCCTTCGCCTAAACTCACCTTCATCACCAACTTCTCCCAATCCATTCCTCAATTGCTACCTGTCCACCCCTCCACCTCCCTTGTCAATAGCATGTGCAACCTATCACGCCACGCATTCCCCACCTCATCCCCACCGTGCCCATGCATGGCCAACTGAATCCCACAAATGATCAAACCCATCATCACCACGACCGAACAATGCCAACCAAACTCCATACACCACCACAACTTACTGGCACTTCGGCCCCAAGGCATAGCCGACAATGATAGCCCACATACACGACTACAGTTAATCCATCCATTAGACCATCCACAAATACTTCCAAAATCTCCAAAAGAACCCTCAAACAGCCACAAATCCACTATAACCTGAGCCCATGCCACTCTGGAGCTCAACTGTCCACAAAACACCAAATTGCCATGGCTTCACATTGGTACCCAAGGGAGTAGATTGATGATGGAGACAGAAATATGAGTTGGGTCAAATGAGGGAGGAAAGAAGAAAGAGAGCAGAAAAAGGGAGATGGTTTCAGGCTTGGACCCAAAATAAAGCCCAGAATGCAAGAGTGTATTACTTATACTAACTAGTATACAAGGGTGATTTTGAAAGTCTAGGGTAAAAGCTGTTATCATCCTGGAAGTGTTCTGATCTAACAAAATGCAGGAATGTTACATTCCAAAGAATCTGACAGGAATTTGACTAGCAAACAAAACATGGGCATGTCACATTCTCAGGAATCTGACTTTGCTAATCCAAGATATTGAGAATGCGTATCTTTATGGGAATCACAGATTCTGCAAACCAAATAGCCTTTTCAAGACTCATTTCCTATAAACACAACTGTACCTTATGCATAAGATTAACTTATTGTAACATTTCTTCATATAAAAGCACGACACTGTTTTCGTCAATAATGTTAGTTGAAGGTACATGTGTAGCATAGGTAAAGGTACTTTTTCTTGGTGCAAGTGCATCAAGCGGTTACATGCTTTAGGAATGCTTTTTTTTTTTTTTTTTTTTTATCAGTAAAGAAAAAAGTTTATTAAAAAAAACTACATGGCGTGCATAAAGCATGAACACGCAGTAGCCAAGGGTATTACAACATATTAGAATGACTCAAAGACTCAAGGAAACCCCAAATAGATGTAGAGGTTGTATAACCCCAAGCCCTAGACCAATCAAAAAGAGAACTCATACAAAACTCAATAAACTTGCCAATCAAAAAGAGAACTCATGCTTTAGGAATGACTAACTGCAAAATGGAATAATAGCAAGATAATATGATAATAGAGGTTCCTTGTCCTGAACACTTGAATGCTTCATTTATAATCAATTGAATGCCACAGGGTTTGAGCACTAAAGCAGTAATTTATTAACAATAGTGATTATAAATGATAAGTCCCTTTACACAAGTTAAATGACACTAATTTCCCCAGAAGTTAAAGTATTGCCTTTAAAAAAAGGTACCTGTAACACTTCCCAGGTCGAACTCTTCCAGCCCTACCAGCCCTTTGTCTAGCAGATGCCTTGGATATAGGTGCCACTACCAGATTCTCAATATCTGAAATCTGCAGCAAAGTAAACCAAAAATTAAAAATTAAAAAGATTCAATGGTTAAAATCAAATAAAACTTTTACATGCAAACTAACTATATAAATGGTAAACGAAAAAAAAAAAAGGCCTGATATAAAATTATAGTGTAGCATGTTTATAAATAATTGGAAAATTCAAATTATCCCAACCTAAAGATGATTTACTCCATTCAAATCCAAAACCAATCATCCACAATTTAATCAACCACTCTATAAAAACACTCAAAAAAAATTTCATCTAGGTCCTACTTACCTTCTTTGATCATTCTATCTTTAAACATAACTTGTTTCTCTCCCTTCAAACCCCACCATCTAGTACCACAAACCTATGTTGAGTGGTTATGCTCTCTCCTAGTATCCTCTTTCAATCTTTACAATATCTACTATCAACTTTTCAAGTAAGAATGAAATCTATTTGGCAAACGTTTGTCCCACTTTTAAAGGTAATTACATGTGAATCCCTCTTCTAGAACCAAGTATTCATCAAAATAAGATCATATGCTGTTGCGAAGTCTAAAATAGCATCTACTGACTCATTTCTTATGCCATACCCCTGACCTCCATGAATTCTTCTAAATCCTCCACTATCTTTTCCAACATGACCATTCAAGTCTCCTCCAATAAAAATATTTTCCCTATCTGGTAACCCTTGAATCAGTTCATCCATGTCCTCCCAAAATTTTGCTTAATGGGTTCTTCCAACCCAATTTGAGAAGCATACGCTAACTTTGTTAATTGCCTCTTCTCCTAGGATAAGTTTTATTAACATTATCCTCCTAATTCCAACAACTTCAAGACCTTTATCTATGATTATCTCTAAGATTATATCCTGTGCGTTCAATTTCTCTAGATTTCTCACATACCCACTTAATTTCCTACAGGCACACTATATTTATTCTCCTTCTAATTATTGTATCTACTATCTCCATTAGTTTCCCTGTTGAAGACCCTAAATTCCAAGTGCCGAAATGAATCCTATTCTCTTGGATTAACTTCCATATCCACACATGTCCATCATAGTGAGGCAACCCTTTCCATTTCTCACTACACCCAGACGTCAATGCAGCACATCACTTACAGGGATCACCCTAGTCAACCCTTGCCTACTTTTCAATGCATCTGGGAGTCCAATGCAATGCATCGTTAATAAGGGAGGCCCCAAGATATATCTATATAGAATCCATAATGAAAAGTGACAATTGTATGCTGGCCGTCAACCTATCGCAACCCTCCTTTGTTCGAGCTTGGGAGCTGTTGTGAGCAAAAAATATGGCACTAGCACAGACACAAGTGGAGTTGGCAAGATCAATATAATTACAAGAAACAATTTTGCATGATATGATGCAAGTATGAGAACTAGTCATACAACTACATAAATAAGACATTTAAAAGACAAATTCATCACCGGATTGTAGAATCGCTGTTTTGAGAACCCACTATCGACAACATAGACAATTCCCTGCACATATTAGAAGAACAAGGTTGGATGACAATGCACTTCCTGGTTGCTTTAAATTAATAACATCCAACAAAAATTGCACTAGAGGGCATAGATTTTACCTCCAAAGTCAACGATGTCTCTGCTATATTTGTTGATATCACTACTTTCCTCTTCCCTCTAGGAGTTGGAGAAAAAATCAGCTCCTAAAAGAAAGCAAAAAGGTAGTCAGTAAATCAGAAATTTGACAAACTAAAACTCCACAAAAATCAGTTTATTGCACCGAGATACCATATTAATATATCACTAACCTGTTCCGCACGCGGAAGTCCCGAGTACAGAGGCAAAACAAACAATCCTGAAAATGTAGATTGACTCATGATTATGTCCAATACTTTTCATAATATTTTTGAATATGCCTAATAGGATATAATCTTGAAAACTAATTTGCTAGATAGATGTGTAATCCTGCCAACTTGGTAAAATCAATTTAATGCAGTGCAAAGAGCAGTATCGGGATCCCCTGTTCTTCATTAATACAAGTTAATTCTGGTGGTACATGAACCATGATATCAAGTATTTTAATATGATCACGTGAATACCAATCAGAGGAAAAGGGAGGAAGCCAAAAAATAAAGGAAAATGCCAATAAAAGATGTAAATCAGTTACGATATTATGCCACAAAACAAGATTTTATTTACTATATACAAACCATCCACAGACCATGGAACATCAAATACATCACAACATACAGACACACACATACATGGCAGCATGAATGCATATAGACACAAACATATACAAATTATACATAAGGCATATGTGCGTGTGTGCGTGCATTTCAGCAAATAGCAACTAATTTGAGATGTATACATGCAGACAACTACAAGTCCAGACATAATTGCTTTGTCATTCGAACCTGAAGACTTCTTTCCATTACTTTGAGCTTCCTCATTAAGCAAATGGACAGCAGTATCAATATCATCTTGACCAGTAAGAAATACCAGGATATCACCCATGGGTTCCTAAAAGCAACAAATACAATATAGATGATAAATTTTTGTGAAACAATAACTATGGTCAAGAATGAAGAAACAAGCTTTAAAGTAAGATGACATAGCACGACAATGTACAATTTATTCACTAATTTAACAATGAAAAAAGTGGAGAGTTCAAAGGACTTATGACTCTTGGTAAGGAAGTCAATCCACAGTTCGTTTGCAAAATTAAAGACTAATGCATTGGTGGTAGAAAACAATTTGGTTCCTCCACTTTACAGTTTAGTTATGACCTTTCTTAAATAGTTCCTTGTTGTAGGAACATCAAACTAAGCATACGTCACTAGCACAGATTCGGTGTAGATCCAACCGCATATGCGATGTTATGGTAGATCAAATCAAGGGTAAAAGCTTAATGTATGAAGAAGCAAGGAGTTACACCATTTCAGTTAGGAATTTATTAGGAACCATGCCAAGAGTGCACCACCAAAGGACACAAGAAGGGTGCACCTAAGGCACTTGAGGGGGGGAAAAAGCTTAAAGGTAAAATACACTATTGATCCCTAAACTTTAGCCCATGAGCAATTTTAGTCCTTGAAATTTAAAGTAATTGTTTTTGGTACTTCAGTCAACATCCGTTAAGACGGCGTCTAATGGAATGATGACGTGGCCAAACTAAAAACTGACACGTCATCGCTCCATTAGACACATTATGGACTAAAAAGGGTCACTTTAAACTATAAAGACTAAAAGTGATCACTTCAAACATCATGGACTAGGGACAATGTGTATTTATGTCACTAAAAAATGCAAAGAATCAAGGATCTCTACGAAGGAAAGAGAGCTGGTAAGACATCTAAACTAGAACATGTACTTTTTCTTTTTTGATAAGTAGGGACATGTACTTTTTCTTCTTTTCTTTTCTTTTTCTTGTTGTGGGGGGATGAATAAGAAATATTTTTTATTATAAAGACACTCTAGTACAAAGGAAGCGTGCAAGAAACCCCTTAAAATGCCAATGAGCTCTAGCTAAAATTAGCACTTCCTCCCCCATAAAAATGTATATGGAGATATTGTAGGTTCAAGACCCATTGGGTGCATGTGTGACTTAATATATATATATATAGAGAGAGAGAGAGAGAGATCCCTTAAGGAAATTATGAGTACCCGATCATGAATTGACAATACTGTTGAAACAGCAGCCTGAACATAGTCCGAGATGGGCTCCTCAACAAAATGAACTTGTACATTAAACCCCCTACCCTGAAAGTTAAGTAGATCACAATGATATCTCAATTTTATAATATCCATAAGACATCATAATGCTACCTGAAGATAACTTTGTAGTTCTGTTAAAAAATAATGATTAATGAACTGGCCTTCTAAATTAGAAAAACCAGAGGGAGGGGTGCAGCGAGAGGGAGAGATAAACTGCCAGTACAACATACCTCAACTGATAGGATCGCAGGTTCCATCCTTGGTCCAAGCTCCTCACTTTCTAATCCTCGACGCCTTTTGCTAGTTACAATAAAAACAACATATTTAAATTAATTTTAGATTTCAGATAGTCATAAATGACAGTAAATTTGTTGGCAACCTGCTAAGCAAAGCAATAACTGTTGGTCAACCTAAGTTGAGGTACCAGAAATAGGAAAATCAAGATAACTTTCCAGAATTGTAATGAAAAAATATGAACCTATACAAGAATTTCATGAAGGTGATACTAATAACATGAAATTAATGAAAGCATATGAACAAAGACAATAGGAAGCCATGCTTTGGTAGTAACAACTTGCATGATTTTATTTTAACTTAATGACCTTTTGTACAGGCCAACAGCCGATAAAATACAATAAAAAGAATCTTATGGCTCACAGGAACTTTTTTCTTTTTATAAGTAATAAGATCCACTAAAGAAAAAGCACAGAAGGACACAACCCAAGTACACGGGAAATATACCAAGGAAAAGCCCAAGTAAAAATACAATAAAGGTTAACGAAAACTGAAGATATCCAAGAACTTTTAAAAAATCTACAATAGAAAAAGTATGAGAGGTCAAAGTCCAATCTTTTAAGATCTTAAAAAATAAGAACTTCAACTTCATCGGGTGAACCTCTTTTCCCTCAAAGCAACAAGCATCTTTTTCTCTCTAAAGGCACCACATTAAGCATGAATGAACAGCTTTCCAAATTTCCCCATTGCTTCTCTTGCCAAAACATCCCTTCCAACAAGATAACTCCAACACGGAATATGGCAATACCGAGGAAACACCAAACAAGCTAAAACCCAAAGACCCAATTCCCAAGCCACCACACAGTGTAGAAAAAGATGAGTCACACTCTCTCCATGGATTTGCATATGAAACACCAATCCATAATGATCATCCCTTGCTTCCTTAGATTATCTGTATTCAAAGTCTTTCCTAATGACACGCACCTAGAGAAAAAAACCACCTTGGCAGTACACGAACTTTCCAAATGCTCTGCCAAGGAAAAGAATTCCCTCCCCCCATTGCATCGTAATAGCTCTTCACTTGAAAGCCTTGATCTTTTGAAGGCATCTACTCCAATTTATCTACCTCCCCACGAAAATCTTCAGAGCGTAAAGTCATCCAAAAATTGAGCCATAGATTCTAATTCCCAATCATGCACCTCTCTAATGAATAACAGATTTCAATAAAAGCAACCATTTTTGTACGCTAGACAATTCACCACCTTAGCATCTTTGTCCCTAACAATTAGGAAAAGATTAGGATATCTCTCCTTAGCAGCCAATCTCCAATGCAAAAGATTTCACCTCAAAAACATTGCTCTGAGCAGGACGCCACCATATCCAGTCATCTGGATCTCTTCCAACCTTGGAAGAGCAGAGAAGATCAAAAAAAGATTGCAATGTCTCCAATTTCCAAACCTGGATAGGCCTGTTAACCGTGATATCCCAAAACATGACCCCATTGCTCCCTTTCCTAGGATCACCCACAAAAGCCGCTTTGAATTTTCATTTCTTGATTTTGTTTTATATTCTCTCCTTTGTATACTTCACATGTACTAGGGTTGCGCCCCTTTTACCCTTTTTAATGAATTCTTATTACTTATAAAAAAATTGATATACAGAGGTAAATGTGATGGCAATGCAAGTTAAGTCAACTTGATCTTTATGACTTTTGAAACTAATATAAGTGTCTATAACTTCCATTTAATTCCAAGGTGATGACCCAGTAGGATCATGTTGTTTTAATCAAACACCTTACATTTTTTATAGATTGTTTTCAGCTTAGGCTACACAACCCAATCATAATGTCAAAGGAACAATGCAAAGTGTAAACTTCCCAGTTCTGCAAAAGAACTTTGACTCTTTTTTTTTGTTTTGTTTTTTCTATAACAAAAGAATTTGATTATTAAATGCGAATCAAACACAAATTCTGGTGCCTCAGAAAGAACTTCCCTATATGCCAAAACTAGAGCATGGAAACAGCAAACAAACAAGGAAAGTACGGAATCTAACTTCACTCAAAGGCTCAGAAGAAACCTTGTTTGGAAGAAAGCAGACATTGATTTTGCTTCAATTGTAGCAGAGGAAATAATAAGACGCAGCTCAGGTCGACGCCGTTGAATCTGGAATTAATTAATAAGCAAATGTACGAAAGGTTATGAACTCAAAGAAAAAAGGAAAATTTTACACACTTTTTAGTTTTCCAAATTTCCCGCAGTACCTTTTTTAGTAGACCAAGTAATATGTCAGTTGAAATGGACCTTTCATGAGCCTCATCAACCATTATGACACTGAAACAGTAGTGACATTTAAGGGGGAAATGTTATGGAATAATAATAAATAATACAACAAATATTTAAAAAAAAAAAAATACAATTATAGTTGTGCTGAATGATAGTATAACTCTCTAAAACAATAGGGCAGGGGGGGGGGGGGGGAACTAATAAAGTATCATGACCTTCTAGACTAACAAGTACAGGCAGCATACAATGGAAGAATTTTTTACTTTACTAATTTTAGTAGTTGGTTTTGCATGTAAAATCTTAACACACATGATGCATGTGCTTTTGCAGACCAGCTAAAAATGACCAACATAAGTTAGTCTTCAAAACCATGAGTTTCCGACAACACCAATACAGAGGGAGCAAAGGACTGAAAGTAGATAGAGTTACAAGATAGGCTTAAATCATGAAAGAGCACAACAAAATTTCTAGAACTGTAATCAATACCTATACTTGGTCAAAAGAGGATCGTCCATCATTTCCCTCAGTAACACCCCATCCGTTAGAAACTTGATCATGGTTGTACCCTGTGCTGCCAAAACAGGGAAATTCTCAGCATTCATGACAAGGAACTAAAGAACAACAAAAGCTGTTGCACAAATTCTTATTTATTAGACCATAAAATTTTCTAATAATCATACAATATGTGCATCATGCAGCATTCTGATGTAGAATATGTTCTTATCACAATAGAAGATAATCCAATAAAAGAATTAGTGAGAGCTTGAAAAGAAAGTAAAAGGTCTCACTGTATTAGTAAGATCTTCAAATCGAATTGTGTAGCCAACTTCCTCTCCAAGCTTGACCCCCATCTCTTCGGCCACCCTTGCAGCAACTGCCTATGCAGCAATACAGCTAATATTTATAAGAAAAATATTACAATGAAATACATACATATATATATATAGCTGATAAGAAAATCAAACTAAGGCATTTGAGATTTACAACAGAATCAATAGCATTATTGAAAGCTTAATAATTTTCACCCATAAAAGGAATACAATTGATATTTTGAATCACCAAAACAAATCAATTACCCCATGTCTACATCTCAAAACTGATAAGAAAAATGCCATCCCATATGTTAAAACTGATACATCTAAATTGTTTTAACCTTCATTCAGACACAGAGTGATTGAGTACACAAAGTGAAATCAAAAGAATCTCCATTAATGTTATATGTTTAAACTAGCAAGTTCCAATTTAATTACAAATAATAAACTTTCTTTGAAGTTCTGGACATTCATAAATATACACTCTTCTTCTTGAGGACTTCTGGTGAAAAAGCATGCAGTACGCATCACGTATCCTATCCTTTGTTTTTTTATTGTTAAGTTACACACGCACCAAATGGATCTTGTACCCACAACCATACCCTCCACCTGAAACTTATAAGGGACGGAGGTGACAATTGAGCTAGAGCTCATTGGCATCACCTACCCTATCCTATATAGCCCATCAAAGTTACTTTGTTATCTCCCACCAGATGAAGCAAAAAGATTAAAGGCTTCATGGCACAATAGAACTAGTGCCACAGTCCATACTTTCTCCCCCTGCTCCGCCAATGAACAAGGATGTCATGATGCATTATACACACTATGCCCACTACACTCCCTAATTAGGCATATTCACCCGCACAAATAATATAAATTTTTCGATCAACAGAAGCTACGATTTGATTGTTTTCATTTCTCATTGATGAATATCCTTTCTCATTTCTCATTTCTCATTCAAACTGTTTGGTGTAAATAATATAAGCTTAAGAAAAACCCATCTTAGATTATTTGGATACTTTAAATCTTTGCATAAGTCTTATCAGCCTTCTTTTCCTCTTGCATACTCCTAGTGTACATGAATCCGAACCCTCTTAAAGTGTACGTTCAAGAATCAAATTAATCACCAGGATCAGAAAATTCTTGATTCCTTATTATATTTCCTTGTGAATACAAATTATCGAACCTAGGTCCAGCATAAGTGCATAACCATCCCAGCTTATCTTATTATCAATTATGACTAAACAAACAATGCAAACGGACCACCACACTCGCAGCCCTAACCATAACCGCAAACAGAACGCTGAACCGCACACTTTAGCTTGACAACAAGTGAAATGCACATCTTTCCTACCCTCTTGTATACTAACACCAACACTCTTCAATTAATCATATAATCAAATTAATCAATCTTATAAAATAAAAATAAAATAAAAAGCAAAACAAGTTGAATCACCTGGACAGCCAGACGCCTTGGTTGAGTGCAAGCGATTAAACGCCCACCATCAGCCCAGCCTGCTTCTTTGAGATACTGCAATTTCAGCAAATAAGCTTTAACATTTGAATTTGAATTTGCTATTAATAATAACAGTAATATAAAAAGCAAAGGCAATGAAAGTGAACCTGAGGAATCTGAGTGGTCTTGCCGCTACCAGTCTCGCCAACGATGATTGTAGTAGCGTGAGTCTCAACCAAGTAGAGAATAGCGGTGCGGTATTTATACACGGGAAGCCTCTGTCTCTGCTTTTCCATACTTCCATACCCGAATCCAGAAGAGGAAGAGGAAGAGGCAGCGGCGGAGAAGAAGAGGACTCCGCCTTCTTCGTCATCGACAATGCGAGGCTTCTCGGTCCCGGGCTTCCAGAACTGCGACATTTTTGTTCGCTTGCTTTTGCTTCGCTGCTCTACTCTTTTTGGAAGCTCTGAGCGAGTTCAAGGCTCAAGCTGTAGTGCGCGAAAGATCGATGCAGTTGGAAGGAAAAGGGGCAAGATCGGGTTATGGGCCGTCTCGGGTTGGAGCGGGTCACGAAACCAAAGCTGGCCCGGTTTTATCAAGCAACCCTGCAACAAGCCCAAGGGATTTTCTTTTTTCTTTTGGAGGGTATAATTTAAGTTCTTGAATAAAGTTGAATTCACTAAAATTATAAAAGAGATTATTCTCTTCAATATTATTACCGTCTAGTATCTTTCAATAATACTTGTAATTGTCGAAAGATATTTTGTGTGGATGTATATCTAATATATAATAATAAATTTGTCTGATACTGGAATATGTTTTCTATCAAAAAATAATTGTTTATATACCGAAAGTAAAATTGTGTAATATAGTCATACTGATTATAAAAATATTATATATGGAGAAATATTTTGTAGAATTCAAAATGTAAGATTAAAATTATGTAATGACTTGAAAATTCTTTTTTTAAAAGTATGTTAGAAGAGAATTAGGAACATTTTGTGAACATGGGTATCCCCCCAATTAAAAAGGGTATAGCACCATGTAGGCATAAAAGAAAGCAGTATAAGAATTACAAGAATCAGGCTAGAATAACTATAAAGTACAAAAAGTATAGAGAGACCTTAGCAAAAATAAGAAACAAGATCATAAGCCTTATAAACATAATAAGAAAACAACATATAATAACCAGTAGGTTATAAGAGTGGGAAATTAGGACATCTTGCGAGGAATTGTAGAGTTAAGAATAAAGCAATATGAGTTGGATATCAGTGAATATTTAAAAAAAAAAAATTACAAATATGTATTATCATAATTGGATAGTGAATCACAACATTCAAGAGAATTATTTCAAATAATGGATAGTTTTTCAGATGATGCTTTATCAGATTCTAGTGAAAGTGGAGCAGACTCTTATATGTGAAAATGAAAATATGTGTACTTGTAAAAAGTCTATAAATGATTTAACAAAAGAAGGTTCATATTTGAATTAATAGACAAAATGGATGACCCATAAATTGAATTCGAATATTTAAAGAAACTCGGAGAACCAGATAAAACCAATGACAATATATATATATACACTCATTCTATTTCATTTTATTCCTTTATAATTTATTTATTCTATCTTTTTTCAATCCTTTATAAAACTCTCAAATGAAGCCTAAGTTGTAAGGGGTACAAAATGGGACGTCTATATCATGCATCCCAAGAAGACATGCATCCAAAAGAATGGTTGACATGCCAACTACTCAAAATCCGAGAGAAGATCCTTTTCCATTGAAATCCTTCAATTCCCTCCAAATTTTAGTTAGATTTGTGACACGTGACATTTATATGATTTTGTGTGGTTTAATTCCATGTGTTTTTAAAGACCTTTGGATTTTTTAAATGTCATATGTCTTCCATCTACTAAAAAATTGAAGGAAATTAGAGGATTAAATAGGAGGGGATCATTTACACTCCAAATCCTATCTCTCTACGTATGACCATTTTTTTCTTGTTTTAAAACTGAAATTTCATGGGCTTAGACAATGGACTACGTCTAGAATGTTGATTTCAACTGGATATGTTGCCTTTTAAACATGAATAGTCTTATGAGTTATGACTTATAAATGAATATTGAGGGCTTGTTATGGATTGGGTTAGGAGGCCCAACTTGGTAGTTGAAGATTTTTTTTTGCTAAGTGTATGGCCAATAGTCATTAATCTAGGAGAGCAGTTTCTCAACAAAAATAAAAAAAAAACAAGTAGAGCTCAAAATTTTTAGACTTCTTCAAAGATTCAAAGTCAGAAACTCAAAGATACAGACAATGATACTCTTTATGACTTTGTCTTAGTTGCTATTTTGGCAAAAACTCAAAGATACTAGAGTTCATGACTTGGTATTAATTGCTACTATTCTTTCATGTCTATTAATGTATATATAAAAAAAAAAAAAGACTTCAAAGATTCATAAAAGTCCATGCCAAAGATACTAGAGTGACACTCTTTATTGACTTTGTCGTAGTTGCTATTTTGGCAAAAACTCATGTCTATTATTGTATATACTAGAGTATATATATATAAAAGCATTGATGTAGACGTAGTTAACACAACGCGAAGTTGCATTACGTTGACTAGAAAAGTATGCATTTGAAAAAAAACAAAAAACTAGAAAAGTCTATTATTAGTGTAATATTTTCTCTTTTTCAAAGATTCATAAAAATGGACAATGGACCCAATCAATTGCCCCATAAAAATCCATGCCAAAGCTCTTACAACTGCGCGTTTCAGGCTTTCAGCCATACACGCAGTCTTGATTGAGTCATGCATAGACATGCAATATCTATGACTATGACTGTGTCCATGATTTTCAGCAAAAAACCAAAATGACTGTCCATGATATATTTCCCTATATAAGACAATATGGGTGTAATGTGCTAGTGATATAGTAGTCGTAGACCCACAAAAGAACAAGCGAAAAAAAGGTAATTCGAACAAGATCCCAAAATGCCTTTTCCTTTCATAATCGTTAGTCGTACTGTTTCAAAACCTTTGTTCTTTCCTGTGCTCATCTGCTACTTTCTTTTCATTCTCCTCCCCCATGGAGGCCAAGCCAACTATAAGAACCAAGTTATAAAAATCGGTGCCATCGTTGATGTAAATTCCCGTATAGGGAAGGAAGAGCTAACAGCAATGAAAATTGCGGCTCAAAATTTCAACAAAGATTCAATGAGTCGAAAGGTGTCTCTCTATTTTCTCGACTCCAGCAGAGACCCCCAACAAGTTGCTTCTGCTGGTGAGTGTTTTTCATTTTTCCAGTTAGCGAGTTTGGGTTTCACCCGGTCTTTGACGGAAGAATATTCAACCCTGTCAATTCCTATTTTTCCACGTAAAAATAACTAAATAAATAGATTTAAAATTACTTTTTAATTTTTTGTTTGTATATATATATATTTTTTGAATAATGTTTGTATATTTCTTTCAATACAAATAACCGGGAAACAATATAAATAAATCAAATTTGAATAATACGTAAATCCTTAAATTTATATTATAGTCTAGTATATAATTAACTTTAATAGTCTACTTGTCCAATAAGTCTACAAAATAAGAAAAAATAAAGTTACACACATAGCCTATAATTTGTTAGAAAAAGAAGAAGAAGAAGAAGAAAAGGTAAAAAATTAGGAAAAAATCTATGATGAACTTACGAAAAACTACTCAATGTTAACAATAGAACTGACATTGTAAATATTTATAGTTGAGCTAGATTGCATGTGAAGTCGACGAGTAACATCATTAGTATTTTCATCTATAATAAAAAAAAAAAAAAAAATCTAATATAAGTTTAGCATATATACAAATATACATTGAAAATGAGTCAATAAATAAAAATTAAAATTAAAATTTTATAATAGAGACTTGCCAAACAGGGTGGGTGACTCTAATAGTAAGAGTTTGAGATTTTTAAATGGATATTGATTGGTTTGGGTTCAAATTTTAAAACTTGTTAGGGTTTTGTGAAAGATTTGGCTTTACACCTTGAGTATTTGAACACGAATTGATGCTTTTACTTTATTCCTTCCAATCTATTTTGTTTGTCCAATTTAGAAAATTTAACATTCTAAGAAACACCATTTAATGTTGTTCTATATATATATATATATATATATATATATATATATATATTAGTCATTTATGCATTACATGGGAAAGTACCACAAAATATGATAGTTAAATAGTAGTATTTTAGGATTTTAACGTCAGATATAGATAGGTGGGTTTAGGACGGGTTAAGAGTTTTCAAATAAATAAAGGAGACGGAATTTTTAAATTATAATTATATGATGATGAAGATTAATTATATTGATGTCATTGTATAATAATAATAATAAATGATCCAAAAAAGTATAATAATAATAAAAAAGTAACTAAATTTTACGCTAACGGTGGACCTACCACAACCCTCTTCCTTTATGGACTTGTAACCATTTGTGGATGACATAAACTTATCCGGACTTGGAACCATTTGTGAATGACATAAACGTAGACACATATATGCGGAGTTTTTTGGTGTTAATATATACTTGTTGATTCATTTGGTTGCAGCTGGACAGCTTATCAAAGAGAAGAAAGTGAATGCTATAATTGGCATGCACTCATTGCAGGAAGCAGCTCTAGTTGCCGATGTTGGAATCAGGACTCAAGTTCCAATTCTTTCATTTGCAGCACCTGCCATACCCTCACCAATGATTCAACTTCGTTGGCCTTTTTTGATACGGATGGCTAACGATGGTTCTGCACAAGTTAAATGTATTGCAGATATTGTCCTTGCATGCAATTGGAGAAGAGTGATAGTTATTTACGAAGAGGATGCATATGGTGGTGATTCTGGGATGTCAGCTCTCTTAGCTGAAGCTCTTCAGAACATTGGCGTGGACATCGACTATCGTCTGGTTCTTCCACCATTTCTGTCTGATAGTGAAGAACTTATACACAAAGAGCTGGTGAAGCTAGAGGAATCAACACCGTGTCGAGTTTTTATTGTTCTTAAGTCATCATTAAGAATGGTGACTCATTTGTTCAGAGAAGCTAAAAAAGTGGGACTCGTTGGAGGAGAGTCAGAGGCAGCTTGGATAATCCCGGACAGCATTACAAACTTGCTCGACTCCGTTGACAAATCAGTTATCTCCTCTATGGAAGGCACTATAGGAATCAAAACACATTATTCCAATTCTAGTGATTCTTATAGAGAATTCAATGACAAGTTTGAAACAAGTTTCAGAGCCAATTATTTTGAGGAAGAGAACTCGAAGCCGGGAATTTATGCTCTGCGTGCATACGATAGCATTAGTGTCATTACTAAGGCCATAGAGAGGAGCACTGGTGGTACCATTTTGGGAAATATGTTAACAGTTAATTTCTCAGGTTTAAGTGGAGAAATACGTTTCGATGGACAAATGCTATCACAATCAGAAACTCCCAAATTCAAGATTGTGAATGTGGATGGGGAGAAATGCAATGAGTTAAACTATTGGACACCGGATAAGAAAATCAAAGATGATTGGCCTGGGCTAAAGTTAGTTCCCAGAGGCTGGGCAATTGCAAAGGAAATGACAATCGTAGTTCCAGGTAATGCCACGTTCAAAGAGTTTGTGAAGGTCACCAAGCGCAGCAATAACCCAAATGTCGACGAATTTGGAGGTTTCTCCATTGAAGTCTTCCGTAAGGTGGCGAGCCAGTTGAAATATAAATTTAAGTCCCTTAATTGTTCCTATGATGATCTGATTGAACTTGTCCATAACAAGGTAAAATAACTTTTCTCTCTGAACATATAGCATTTTTTTGTGGCTTCAAAAATCTGACAAAAGTTGAATGCTTGTCATGTGGATCAAATATGGTAGACTTATGATGCTGCAGTTGGTGATATAACCATACTATTCCATCGATCAAAACTAGTGGAATTTACTCAGCCATACACCGAGACAGGGTTGTTGATGATAGTTCCAGAGAAGTATAAAAAGCCAACAGCATGGATGTTCACGAAGCCATTTACCTGGGTAGTGTGGTTGGTGACTGCTATCATGTTGAATTACACGATGTTCATAGTTTGGTTCTTGGAACATCAATCCAATCCAGAATTTCAAGGCTCTTCGAAGGATAAGATTGGGACCGCCATGTGGTTTGCCTTGTGCACTCTGTTCTTTGCTCAGAGTAAGTATAGATGTTCAATTATAGTACTGATAAAATTAGGCTAATGATATTTCCATACTCATAAATCAATGGTGTAGAAATATCAATAATTAACGTAAATTGGTGCAGAAATATCAATAATTGATACAAAAATTTGCATCAATCATTGATAAATAACAACTCTCTAACATTATGGTCATTGGCAATTCCAATAAGCCTGCACATTGGGCAAGAACATGATCATTTCCATTTTGTCCATTTTCTAGTTAAGATTTTATGTCTTTCCATTTGTTTTCCATTTGTTTCTCTAATGTCCATGGTGATTTTTTTATGGTCATAGTTAGTATTTGATGGAAATGACTTGGATTGAATTTATTTTGTATTTGATGGATTGAGCTCTATAGTTGAATACTATTTGCAATATTGTTTTTTTTCACTTACACTTTATTTGTTTGACAAATGTCTCAATAAAAGAATTAGTAGATGATAGATGTATTTTTTTTTTGTTTCTGCATTTGATCTTGTAATAATTTGGTATTGTTGATGACTGTGTTATGAGGTAAGACCTTATTCAGTTATTCTTTTAGATACTACTAGTGAGTGAGTGGTTAATTAATAGCTTAAGTGGTTGGTGCATTTAATTTAATTAATAATACATTCATATTTTAGTTAAATTTAGTTCATTTTGTCTATTTATCCTCACATCACACCGTGAATACTTTACAATTTATCCTTTATTCTTTTGTTATTACTATAGAAATTTTTTGAAAAGAAATTATTTATACAGTAAGAGTTCTTTTGCATTTTTTCTTTTCTTTTTTTTTTTTATGTTTATATTCAAGTTTTTTAATGAACTTCTCATTAAAAAAAATAAAATAAAATTCTTGGAACCGCCGCTAAAGAGCGCATGTTTTATCTTTTAGGGGAAAGTGTTTACAGCAACTCTACACGAGTGGTGGTCGTAGTATGGCTATTTGTAGCATTTGTCTTAACCGCAAGCTACACTGCCAATCTCTCTTCAATGCTTACTATTGAGCGACTGGAACCAAGTATCGAGATGAACAACGCAACAATTGGTTTTAACAAGGGTAGCTTTGTAGGCAAATACCTGGTGGAAATTCTTCATTTCAAACCTGCCAGCATCAAGGAGATTGAAAACGGAGAGCAATATATAAAGAAATTTGAAAGCAATGATATAACTGCTGCCTTGCTTGAACGCCCATATGCAGAAGTCTTCCTCAAAAAATACTGCAAGGGATACGCCAGTGTTGCAACCGCCTACAGGTTTGGAGGCTTTGGATTTGTAAGTAACAAATACAAAAACCTTTTGAATTCTTGCGGTAAACTTCATTTGATCATTCTAAAAAGGAAAATGCTAAAGATATTATAATTATACTACCAAAGGTTTAACAGGATTAAAATCTTTTAGAGTTCTTAAAATTCTCTACCGAATAGAGTTATAATCTGGACTATCTATTATAAAATGAAAGATCATGATTAAAAGAACTTTATTCGGTAGAATACCCTAAAAACTCTAGAGGATCTTAATCCGGTATAACATACTGACTAACTATAAATAGAATGGGTACTACGTACTTCAAGACATTATGAATAAATGAATTAATTAACTGTTAAGCATTAATAAATAAATCATGTACTTTTATTGCCTATAAGCAACAGTACTATAATCAAATTCAATAGCATGTAAATAAAAAGTAGTAAAACCAAAGGAAGTTTCTTCTTTTGTTTGTTCCAATAAATTTTTTTTTTTTGAACGACTTCCAATAAGTATTAAATTCTGGTTGACAGAGGTTTACCTAAACACCTACTAATTAAACTACTAATTAAAAAAGGTATTAATGGAAAAAAAAAAATTCATGATTTGCTTGCAGGCATTCCAAAAAGGCTCTCCGTTTGCCAGGGATTTATCGGAAGCAATTCTAAAACTATCAGAGGATGGAGGGATGGAGGAATTACGTGCCAAATTTTTGACTCCCCCGAATGTGTGTTCAACCAGTGTAACCTCTAGTGAAAGTGAAACCAAAAGCTTGGGTCTGAGCACCTTCTGGGGTCTATGCCTGATAACTTTGTCCACTTCCACCATTTGTTTTTTGCATTCTCTGTTTCATTTAATAAAGAATTATCAACGCGAGGCAACCCCGGAGAATGTAATTTCGAGTGATGGGAGTGTTTGGAGCAAGGTGGTTGGACTAGCAGCATACTTTTATCATAAAGAGGTCGAGCTAAGTAGAGCTCCATCTTCAGGTAGAATACCTCCGGTAATGACACAAACCTAATCCATTTTCCACATTGTCAAGTATGCAACTACCTTTAATCTTATTATGACTTGGCCATCCATTTCATATGATTGCTCTTTACAATTAGACCAAGACATCTTTTTGTTTCTCTTTGGTGTAGGCAAGATTTGAACTCAAATCTTCTATTTGACGACAAAAACCTTTACCAATTAATTAAGCTAATTAGAACCCACATCATAGTGGAATCAGGGGTGGCTCTACATTAGAGCCAGGGTGTGTAGCTGCACACCTTGACTTTTAAAAAAATCAAAGGAAAATTTTTTTTTTATATAGATAACCTTATCAAAAAAAAAAATTCTGAACATCCTCAAATAAAAATTGTGAAACACCCTCAATAATTTGTGAACACCCTTTGTAATGAACACCCTTATGTAATAAACCCAATTTACCATACTAAAAAATAAAAAGCCCAAATAACAATTTAAGCTTATTTAAGCCCATAATACAAAATAAGCCCAAATAATAATAATAACTTGTTTAAACCAAATGTAAATTTGAATGTTTGAATTAATTAAACCCATTAATTAAATTTATTCTATTCAAAAAAAAAAAAAAAAAAATCCCAAACTTACTGCGTGCGGTGTGCGTGCAGCGTGCCCTGAACAAAGACAAAAAAAAATCCCAAATTTGTTCTGAATAGTTGAATTGAGAGACAGAGAGTCAGAGAGAGAGAGAGAAAACCCAAAAGCTGAAACCCCTGCTGCGAAGTGCGAAGTGCGAAGGCCACCACCGGTCCACCGCCAGACCGTCCCTCACCGCACCGCCTCACGCCTGCTGGCTGCTGCTGCCGCCGCCGCTCGGTCACGCCACGCGCCGTTCGCCCGTTCCGGTTCTACTCTCAGATCTGGTATGTTTTTGTTTTTTTTTTTCTTTTCCTCTCTTATTTTGTTCTTATGATCTTATCTACTTCACTACTTGACAGCCTTGACTACTTGTTTTGTTACTTTGTTAGTTGTTTAGTTATTTCATATTTGACCGAATCTTAGTTTTTAATATAATATTTATTTATTTATTTGATAGTTTATATTTTATGTTATTACTGTATATTTGTCTAATTGTCTTGTAGTGATACTGTGATAGACTGATAGTGTGTTATTTTGTTTAATTGTTTGTTTGGAATTTTGATTAATCTGTCTATGTGTGATTTGTCTAATTGTCTTATAGTTACTTTATTTGTTTGGATTTAATTAATTTATCTATTTGATTAATTTATTTTATTTTTTATTCTTTTGCTAATTGCTAGTAGCCTAGTACAATGGATAAATTTGTGATAAGGAAATTGAAAGATTCTTCTTCTTCTTCTTTTAAGCGAATTTGTGTTGACTTGAACAATCTTCCTTCGGATCCTGGGCTACGAGAACCGATCTCATCTTATCATCCTAATGATCAAGATAATATAAGAAGAGCATATATACAAAAGGGTCCTTGTCAAATTGTTCCCACCAATTTACCTCAAACAGAAATTGGTGGATCAATGCGTCGGTTTAATCCTGATTGGTTTATTGAATACAAAAATTGGTTGGAATACAGCATAGAAAATGATGCAGTATTTTGTTTATGTTGTTACGTATTTAGGCAAGATGTTGGCAAGCAAGCGGGAGGTGACACTTTTGTGAGGATGGGATTCAAGTTGTGACATAAGAAAAATAAGCTTCGAACCCATATTGGAGGTTTTAATAGTGCCCATAACCAAGTTGTCAAGAAGTGTGAGGATTTAATGAAGCCAAATCAACACATTAACAATGTTTTTGTTAAGCAGACAAAGGAAGAAAAGATCAAGTATCGAATTCAATTAAATGCAACAGTTGATTGCATAAGATTCCTTTTGCGTCAAGGGTTAGCTTTTCGTGGTCATGATGAATCTCCTGATTCAAGTGATAAAGGAAATTTCCTTGAGCTTCTACAATTTTTGGCTGATCACAATGAATCTATCAATGAAGTGATACAAAATTGTCCGAAAAACAACAAGCTAACTCACCCTAATATTCAAAAAGACATTGTGAATGCAGCTGCATGTGAAACTACCAATGCCATCATCAAGGATCTTGACAATGGGTTCTTTTCAGTTTTAGTTGATGAGTCTCGTGATACATCGATTAAAGAACAAATGGCAGTTGTTTTGCGTTATGTGGACAAAAAGGGAAATGTTACAGAGCGGTTCCTTGGTATTGTACATGTAACAGATACCACTGCTTTGTCACTCAAAGTTGCAATTGAATCTCTATTTTCAAAGCATGGATTAAGTTTATCAAGACTACGTGGGCAAGGTTATGATGGGGCCAGTAATATGCAAGGTGAGTTCAATGGTCTTAAAGCTTTAATTCTGAGAGAGAATAAATCAGCATATTATGTTCATTGCTTTGCTCATCAACTTCAGTTGACTCTTGTAGCTGTTGCTAAAAATCATAATGTCATTGCTGAATTTTTTTGCTTGGTTGCTAAATTGATAAATATTGTTGGAGGCTCTTGTAAGAGACGAGATGCTCTTCGAGATGCACAATTTGTCGAAATTGAAAAAGCATTAGACATGGGTGAACTTAAAAGTGGGCAAGGTTTGAATCAAGAGACAAATCTTAAACGTGCTGGTGATACACGTTGGGGATCACATTATGGTACAATTATCAACTTGATTTTGATGTTCTCTGCTTCTGTTCAAGTACTTGAGATTATTCTGGAGGATGGCACAAGCTACGAGCAAAAAGGTGATGCTCGATCTACTTTGAAGTTAATCATATCTTTTGAGTTTGCCTTTGCTTTACATTTGATGAAAAATATTTTGGGGGTCACAAATGAGTTGTCAATAGCATTGCAAAAGAAAAATCAAAATATTGTAAATGCTATAACACTTGTTAACATGTCTAAGAAACGACTACAGATGATGAGAGATAATGGGTGGGAATCTCTATTGACTGAAGTGTTATTATTTTGTGACAAACATGATATTCCTATCTTGAACATGGATGAAATATTTGTAGTTGGTGGGAGGCTACGATGCCAAACCCCACAAATTACAAATTTACATCACTTTCGTGTCGAGTTATTCTACACAGTCATAGATATGCAACTTCAAGAGTACGCTCTCTTATAGATCAAAGAGGGTAATGGGTAATGGAAGTCCCATTCGTAGTATATTCGAAATGGGCTAAATAAAATAAATAATACAAAATAAATAGAATAAACAAATATATTTGTTTATATTAAAAGAAATATAGAATATATAAAAATCAAATAAAAATAGAAAAAAAAAACAATTAGGATTAGGGGTTCGTTGCGATTCTCAAAATTGGAGTATATTTATTTCGGATAAATTGAGCCAATACAATAGGATGAACTAAAAGAGTTCTGCATCATGAACTATGTAGCTCAACAACCGTTTTTCAGAGGCGAATACAGAGTTGCTACTTTGTATGGCTTGCTTGAATCCTAGTAATTTATTTTGTGCTTTTGATAAGCAAAAGTTGATTCGTCTTGCAGAGTTATATCCATCTGATTTTTCTGAGTCAGATTTAATGGCACTTGACATTCAACTTCAGAATTACATTGTTGATTTGCAATCTAATGACATGTTTATAGAACTAAATGGAATTGATGAGCTTGCTAGAAAGATGGTAGAGACGGAGAAGGATGTCACATATCCATTAGTTTATTTGCTTGTGAAGTTAGTTTTGACCCTTCCTGTCGCGACTGCAACAGTAGAAAGAAGTTTTTCAGCAATGAAATATATAAAGAATCTACTGCGCAATCGAATGGGAGATCAATGGATGAATGATTGTTTGGTTACATACATTGAAAGTGATGTATTTGATAGCATTGATAATGAAGCTATCATGCAATGATATCAAACTATGAAGACTCGTAGGAGGATTTTATAAAACTTCATGTATTTTTTTTTTTTTAGTGATGTTATATTCGAAGACTTGTAGAAGGATTTTATAAAATTTCATGTAATTTTTTTTTTTAGTGATGTTATATTCATTGTAATGAACGTTGAACACCCTGAAAAAATTTCCTGGAGCCACCACTGAGTGGAATTGACTTAGGATAAAATATAGGGTTCAATTTCTTTTATTAATTCTTTATTTTTATGTAATTTTCATAATTTATTTTTTTATGTCAAGTGTATTCAAGTCTTTTCATTATAAAATTAGAGTTCTTATTATGGCAGAGTATTAATTCGGATTTGTAAGAATTTGTATTATTTCAAAAATTAGTTTTCTAAGGTCTTTGCATAGGCCTGTAAAAAAAATAGAAGTCCATTGTTAATAAAGTTGCTATCAATTTATTTTCTTTCATCTAGTGGATTTTAGAGTTCTTTCTTATGTATTCTAAGAACCTTCTATGGTTTCAAGGGTTTGTGTCTTGTTAAAATTCTTCTACGCTTTTCATTTCTATTGATGGTAGTCCCGGGGTGCAAGTCCTTAGGGTGACAATTCAAGCTATAATGAAATGAACGTTAGACTGTAGGAGATTCAGACATGCTCATCAATCTAGGTTTAAAAGGCAAAAGCGATTAGGAAGATGGTTGGGATATTCGTATAAGAGATTGTGCTAGTGGCCAACTTATCAATCGACACATTCTTAATTTTAATGATAAATATTCCATGTTTTGATGGTATATCATACAAAGAAGAGCTTGAGTAATACTAAGGGTAATTTTTTTTACAACTTATTATGGTGACAACATTTTTTTGTTGATAATTTGATAGTTGGTGGGGGGAGGATTTGAATCCTGGTTTTTCTTATAAAAGAGATCAATCAATATCAGTTAAGCTATAAGGCTCTTGACAACTTTCACATGGTCTCACCACTTATACCATTTTATTACACATCAAGCATGCATAATGTACCACTTTAGCAATCGGGAAAAACGTTTTGAAAATCTTGGTATCATTAGACTTATGAATTTCATAGATCAGATCCTTAATCTTGAATATTATTTCAATTATGCAAAGATGCTTGAGGATTTCAAGGTGCAACTTATATCAAGCAAACTTGAGAGCAATATACAGAAGGTTGGTGGAATGGTAGGGAGTATTTCAAAACGTGAAGAGTTAAATCTTAGAATTTTTTCTTGGCCAAGAACTAAGAAGATGATGGTAAAATATTGTTTTGTACGAGTCAAAATTGTAGGGGAATAAATTCTTATAGTATGGATAATGAATTAATGATTAATGAGTTTGAAGAAGGAATACGTGAAAAGTGGGCCAACTAAAATATAAAGAGTAAAATGCATCAACACCTCATGAACTTTGAAAGGGTTGCAGATAGACCTCTTGTACTTTATTTTTAGTCAATTTACTACTTAAACTTTGAGGATGTGGCAAATAACCACACTTCTGTTAAATTTCCATCCATCTTCCGTTAAAGTTAAGTGTGCATCTGTGACACTCACGTGTCATTAATTAAAAACATAAATAAATAAAAATGCATAGACTCACTCCGTGACGCCACCATACACAGTGACGCCGGTGAGTTCTCTACTTCTCTTCCCCTCTCTGTAGCTCGGATCAACGCACTAACTGGTACAGATGGCACAAAAAATGGAACCTACTTTAAACACGCGTCCATGAGATAGGCACCTGAAAAAGAAAAACACAACTAGCGGCCCACAAATAAGGTTTACAGCTGCACCACCATCTAACTTCTCTTCTTTTTCCTGAATTTCAAATGATCATGAGGTTAATAGTTAATACCTTCATGAAACAATAATATGAAACGAAATGCAGATGGTACGTGTATTTTACTAACTAGGCTTACCATATTATATGATTAATTTATTGAGTAATTAATAATATTTTTTGATGAAATTGAGTAATTAATAATATAAAATGGGTAATCTAAATTTTAATTCTAAACGTTGACATCACAGATATATGTAATCATTGCTCCAATTAAAAACAATTAAACAATTCATATCACTTTTTTTGAAGAGCCCCTACCACACCTGAATCGAATGACAAATTCGATTTGATCTTTCAATAGTTTGCTTGGCTGGGATCAAAGATCTAAACCTTCTGTTATTCTGGACATCGGCTGTTGTGATTGTTCTTGTAATCTTCTGGATTTTGGTCAAGCTCTATGTCGTGTGTTGTTGTGATGTAGTTGTTGTTGTTGGTGTCTTTTTTCTTTTCTTGTTTTGTATTGCTGCCCTCTGTGTAGGGTTTTTTGCCGTGACGAATGCCACTTTCTCTGTCCTCTATGTAGGGTTTTGTATCTCTCTTATAGGGTTGTGTAATTTGTTTTAATTCAATAAAATTTTGTTATTTATCAAAAAAAAAAAAAAAATTAAACAATTCATATATTGACTTAGACATCACAAGTCAATATCAACATCTTCCAGAATGCATTGTAAAAATTCCTTGGATTTGACCATCAGAAAGTCTCCTCTCCCCGCAAGTTGGGAGTTTGTTTTCGAATTCCCTTTTCGTTATAAACCAATTAACAGGCAGTCAAGTCAAAGGTACCAAGTCAAAGATACGAATTTTATCAAAAATAAAAAAAGTAAAGAATACGAAAAACGAAAATTTTATGCTCACATTCCTATCTAGTTGATATTGAATAATGTTAAAGCCGTCAGTCTTCGTTTTCGGTTTCATTGCGTGTTTTCTCTCACACACGTTTACGGGTATATTGAATGGTATTCAACCATGTCCGTATATAATAGTTGCATTAGCCTGTAAGAGCCTTCAATTTGTTTCTGTTTTGGGTACGATTATCAAATCCCAAAATGGCTTTCCCTTTCATTACCAGTAAAACAATTATAAAAATTTTCCTCCTCTTTCCCATACTCATCTTCTTTCTTCTCTCACTCTCTAATGGAGATGAAGCTGCTAACACGACTAACGAAGTTACAAACATCGGTGCCATCATTGATGTCAGTTCTCGAATCGGGAAAGAAGAGAAAATAGCCATGGAAATTGCTGCTGAAAACTTCAACAACAATCATTCAAAGACTCACAAGCTGTTTCTCTTTTTCCAGGACCCCGGGCAAGACCCCCTTCAAGTTGTTTCAGCTGGTTAGTTAACTTTATTATAATTATTATGTAGTGCTGCACAGTTACCACCTAATATGAACACACATCTACAAATTATGGACATCAACTATATGAACTACCTAAACAAGAATTCTTGAACAACGAATAACCAGAGCTAGTACTTACTACTCACTACATCAAAAAAATTTCCATTAATGAAATATGTAAATCCGTTGGAAAATAAAAAATACACATGTCAAATGAAATGGTTGTAGCTATCTATTACAATAACGAATTATTGGTTTAACTAAATAACAAAAAAAAATAGAGACCTTTCTCTTAGTCTCTAGGTTGACGGATCTTCTCAATGTTCACAGATGTCCACATTTCAGGTGGTGTGTATGGGCCATATTGCTGCCCTGCCTGTATTATTATGATGATGATTTTGACAGGTTTTTGGATTAATACTAACTATGTAGTTTCTTATTTTTGGTACAGCTGATGAACTTATTAAAGAAAAGAAAGTGCAAGTGATTCTTGGCATGAACAAGTGGGAGGAAGCAGCATTAGTAGCTGCTGTTGGAAACAAGGCCAATGTTCCTGTTATTTCATTCGCAGCTCCTGCTATAACCCCACCAATGATGCAACAACGTTGGCCTTTCTTGATTCAAATGGCTAACAATGATTCTGCTCACATAGAATGCATTGCGGAAATTGTTCGTGCCCACAATTGGAAAAGGGTTATAGCAGTGTATGAAGATGATGCATATGGCAGTGACTCAGGGATGTTAAGTCTTCTATCTGGGGCTCTTCAGAAGTTTGATTCGGAGATTGAGTACTGTTTTCTTCTTCCACCGGTTTCTTCTCTCTCAAATGCAGGAGGGTTTGTTCTTGATAAGCTGCTGGAACTGCAAAAAAACACACAATCTCGGGTTTTTATTGTTCTTCAGTCATCAATGCCAATGGTATTTCATTTGTTCAGAGAAGCTAAGAAAGTAGGACTTGTAGGGAGAGAGTCGGCGTGGATAATTCCAGAGAGTGTTACAAGTGTCCTGGACTCTGTTAACAACTCTGTTATTTCCTCTATGGAAGGTGCTTTAGGAATCAAGACCTACTATTCTAATGGTACTAGTTCTTATAAAGATTTCTATACCCTATTCACAAAAAACTTCCAAACCAAGTATCCCGAGGAACATAAACCCGAACCAGGAATTTATGCTCTAAGAGCATATGATAGCATTATGACAATTTCACAGGCCATAGAGAGAACAATTAGTAACACAAGTAGGAGTAGCCCAAAAAAGTTTTTAGAAAATATACTATCAAGCCATTTCTTTGGTTTAACGGGCCAAATAAGTTTTGAAGCGGGAAAGCTGCCACAAACTCCTATATTGAGGATAATCAATGTTGTAGCGAAGGGATACGATCAATTAGACTTTTGGACACCAGAGTCTGGGTTCTCTGAAAACCTTGTAATGAATAAAAGTACAGAGAAAATTGCAGGACGCCTAGCCGGTCCAGTAAAGAGATCTCCAAAGGGTTGGGCAATGCCTACTAAACAAAAGCCATTGATAATTGGAGTACCAGGTAGAACTTCGTTTGAGAAGTTTGTAAAAGTTGATTATAGCCAGACCCCTTTCAAATATGATGGTTGGTGCATTGAAGTTTTCGAAAAGGTGAGGGAAAATTTGTCTTATTCTCTGCCGTATAAATTCGTGCCCTACGATGGCAACTATCCCGATCTTGTTTATAATGTCTACAATAAGGTAACAACTCTAGCTTCACCATTCAGTTTTTTGAATCTATTTGTTAATGTTCATTTGTTGCATGACACAAAATTAATAATCTTTCACATTAATTTCTCATATATTTTTTTATATGTTCACTTATATACCCACCTAGCAAAAAGTGGCTTCGGATCTAATATTTAATATAAATGAATTTCAATGCAATAGTTGTGTTGAGGCCCTTTTGATAAAACCAAGTTCTAATTGTTGGTTGTTTGCTGATGTTATTGTGGAATGCCTGGAGTTAGCTAAAAAGGCTTTGAGTTTTGTGTATTTTCTTGGACTCCTAGGCTTTGTAATATGGCATCCCATGTGCTTAGCAAATGGGCATTTCATAATACTTTTGTGGGTTGGCTCCCCCTCCCTGGTCCTGCGGCTTTTTGTGATGCCGTGAGGGTGGATGCTGCCTAGTATTTATTCTCTTGTATTTGTTTCTTCTGGTTCTATATATAATCCGTTTCATAAAAAATGCAATAGACCAACACCAAACATTTGGTTGCTTTTCAAGAGCAAGTAGTTAAGCAATAAATGTAAATTCTCTCTGGTCTCCATCTTGCATAGAAGAGAGAAGTCAAATTTCCCACAGGTCAAATTTGTACAATGCTACATTAGCAAGAAAAGTGAGTATTGAGGAGATGAAATTTATACAGAATTGTCTTCTGTTATTGGTTTCTAACTTGCACTTCAAGAACACTTCCATAAATTCTCTCCGGTCTCCATCTTGCATAGAAGAGAGAAGTCAAATTTCCTATAGGTCAAATTTGTACAATGCTACAGTAGCAAGAAAAGTGAATATTGAGGTGATGAAATTTATACAGAATTGTCTTCTGTTATTGGTTTCTAACTTGCACTTCAAGAACACTTCCGTAGGATTTTTGTGATAGTTCGTCATCTATGACTAAAATAAGTTGTATATGACTTTTTTCATTTGTTCATTGTTTTCTTTAATTTCTTGGCTATGAACTTGTTACTGATAATGACTATGCTTGTCATGTACTTACCAAAAACAACGGAAGACTTATGATGCTGTTGTTGGAGATATCACCATATTAGCCAACCGTACACAATCTGTGCAATTTACTCAGCCATATGCCGCGTCAGGGTTGTCCATGGTAGTTCCTGCAAAACCTGAAGGGTCACCGTGGTTGTTCTTTAAGCCTTTCACCTGGAATATGTGGGGGGCGACCGGTATCATCTTGATTTACACAATGCTTATAGTTTGGTTCTTGGAGCATCAATTTAATCCTGCATTTAGTGGCCCATTGAAGAATCAGATTGGTTCCACACTTTGGTTCACATTCTCCACTCTATTCTCTGCTCAAAGTAAGTACCTATGTCTATAATCTTCTCTTTTTTTCTTTTGTGAGCATCGATGTCAATGATCAAAATAAGTACTCTATGACACTTAGCAATTAGCACAAGCTCAATATCAAGTCTCCCAAACTCCATAGCAATAACCAGCTTCCAGACTGCCTCATTCTAGTGTACTGTTAAGGATCATCTTTATTTGAAATTGATCAATTTCATGATTTAGATTAAATATTACAAATCTAAATAGTGTACAGACTGCTATGCCATTTAATTTTTAAATGACGGTGACAATTTGTACATTATTAGATTAGAAAATAAAATCTTAACTGTAAAATAAACTATATCGTTTGAAATGGAGAGGATCCTGTTGTTTGAGACCTAGTACTTTGCAGTTAGTGGGAGTCAAAGAGGTAGGTTTAAGCTTGAGGTTTAGAATGCTAGAATATCCGAAAGGTTGCAGCTGATATTTGAGTGGAAAATATACTTGTGTGAATAAAAAATATTGCATTTGATGCAAGAATTTGCTTACAACATAAATAAAATAATGCCAATATTAAACTATATGGGGAATGATTCCACACTGCCTTATGTGGGTGATATGGAGTGAACGAAATGCTCGAACTTTTGAAGATTTAGAAAAGCCGACTCAGGAACTTAAACAATGCTTTCTTTCTATGTTATTGGAATGGGTCAATGCTTCAGACATTTCCCATTTCGTTTCCTTGTATGAGCTGATCAACTTCTGTCAGCTCACCATGTAATTGGTACCTACTGTACACGCTTTGTGTACATGGGTGATTTTTATTTAATGAATCATTACTTATCAAAAAAAAGAAAAAATTAATGCCAATATTACAAAATGGATTGACCCTTGTAGGATCAATTAAGTTCATCTTATTGTGATATTGCTATCTAATGAACAGGAGCCCCAAAGATAAAGACTAATTAAACACAGGCAAGATGAAATTTCTAATGAATGCTGATGAATGGAATCCATATTTGCAGGTGAGAAAGTTTATAGCAACCTCACTCGAGTGGTGGTGGTAGTTTGGCTTTTTGTTGTGTTGATCTTAACCTCAAGCTACACTGCTAGTCTGTCTTCAATGCTCACCGTGCTACGACTACAACCAGTTGAAGATATCGAGTGGCTAAAGAGCAGCAACTCAAAAGTTGGTTGTGATGGTGATTCATTTGTAATGTCTTACCTGCAGAATGTGCTTGGGTTTAATCCATCGAACATCATTAAAGTTACAACTGAATCTGATTATAAAGGACATTTCGAAAACAAAAGCATAGCTGCTGCCTTTTTGGAACTTCCATATGAGAAAGTTTTCATCAACAAGTATTGCAAGGGATACACTACCTCCGCAGCAACCTATAGATTTGGAGGATTTGGCTTTGTGAGTAGTAACTACACCTTTTAGCTTTCAGTTTCCAATTTTGTTGAGAGCCTCTTAAAGCCTTAAGCTAGTTCATTTTTTTCAAAGAAGTCTTGCATGTTTCAAGAGAATGGTTTTAAAAAAATGACTTCTTTTTATCTAGTAGGAATCACATCTTATGGTATCTTTTCCTCCATGCAGGTATTCCAGAAAGGCTCGCCAATAGCTAGGGATTTTTCAGAAGCCATTCTAAGGCTATCAGAAGCTGGTATCCTAGAAGATTTGGAACAGAAATGTTTGACTCCATCACGTGAGTGTTTAACAGAAACATCCACTAATACAGAACCTTTGAGCTTCCAAAACTTCTGGGGTCTTTATCTTATATCTGGTGTCACTTCTGCTATTTGTTTACTACTATCATTAATTCGATTAATAAAGAATTATAAACATAATCAAAAGGCAGACCAAGGCAGTTCAACTCCTAGCCCTACAAGTGTTTGGAACAAAGCGGTTGGACTTGCAAAATACTTTTATAATGGAGAGATCAGTACTGCTCTAGAGAGGGCTCCAAGTTTATCTCACACGCCAGATTTAGAAGATCATTGGAGTTCTTCAAGATGGGAAGAAGTGAGCACTTCTGACATTCCGGACAATATTATTCAGGCCTCCCCACCTGCTGAGATTGAATTGTCATCTTCTTGAAAACTCCAAGTAGGAAAGTTATGGCTAGAAGAAGTTCCGAATTTCAAGGAAAAACCAATCCCAAATCTCATGTAAAGAGTTAGTTTAATCTTAACGGTTAATGATTTTATTTTCTAGATTAATTAGTCTGTATACTTCTAGATTTGTAATATTTAATCTGTACTATAAAATGGATCCATTTCAAATGGAAGAGACCCGAAAATTTTACCGTAGGAGAATACATTTTTTATTTTTTGGGGAGGAGAAATCTCCATGATGTAATTTGAATCCCTTTGAACATACTCAAGGGCATTTTTTTTTATATGTTTTTATATCATTCATGAAATTTAGAAAAGCACAAAGATGTCTCAAGGCTTATTGTTTTCAATGGCTTCCCCCTCATGTTCCTAAAAAATTGTATGTGTGAAGTCACAAAAATCAAGTGGACATGCATTTTAGTCTTGAAATCCAAAGCAATCTCATAGACCAACATCTTGAATGGGAGCTTCCTGGTCATGGGTTCGATACTTTTCTGATATTTGTAGATTTCTATACGTCATATAACACACTTAATTAGCATGGAACATTAAAAGAAAACTCTCAAAAACTTGAAAAAGATGATAAACAAATATCTATGGGGTCCTTGACCCCTAGTAGTCGAGGTTGATTTGCGAGCAGTTTCAAGAACATTCACAACAAAGTTTTGTTTTCAGAAAATAGAAACAACAAATGGGAAAACAATTAGAATTAAAATAAAAAAAAATTGTAAGTGTAATTTTATTTTATATTTATTAACTTAGTAAAAAAAAGTTAGTATCTTAGTTTTTTAATAAAGGAAAATCACTATATTAAGGAAAGAAATCAAAAACATCTCATATGATTTATTTGCAATTCTTTTCATAGTTGTAGCTTTTGATTTAGACAAAATTTTATAGAGAGAATTTATAAAAATTTAAAATGGTTTAAATTATTTCCATTTCATACTTTTTGACAATATTCTAATTTAAATAATTTTTTATTTGCATTAAAATTCTTGATACATGATAATTCTTTTTGTTATTGTATCTTTTGATTCATTTACTTAATAAACTAAACCTAATCTTTTGTAAGTGACTAGAATAAAGATCAAATGGTCAAATATTTATATAAAAAAACATATTATTGAGCTATAGAAATTTCAAGAGCTAATATTTTATTAAGTATTCTTTATATATATAGTTATACATTTTATTAAGCATGAAGGAACAGCTTTCCAAATTTCCCCATTGCTTCTCTTGCCAAAACATCCCTTCCAACAAGATAACTGCAACACGGAATACGACAATACTGAGGAAACACCAAACAAGCTAAAAGCCCAAGACCCAATTCCTAAGCCACCACACAGTGTAGAAAAAGATGAGTCACTCTCTCCATGCACCTCTCTAATGAATAACAGATTCCAATAAATGCAACCATTTTTGTATGCTAGATAATTCACCACCTTAGCATCTTTGTCCCTAACAATTAGGAAAAGATTAGGGTATCTCTCCTTAGGAGCCAATCTTCGATGCATAAGATTTCACCATAAAAAACATTGCTCTGAGCAGGATGCCATTCTATCCAGTTGTCTGCATCTCTTCCAACCTTGGAAGAGCAGAGAAGATCAAAAAAAGATTGCAATGTCTCCAATTCCCAATCCTGGATAGGCCTGTTAACCGTGATATCCCAAAACATGACCCCATCGCTCCCTTTCCTAGGATCACCCACCAAAGCCGCTTTGTATTTTTATTTCTTGATTTTGTTTTATATTTTGTTTGGGCTCTCCTTTGTATACTTCACGTGTACTAGGGTTGCTCCCCTTTTACCCTTTTTAAGGAATTTTTAATACTTATATAAAAAAAATTGATATACAGAGGTAAATGTGATGGCAATGTAAGTTAAGTCAACTTGATCTTTATGACTTTTGAAACTAATATAAGTGTCTATAACTTCCGTTTAATTCCAAGACGATGACCCAGTAGGATCTTGTTGTTTTAATCAAACACCATACATTTCTTTTATTACTGCAAATATAGATTGTTTTTTGCTTAGGCTACACAACCCAATCATAGTGTCAAAGGAACACTGCAAAGCATAAACTTCCCAGTTCTGCAAAAGAACTTTGACTCTTTTTTTTTTTTTGTTTTTTCTATAACAATTTTTTTTTTTGATAGATAACAAGGATTTTATTAAGGAAAAACAAAAACAACCTCTAAGTGCATAAAGTATGCACTAGGAGGAGCACAAAATACAAAAGGAAGAAAAATACTAAGAAAAGCTCAGAGAAACAACAAAATCAGCAAGAGACATGGCTGATGTCAAACCCCCAACCCGAGCCCAATCAAAAAGAGTCCCAAAAAACAGCTCCGTAAGCTTGGACTGGGAAAGATCTTTTTCTTCAAAAACCCGATTATTTCGCTCTCTCCAAATTAGCCACATTAAACATAAAGGTACCAAGTTCCAAACTGAGGAGTTATGTTTTCCAAAACAGTTGTACCAGCCGTAGAAAAGGTTGATAATGCTATCCGGAAACACCCAAACAACCCCAAAAGCCCGCAAAACAGAATGCCATAACCCAGAAGCAAGGCTGCAATGAATCATAAGATGACTCCCTGTCTCCCCATCCAAACGACACATACTACACCAACCAGCCATGGTGTACCCACGACGCATAAGATTGTCACAAGTAAGGATCTTTCCCTAAGCTGCTGACCACCCAAAGAAAGAAACTCGTCTTGGCGCCTTAACTCGCCAAATGGCTTTCCAAGGGAATTTTATCTCTTGAGTACCATCCATAACATGATAGAAGGACTTAGTATCAAAAACCCCATGTTGCCGAGGCCTCCAATGCATGGAGTCTAGGTCAACTGAAATAGGAATCCGAGACTGAATAAAGTTAAAGAAAGTAAAAACCTGATCAACCTCCCAATCGTGGAAATCTCGAATGAACAAAATATCCCAAGTTCTGCCCCCATTACCACTTGAGTTAACTAAGTTAGAGGCAATGGATGCATCCTTATCTAAGGAACACGCAAAGAGCACTGGAAACTGAGTTTTAAGCGGACCATTCCCACACCAATTATCATGCCAAAACCGAATCCGATTACCCAAACCAGCAACCAGCTTTACGTGTTGATGAAAAAAGTCCCAACCAGACATAATACCCTTCCACAAACTACAACCATGAGCCCCTCTAGGCTTTTTAGAAATCCAACCACCCCACTCCTCCCCATATTTGGCAACAATAACCCTTCGCCAAAGATGAGCTTCCTCTCTCCCAAACCTCCACAACCACTTTCCTAATAAGGCCCTATTAACAACTTCCACCTTTCGCACCCCCAAACCACCCTGAGCTACCGGGGAGCAAACAGTACTCCAATTAACAAGATGATGTTTAAACCCATCCCCTAATCCACCCCAAAGGAAGTCCCGTTGAAGCTTCTCAATTCTCATCGCCACATGCTTCGGAATTGTAAAAAGAGAAAGATAGTAAGTGGGGAGGCTTGAAAGAGTACTCTTCAACAAAGTCAATCTACCACCCTTCGACAAATAGAGTTTCTTCCAGCCAGCCAGCCGGCGTTCAATCTTTTCTAGGATAGGATTCCAAATCGAGGAAGCTTTAAAAGAGGCACCAAGAGGCAGGCCAAGATACGACAAAGGAAGCGTACCTGTACGGCAACAAAGAATCTCTGCCAGATGCTGAAGATGAGGAACCGTCCCCACAGGAACTAACTCACTCTTGCCCATATTAACACCCAATCCAGTCACCGCCTCAAAGCAAGTCAACACCATACGAAGATGAAGAAGCTGCTCTCGATCCGCATCACAGAAAACAATAGTGTCATCTGCAAATAAAAGATGAGACACAGAGATACCTTCCCCCTGATGAGATCCAGCCTTAAAACCAGTAATGAGCCCTGCCTCCTCTGTCCTATGAAGCATCCTACTCAAAACCTCCATGATCAAGAGGAAAAGTAAGGGGGATAGAGGGTCCCCTTGACGAATTCCCCTAGAACTCTCAAAGAAACCCGAGGGAGAGCCATTCACCATGATAGAAAACCGAACTGTGGAGATACACGTTCTAATCCACTGAATCCATTTACTACCAAAACCCATACGATGCAACAGATACAAAAGGCAATCCCAATTTACATGATCATATGCCTTCTCGATATCCAACTTGCAAACCACGCCTGGAATATGACTCTTGACTCTACTATCCAGGCATTCATTAGCAATCAAGACGGAATCCAAAGTCTGTCTACCACCCACAAAGGCGTTTTGAGACTCAGACACCAAACCATCCAGCACCTTCCGTAACCGATTAGCCAAGACTTTAGCCAGAATTTTGTAGACACTCCCAATAAGACTAATGGGCCTGAAATCCCGAATGTTGACCGCATTCTGCTTCTTAGGGATAAGAGTGACAAACGTAGCATTAAGAGAATAAGCGAAAGTACCTTTCTCAAAAAACTCATCAAAGAAACCCATAACATCAGTCTCCAGTATTGTCCAACACTTCTGAAAGAATGCCATAGTAAATCCGTCAGGCCCTGGAGATTTGTCCCCTTGAAGATCCTTAATGACCTGAAGAACTTCATCCTTCTCAAAGCGAGAGGTTAACATACTCCGATCCATATCACCAATCCTAGAGAAAGGCAAATCATCAACTACAGGCCTCCATGTTTCATTCTCTGTATATAGAGAAGTATAATAATCCACCGCCTTATTCCGAATATCCGAATCCAAGGTATATAAAGTACCATCCACCTCTAATTTTTCCATAAAATTCCGGCGTCGATTGGAATTCGCCATTTTATGAAAAAATTTAGTATTATTATCACCCTCCTTCAGCCAAAGGACTCTGGATTTCTGACGCCAAGAGGTCTCCTCAAAGTGAGCTAGCTTATCCAACTCCAGAAGCAAAGTCCCCCGAAGATCTCTTTCAGAGAGAGAAAGACCCCCACAACACTCTTTGCGATCCAAGACCTCCAAATCACAAAAAAGTTGTTGCTGCTTCACACCCACATTCCCAAAGACATGGTAATTCCACTGCTTCAAGTCCTCCTTAAGAGCCTTCAATTTCCGGGCTAAAACCAAGCTAGGTGGACCAATAAAGGAATAACTGGCCCACCAGGCAGCAACTCTATCCACAAAACCAACATCTTGCAGCCACATATTTTCAAACCGAAAGGGAGACTTACCTCGTCTCATGCTACCAACTTCCAAAAGAAGAGGAAAGTGATCCGATAAAGGACGAGGCAACAATTTTTGAGTAACATCAGGATATACATCCTCCCAATCTGATGAAATCAAAAATCTATTAATACGGGACATTGATGGATTCACTGCCCCATTACTCCAAGTATAAGGACCACCTCCTAGAGGTAAATCAATCAGCTGAGATGAATCAATGAAGTCTGAAAAAGTCAACATGTGAGGAGTTATTCTAGTACAACCCAACCTTTCACTCGGAAAACGGATCACATTAAAATCCCCAAAAACAACCCAGGGAAGGTTCCATGTGCTATGAACACACTTCAGCTCCTCCCACACCTCGCTACGAAGTAAATCATTCGTTGGACCATAAAGACCAGACCCAACCCATTCCAAACCATCAGCTACACCCTTCCAGTGACAAGAAACAGAGAAGGTTTTAACCATAGAGTTTAACTTCTCCAACACCCTAGTATCCCAAATCATCAGAACCCCGCCAGCCGAACCGATAGCTGGCAGGAAGTCCCAATCAACATAAGAAGAACCCCATAAACTCCGGACCAGCTGAAGATCCACCACTTCTAACTTGGTCTCCTGCAAACAAACCGCATCACACTTCCAGCTTCTAAGCCAATATTTGATTGATTCCCTTTTCTGAGGGTTGTTTAAACCCCTTACATTCCAAGAGATTAGTCGTAGATTCATAAAAAAACAAACTGTCCCTTCCACAATCATACAACGGACAAACATCAGCATACAGACTGACGTCCATCATAGTTAACAGTAGAAACTAACCTGCGTAGCTCACGAGCACCTTTAGTGCCAGATGGAGGTTGACGACGTACACCACCCTTTTCCTTATGCAAAAAACGGTCCGCTTCAATACGCTGTAATAAGGCCAGACATTCTTGTTCGTGGCTCTCAATTGGGAACCCACCAGTTTGCAAAATCCCCGATGTCGTTGCTTCACCCAAACTGAAGGCTCCATAAAAACACCCTGTTCAAACTCTTTCTGCACATCAGAGCCAATCATCGCCAGTGGCTCACAGCAAAGAGGTGATCCCTCCCCTATCGGATCCACGACGGGAATTATAGGAAGAACTGGCATAGGGTCTTCGAATTGCTCACAAGACTGAGACGTTTCTCCAGGTTCAAAAATCACAAGACGAGAATCGTCCTGAGGTTCGGGATGCACCTCGAGTCGAACATCAGACTCCATCAATGCCAAATCAACCCATACCGATGACGGAGACGGCAAATCCAAACAAGCTACCACCATCTCCGGGGACTCACGAGGAGGATCGACGTCGTCGACTTGGATCTCGTCATCCGAGGAATAGAGCTCACTGTCCTCCGTTTGATCGCTCCTCTCGTTGTCGGTGGGGGAAGCTTCCAGATTCGGGTCAAAATTACCCTGACCGTGTGTCTTATTAACCGACCCATTAGCTACGGTATGGGCTTGTGTTATAGCCCGAGCAACTTCTTGGGCCAGACCAATGGCCTTTGTCCTAAGGCCCACCCATTCAGCCCGTCTTTTCTCATCAGGTCCTTTAGTTATACGCAGCGTTTTATTTGAAGATTTCCATTCAAATTCATGCAGGCGGGTCGGGCGAAGGGCATTCGGATCCATTTTGGCACGCGGTAAATCAGCGTTAATAGGCCCTATTGATTGCTTCGTAGAATCGCGGGTATCACTCAGATTCGAAATTCGCACTTCCGAAACCGAAGGCTGTATTCCAGCCCGAAGATCTCGCTTTTCCAAATTGGAGTCTCTATTACCGTTACGTGATTTCCCGACTTGGTGCTCCGCCGGCGAGGCCGTATCGGGAAAGAATGAATGTAATTCTTCCAAAAAGCAGGTTGTGGCTACCACTCCAACTTTGAAATGCATTCTTTGATGTTTAAATATTTTAACATGGCCTTCCCTCTCCCCCCTCCCCCCCTCGCCCCTACCTTCAACCCAAACACCATCTCCTTCCTTCCCCCTCCTCCCTCATCCAATCTCCCTACCAAACACTACCCAGACCCTATCCTCCACACACCTCCCTGCTTTGGCTCCTTCCCTTCCCACCACACCATCGGTTGGCCAATCCCCCATTACCAATATCTTCCCAAAACCTCTACCATCCCCCCTCCTCAAACCTACCACCAAACCAATCATACGACCATCCCTTCCCAAACACAACCTCTTCCGACACCTTCTCATCCCAAATGGGTTAGTGCGAATAGAAATAAAGGGGGCAGTCACCATATTTTGGGTTCTCGAGTATGCTCCTTTCGCGTGGGTGCGAAGCAATTCTCACTTGACTTTGATGGAGGCCGTACAGCCCCATATCATATCATTGAGAAGAGGGGGAGCTTTGTAGGATCCCTATGGCTGGGTCTGAAGAGCCTTCACTGGTTGATCAATACATGGGGCTTATTACGGCAGACAGAGGATTTGAAAGGTTTCTTCAGATTTCTGAGGACTGAATACAGTACCTTAGAACTGAGCTGCTTGCAAAATCCAAAGGGTAGATTTGTGGAAGTCTGTGAATACCATGGTGGGGCGCAGCGTGGTGGCATACGCATACCGGAGGGGTTTCGGGGTAAACATTGGGATAGATAAAAGAATTTGATTATGAAATGCAAATCAAACACAAATTCTGGTGCCTCAGAAAGAACTTCCCCATATGCCAAAACTAGAAGCATGGAAACAGCAACCAAACAAAGAAAGTATGGAATCTAACTTCACTCAAAGGCTTAGAAGAAACCTTGTTCGGAAGAAAGCAGACATTGATTTTGCTTCAATTGTAGCAAAGGAAATAATCAGACGCAGCTCAGGTCGACGCCGTTGAATCTGGAATTAATTAACAATCAAATGTATGAAAGGTTATGAACTCAAAGGAAAAAGGAAAATTTTACACTTTTTAGTTTTCCAAATTCCCTCCAGTACCTTTTTTAGTAGGCCAAGTAATATGTCAGTTGAAATGGACCTTTCATGAGCCTCATCAACCATTATAACACTGAAACAGTAGTGAAATTTAAGGGGGACATGTTATGGAATAATAATAAATAATACAACAACAAATATTTAAAAAAAAAAAAATACAATTATAGTTGTGCTGAATGATAGTATAACTCTCTAAAACAATGATGCATGTGCTTTCGCAGACCAGCTAAAAATGACCAACATAAGTTAGTCTTCAAAACCATGAGTTTCTGACAACACCAATACAGAGGGAACAAAGGAATGGAAGTAGATAGAGTTACAGGATAGGCTTAAATCATGAAAGAGCACAACAAACATTTATAGAACTGTAATCAATACCTATACTTGGTCAAAAGAGGATCGTCCATCATTTCCCTCAGTAACACCCCATCCGTTAGAAACTTGATCATGGTTGTACTTTGTGCTGCCAAAACAGGGAAATTCTCAGCATTCATGACAAGGAACTAAAGAACAACAAAAGCTGTTGCACAAATTCTAATTTATTAGACCATAAATTTTCTAATAATCATATGATATGTGCATGATGCAGCATTCTGATGTAGAATATGTCCTTATCACAATAGAAGACAATCCAATAAAAGAATTAGTGAGAGCTTGAAAAGAAAGTAAAAGGTCTCACTGTATTAGTAAGATCTTCAAATCGAATTGTGTAACCAACTTCCTCTCCAAGTTTGACCTCCATCTCTTCGGCCACCATTGCAGCAACTGCCTACGCAGCAATACAGCTAACATTTATAATAAAAAATATTACAATGAAAATATATATATATACATCTGATAAGAAAAATCAAACTTGGGCATTTGAGATTTCCAACAGAATCAAGAGCATTATAGAAAGCTTTATATTTTTCACCCATAAAAGGAATACAATTGATATTTAGAATCACCAAAACAAATCAATTACCCCATGTCTACATCTCAAAACTGATAAGAAAAAAACCACCCCATATGGTAAAACTGATACATCTAAATTGTTTTCAGACACAGAATGGAAATCAAAAGAATCTACATTGATGTTATATGTTCAAATTAGCAAGTTTCAATTTAATTACAAAGAATGAACTTTCCTTGAATTTCTGCACATTTAGAACGGGCTTCCAGAACCGCGACATTTTTGTTCGCTTGCTTTTGCTTCGCTGCTCTACTCTTTTTGGAAGCTCTGAGCGAGTTCAAGGCTCAAGCTGTAGTGCGCGAAAGATCGATGCAGTTGGAAGGAAAAGGGGCAAGATCGGGTTATGGGCCGTCTCGGGTTGGAGCGGGTCACGAAACTAAAGCTGGCCCGGTTTTATCAAGCAACCCTGCAACAAGCCCAAGGGATTTTCTTTTTTCTTTTGGAGGGTATAATTTAAGTTCTTGAATAAAGTTGAATTCACTAAAATTATATATATAAAAAAAAGATTATTCTCTTCAATATTGCTACCGTCTAGCATCTTTCAATAATACTTGTAATTGTCGAAAGATATTTTGTGTGGATGTAAGAAATGCTTATATCTAATATATAATAGTAAATTTATTTGATACTGGAATCTGTTTTCTACTAAAAGACAATTGTTTATATGCCAAAAGTAAAATTGTGCAATCTGGTAATAATGACTATAAAAATATTATATATGGAGAAATAGATTGTACAATTCAAAATGTAAGATTAAATTATGTAATGACTTGAAAATTCTTTTTTTAAAAGTATGTTAGAAGAGAATTAGGAACATTTTGTGAACATGGGTATCCCCCAACTAAAAAGGGTATAGCACCATCTAGGCATAAAAGAAAGCAGTATAAGAATTACAAGAATCAGGCTAGAATAACTATAAAGTACAAAAAGTATAGAGACCTTCGCAAAAATAAGAAACAAGATCATAAGCCTTATAAACATAATAAGAAAACAACATATAATTACCAGTAGGTTATAACTTATAAGAGTGGGACATTAGGACATCTTGCAAGGAATTGTAGAGTTAAGAATAAAGCAAATGAGTTGGATATCAGTAAATAATTAAAAAAAAAATACAAATATATATTATCATAATTGGATAATGAATCACAACATTCAAGAGAATTATTTCAAATAATGGATGGTTCTTCATATGATACTTTATCAGATTTCAGTAAAAGTGAAGTAGACTCATGTATAAAATGGCAAGTTATGGTTGGAGTAACATTACTTTCACATTAACCCTACTAATAACACCATTTCATAGATTGGATCCTTACTCTTGATTCTAGAAGATTATTTCAATTAAGCAAAGGTCCCTGAGGATTTCAAGGTACAATTTATATCAAGTAAGCTTTGAGCGCAACACAAAAGGTTGGTGAAATGGTATAGGGTACTTTCAGAATGTGAAGAGTTAAACCTGTGTTGCGTAATTTTTCACACGAAAATAGTATCGAGAGCTTCACCAGGAGATGTCTGGAATATTGGCCATCAATAGCCACAAAAATCCTTCCTGTAAAACAAATAAAGGTTCTTTAGAGGTGGTGGCGATTTACGCCTGATCACCCTCCGAAGATTAAGTCAGTTTTCTCTTTTTCTTTAAGTGAAAGTGTATATGCTCTCTGGTAGTATTCGCACGTACCTCTTTCTCTTTGTTTGCTGCTCTATTTATAGTATGGTTCTTGCCCCACTTGTGCTTCACCAGCTGGGAGGCTTTCACTTTGAGGGTGATATGACATGTGACAGTCCCTTTTAGGACGATTTGACGTTGGTACATAACGTATGAAACACTATTACCAAACCCAATTCAATGAATTCGGCTAATAAGTCATGTGATGATTGTCTCGAGATACGCACTAGGCAGTGACTGCCAGAATCCCACTGTGCTCATTTAATGCACCTGAGAGGTCGGTGCTATTTGTCCCGGTCGAGTTGTCCGGTTATCCGCTCAAGGTTAACTACATGGGTTAGGATCTTTCCTTTTTCTCCGATGAAGCTTTGAAGCATTGGTTTCTTGGGCGGATCTTCCAATGTCACAAAGGGAATCGATTTGAATGACCGGCAACCGGTGTAGTTATGCCCGGTGAACGGTTCATCATATGACGTGTCAATGCATATTGAACATTTAACCTCAATTGGGCCTTACCCAATTAAATGCTTGTCTTCATTTTCTAGAATGGGCCTTAGCCTCCATTGTGGGCTCAACGCATCCCATACTTTCTATGGGCCTTTATATATATAAAAAATATTTCCTCACACAATAGCCCCTCAGAACGGATTATTCCCGTTCAGAAAACCGTCCTTCAATTAGGGTTTCTTGACGCGGATGATTCGTTTCTGACACGTGTTGAGATGCCGATTCATATCTCTGAGGATCTCTTCAGATCGTTTTTGTCGTTTTGGTTTCCGCGTTTGTCTTGAGCAACGGGTCGTGTACTGTATTTATGAATCATCATTGCATATCTCCTCCGTCTCTTCGCACGCTGGGACTTGATTGGTGGATGTGACCTTTGGCAGGTAGCTCATAAATGCTGGCTTACGGTTTCGAGACTGTCCTCCCTATATAAGTTGACCTCCGGCTCTTTGTTCTGGCTTCTACTTCCTTCTGACTCTCTTGTCTTCTTCTCTGCTCCCTCTGCTCTTGCTGCCCTCGCCTAAACATCGCTCCCGAACCTGTTCCTCAGTCCTCTCTGCAACCTTGACCTGTAAGTTCCCTCACTCTCTCTTTATTTCGTCCTCAGAGAAAACCCTTAGAATGGCTAAAACAAAGAAAACCCAGGGCAAACTAGCCCGATATGTAAACACCTCAGAGGCCATGGCAAGATTCCGCCGTCATTACGGGGTCCCTGATGACGTGTATCTAGAATATAGGTTCTAGGAAAATGCCATGACCGGTGAACCCGGGGATCTTATTATCCCAATAGTAGCCATCATTGAAGGCGGAGTCCGTTTTCCGATTGACCCCTTTCTAGCTGACTTCCTAGATTACTTCCGAATAAGTCCCACTCAAATCAGCCCCAACATTTTTAGGATAGTGAATGGGGTGGCAGAACTCAACCGCCGGTTAGGTTTTAACCTAACCGTGCACGACATAGTAGCCACCTACTTCCGCCGTACCACCCAACATGAAGCCTTCTCTCTGAGGCCCAGGGATGTTAATAACACCCTGGTAAATGGCCTTCCTGACACAAATAAGGAGATGACGGATGATTTCCTCCTTGTCAGAGGGAACTGGTATTTCCCTGGTCACCGGTGTCCCACCAAAGACGGGAAACCAGGTTAAGTTTTGTTGGACGGTGGACTTTCGTATGGTATTTATTTCTTTTTGAAAATCTTCTTTTCTGTCGTATTATTCTTATATTTTCTTTTTCTTTCTTTTTTTTGTAGAGGAGAAAAAGAAACAAATCCAGTCCCACCTCACTGATCCTGTTGCCCTCCAAGCCGTCTACGACAGTGAGGTCTGCGTGGACGAGTACGCAAATCCCCGCTCAGCCTACAAGCTTCTCCGGTACATCCCTTCTGCACGGTCCTTTTTGCAGTGCAGACAGGTCAGCAACCTAGCGGAAGCCCTTGCAAATCCTGCTAACAAATCCCCTCCCGCCCACGACATCCGCGACATGGCCGGCATCAACCTGAAGAAGCTCCTGCCCCCCCGACCTCAGGCCGAGACGTCCGAACCTATCCTCCCACTGAAGAGGAAGCGAAAGGGTGTCCCTAAGGGGGAGGCCTCCCAGGCAGCAGCTCCAACTGAGCTGGACACTGCTTCGGCTGCCCCAAAGGTGCCTGAGGCCAGGCCAGTTCTGCCCGGCGTTGACACGTTACCGTCCACTGAGGACGCGGACGTGGAGATGGTGGGGCCCTTCATCCCTGAACGGGACCCAATCTCCTCAGGGGTGCTGGCCCTATTTTGGGCACCTCCCTTGGAAGCTCAGGGAGAAAGGGTGAGGGCAGATGCCACCGTCCTCCGGACAGGAGGGTCCGGATCCAGCACCGCCTCTGCCCTTTGTGAGGTGGCACGCCTGCCCGTTGACATGGACGTGTGGAGAAAATCCACCAACCAGGAGGTCATCAACAATCTTCGCCGGGGTCTCATGATGGTAAGTCACGCTTTTCAAATCCCTTCTTTCATTCTTATGTTCATCCAACTGATAAAACAAAATTGACTGTAGGCGGTCCAGGGCTCCCTTGAGATAGGTGAACGGTTCCAGCGCCAAACTGCCGATCTGGAGAACTCTCTGAGGGTAGCCACTCGTTCCGTTCATCTCAAGAGCGAGTCTGAGCGGATGAGGAGGGAGGTGGAGGCCTACAAGGAGCAGGTCAGGATTGCCACCTTAAAGAAGGATGAGGCTGACCTGAAGCTGGAGGACGCGCAGGACCTACTCCGCAATGCACTGGAGGAGAACTCCAAGGCTGGGGAGAGGATCCAAGCTTTGGAGGCGGAGATAGCTGCTAGGGAGAAGGCGGCTTTTAACCGGGGGTCAGTGGAGGCCCAAACAACAATGACAAAGCAGCTCCCGGGTATTTACAACGAAGCCTTTCAGGTAGGTTGGAAGGCTTTGTACTCCTGGGAGTCTGACGATATGCCCCCACTGCCACCCCAAGAGGTCTTCCCCTACCCAAACGCCCCCATTGGTGTCCCTGAAGAAGAACTCCCTGAACCCCAACCAGCAGATGACGATGTGGCCGGACCGTCCAATTCATGAATTTCTCTGTCTTTACTTCTTTTTATTTTTATTCCCAGATCCTGAGTGATCTTTATATTCTCCTCTTTTTTGAATCCGGACAAGTTTGATATTCGTTTTTGTATATTTATGATGGGTTTCCATTTTATGGCCATCATTTTTGAATTTCGCTACATTTATTCATCTTATTTATCTTGTTTGAGATTGATATAACTGTTCATTCATGAATATTTTGACAAGACATTATCTTTGTTTGAACGGAGCATATGTTCAGATGCAATCATATAATGTATAATAACTTAAAAGACTTGGAGAGTTCAACTTTAGAAAAGTTAAGGGACGATCTTACCCGGTTACACGGTGAAAGATCCTTTGTCTATTCCCCAAGAATTATAATTGTTGGGTGAAGAATTGATATGCTTGTTTTGAGCGGGTATGAAGTTTTAACCGCTCCTGAACTTTCATTGAGTATTCATGCCCAGATGGGCGGTATGATCCTTCTTACTCATACCTCCACGATCCTGAGGTAATTGAACCTCTATCATACCTGATCAAGTCAGGGTTCTTGCCCTTCAAGGAGGACTTCAACATGGGCATTCTTACCCGGGTGACCTAGGCAGACGTTCTTATCTGCCATCTAGTCGCAGCTTTAAACTATTTAAAGTTTTATGCACCGCACCTGTTCTTGTCAGGTTTTTTATATATGCCTTATATAAAGGACTTTCATAATGGGCATTCTTACCCGGGTGGCCGGTATGGACCTTCTTATCCATACCTTTAGGGCCATGATCTTTGGATAGTGAATCCTTGATCACACCTGAGTGGGTCAGGTTTTTTTTGCCCCTCATGGAGGACTTTAACATGGGCATTCTTACCCGGGTGACCTAGGCAGACGTTCTTATCTGCCATCTAGTCGCGGTTTTAAACTATTTAAAGTTTTATGCACCGCACCTGTTCTTGTCAGGTTTTTTTTATGTTTGCCTTTTGTAATAGATAGAGAAGTTGCAAACTGAGACTTCATTGATAATATTTCTTTAGATTACAGATATTCCACGGTCGTTTTACAAGAGTATCATTAGGCCCTATTAGCATAAAAGCCCCTGTGCCGGCCACATATGCGATCTTGTACGGTCCTTCCCAGTTTGGTCCAAGTTTCCCATGAGTTGGATCTTGTTTAGCCCCCATAACTTTCCTAAGTACTAAATCACCAACTGTAAGCTCTCGAGGGTTAATCCGCTTTTCATATATTCTTCGCAGTCCATTCTGATAAGCGGCTAAATGAATAAGAGCTGAATCTCTCCTTTCTTCAGCCAAATCCAATTCTGTGGCTAGACTCGTCTCGTTGGTGACCGGATCATAATACTCCGTGCGGATTGTAGGCAAGCCAATTTCAAGAGGAATAACTGCTTCAACCCCATATGTAAGTGAAAAAGGGGTTTCTCCTGTTGAGCACCTGGGGGTCGTCCGGTAAGTCCATAGGATGCTTGACAATTCTTCAACCCACCTCCCTTTGGCATTTTCCAGGCGTTTTTTGATTCCGTCCAGAAGTGTTTTGTTAGAGGACTCCGCCTGTCCGTTCGCTTGAGGGTAGGCAGGAGTAGAGAAGTGATTCCTGATGCCATATTGCTCACAGAATTCTCTGAACGGCCCACGAGTAAACTGAGACCCGTTATCAGACACCAGCACTCGGGGAATTCCAAAACGGGTGATGATATTCTTCCAAACGAATCTTTTGGAATCAGCATCTGTAATATGCACCAGCGGCTCTGCCTCTACCCACTTGGTAAAATAGTCTGTTGCCACAATAAGCCACTGGCGGTTTCCCGGAGCCCGGGGGAGGGGTCCAACTATATCCAGTCCCCACTGGGAGAACGGCCATGGACTGGCAATAGGATTTAAACTGGCAGCTGGCTGATGTATGGACGGAGCAAACCGTTGACACTTATCACACTTTTTCACATACTGGGCGGCATCCTTCTGCATGTATGGTCACCAATAGCTTTGCCCTATGGCACGATGTGTCAAAGACCGTCCACCAGTGTGTCCTCCATATACGCCTTCATGGATCTCCCATAATAGATTTTGAACGGTGTCCGGGTGAACACATCGTAAATAAGGCCCGGTGAAGGATCTTCTGTAGAGATTTCCTTCTTTGGAAACCCAATATCGGGGAGCTAACCTTCTTATACAGTCGGCTTCCTTACGGTTGGCCGGCAATATATCGTCTTTTAGATAGGCGAGTATAGGGCTCATCCAGCTAGGAGACTGATCAACTGAGCATACTTCATTGATCGTATCGCCCCCTACACTCGGGAGGCTTTGCACTCCAACAGAGATTATCCGCCGTAGTTCCGGGGCAACAGCCGATGCTAGACCGGCAAGGGCGTCTGCATGCCCGTTCAAGTCCCTGCCTATGTGCTCCACTTGAACATGTTTGAACTTTTCTAGCAACTTCTTTGCCTCTGCAAGATATATCTTCATCTTTTCATCCTTAGCTGCGTAGTCTCCTGAAATTTGATTCACTACGAGCTGGGAGTCGCAATAAACGGTCAATGGATCTGCTTGGAGAGTAATCGCGCACTGTAGGCCGTGTAGCAACGCTTCATATTCAGCCACATTGTTAGAGGCAGGGAAGCCTAAACGGATTGCCAACTCCATCATCTGACCTTGGGGAGTGGTGAGCACCACACCTAGACCTGAGCCCCTAGAATTGGACGCTCCGTCTATGTATAATTTCCACCCTTCCATATGTTGTAGTAAAGATACGTGGTTCACCCACATAGGTCCCATTTCTGCGGGGGTGAATTCAGCGATGAAATCCGCCAACACTTGTCCTTTGATAGAAGTTCTTGGGTGGTAGTTGATATCATAAGCCCCTAGTTGGGCTCCCTACTTGGATATCCGCCCGGAGAAGTCTGCGCTTCTTAAAACAGCCTTCAGTGGCTGTTCGGTCAAGACAATCATGGTATGAGCCTGAAAATAGTGCGGAAGCTTCTTGGACGAGCATACTAAGGCAAAAGCCAATTTCTCCAGTGGCAAATACCTTGATTCTGCCCCGTCCAGCGTCTTGCTTGTGTAGTAAACCGGCTTCTGAACGTTGCAGTCCTCTTGCACTATGGCTGCGCTGACAGCATGCTCAGAGACAGCCAAATATATATATAGAGATTCCCCATTCACCGGAGTGGATAAAAGGGGGGCAGCTGCAAGATACTGTTTTAACCGCTCAAAGACCTGATCAGATTGTTCTCCCCAATGAAAGTTCTTCCCTTTCTTTATTAGATCAAAGAAAGGGCGACACTTTTCAGATGCCCGGGAAATGAAACGGTTCAAAGTTGCCGCCATGCCGGTCAGCTTCTGGACCTCTCTTACCGTTCTTGGGGGCCTTAACTCAAGGATAGCGGATATTTGGTCCGGATTGGCTTCTATACCTCGTTGGGTAACCATAAATCCCAAGAATTTCCCGGACCCAACACCAAAAGCACATTTGGATGCGTTTAACTTGAGGTGGTGCCTTCTCATCGTGTTGAATACAAGCCTTAAATCTCCCAGGTGATCCTCAGCATAGATACTTTTGACCACCATATCATCGATGTACACTTCGACTGTTTTGCCCAGCTGAGATGAGAACATTTTAGTAATCATCCTCTGATAGGTAGCCCCAGCGTTCTTCAATCCAAAGGGCATGACCTTGTAACAAAAGATCCCCCTTGGTGTAATAAATGCTGTCTTTTCTTCATCAACGGGATTCATGGCAATCTGATGGTATCCTTGGAAAGCATCCAGAAAGCTCATTCTTTGGTGACCGGCCGTGGCATCCACAAGCTGGTCAATCTTGGGTAATGGGAATGGATCTTTTGGACAAGCTTTATTCAGATCCGTGAAATCTATACATACCCTCCATTTACCGTTCTTCTTTTTAACCACGACCGTATTAGAAAGCCAGGTAGGATAAAGAATCTCTCTTATAGCCCTCGCCTCAAATAACCGGTTAACTTCTTCACACACTGCTTCCTGGTGAAGTGGGGAAATCCACCGTCCCTTCTGTACAACGGGACGGATAAGCGGATCCACATTGAGACTATGACATGCGAAGGCCGGATCTACCCCGGGAGCTTCGTATGGATTCCAAGCAAACACATCAGAGTACTCCATCAACAATGCAGTGAGGCCATCCCTCAGCTCATGTGAAAGGGATGCACCTAATAAAAAGTATCTCCCTTGATCGGAGGCTGACATATAGTGCTTTATCAATTCTTCCGCACATTTCTTTTGCGGGGCGAGAACTTCATCCTCCACCCGCTCCTGTAACTGCTATTTGGCCGGTCTTGCCTCGGGCTCAGGCCCATGAGATATAGCTCCCTTCTGGTGGGCGGCCGCTATAAGACATTGTTTGGCCGTCACTTGATCGCCTCTAACCTCCATTATTCCTTCTGGGGTTGGGAATCTAAGTCTCTGGTGCAACGTTGACGGGACAGCCTTCATCTTGTGTAGCCAAGGTCTTCCCAAAATTGCATTATACGGAGAATACGAATTCAGCACCCAGAAATCCGTTGGAGTGGAAATGGTTCCTGCATGGACTTTCACAGTAACCCGACCAACCGGCATCACTGATTCCCCTGAGAACCCATATAAAGGATCGACTTTCCGGTCAAGATCCTTATGCTCAAGGCCCAAGCCTTTAAAAAGGGAATCATACATGATCTCAGCGGAGCTTCCGGGATCAATCAATATTCTTTTTACCTTAAAATCGCCTATTTGCATGGTAACCACCAAGGCATCAGAGTGTGGGAGTTGCACCCCTTCTAGATCTTGATCAGTAAAAATGATTTCTTCAGTCATTTCCTTTCTCAGCCTTTTTGGAGCCGGGGTCACACCGTCGGAGACTTGAAATATCTCCCTTAGATGGGCGGCTGCACGGGTCTCTGTTCTCAAATTATCAGCCCGTGCATGGCTGTGTATTACGTCAATGGTCCCAATAGGTGCTTTGGGCTTTGGGTCGTGCACTCGCTGTTGCTGTTGCTGATGCTTGGCACTGTCCACAAATTGATGAAGGTGCCCGTCTCGGACCAACTCCTCCAACAAAGCTTTATAGTTCCTGCAAGTTTTAGTCAAGTGCCCCTTCTCTCTATGGTAGGCACAGTATGGCATTGACTCCCTGGAGGCTGGGTCCCCGCCTAATCGAGCCGGCCAGACAAAATAAGGCTTGTTTTTTATCTGGAGCAATATTTTGAAGATCGGCTCTTTGAAGGTGGTGTTGATGGCCTGGAATGATTCCCTCGTGACCGGACCCATCTGTTTGGGATTGCGCGGAGCTCTGCTTGTTTCTGTTTGGGCCGATTTCTTTTGAACAACCACATTGTCACCGGTTTGCTTCTGGGGTTGCAAGCCGTCTTCCTCAACACGAACATGCTGTTCTATCCGGGACATGAGATTCGACATATCAGGGGGTGGCTTCTTGGCTAAGGATTGCCTCAATTTACTCCCAACGGGGAGACCGAACCTGAATTGAGAAATAGCAACGTCTTCCCCACACCGGTCAATTTCATTATAGGTCTCCCAGTACCTTGCTGAATAAGACTTCAAACTCTCACCGGACCTCATAGCTAAGGCCATCAAAGAATCCACCTCCTTTGGTTTCCTTGTGTTGGTGATAAAACGAGTGGTAAATGCCTCAGCAAGTTCCGTCCAGGAGTGTATAGACCCGTGCTCGAGCCTGTCAAACCACCGGAGCGCCACATCGCCTAGACTGGAGGGAAAGATATGGCACATAAGAATATCGTTCCCGTTGTGAAGTGCCATTGAACGCCTGTAATGACTCAAGTGCGACACCGGATCAGTCTTCCCGTTGTAAGTAATCAAGTTGAGAGGGGCAATTCTGGCCAGTAGTTTTGCCCGCTCAATTCTTGAAGAGAAAGGGGAATGGGAGATTTGTCACAACTGATTCCAGACCGGATTCTGATCTTTTTTCTCCGGTTTGTGCACAGGGGATTTTCTTTCCGTCCTCCCCGTCTTGCTACGTCTGGAATTTTTCGGGGCCCTGCGGTCTTCCTCTAATCGTTTGGGACAATGATGAGAGCTCTCACATGAACCAGAGTGGCTTCTTGACCTCTGCCTTCTTGATCTCTGTTGGTCACAGCTAGCTTGCACCTCTTTCAACTCTCGTAACTCCCTCTCTAGTCTCTCTATCTTTCGACCTCTTCTAAGGGCCTCGGCATCAATCACATCACGGGTAGCATGGGATCTTCCTCTTTGACCCTCAACCCTTTCTCTGTTTGCTTCAACACGAACTTCTGACATGACTCTCCTCGTTCCTGAGGGATTTGGTGGAGGGTTGTTGACCAAAACGAAAGCGTTTTCTCCCTCCATATGATTAGTTTCAACTGACAAACTCGGCTGACTTGGCTCTCGACTTCGTCCCCACAGACGGCGCCAATTGTGTTGCGTAATTTTTCACACGAAAATAGTATCGAGAGCTTCACCAGGAGATGTCTGGAATATTGGCCATCAATAGCCACAAAAATCCTTCCTGTAAAACAAATAAAGGTTCTTTAGAGGTGGTGGCGATTTACGCCTGATCACCCTCCGAAGATTAAGTCAGTTTTCTCTTTTTCTTTAAGTGAAAGTGTATATGCTCTCTGGTAGTATTCGCACGTACCTCTTTCTCTTTGTTTGCTGCTCTATTTATAGTATGGTTCTTGCCCCACTTGTGCTTCACCAGCTGGGAGGCTTTCACTTTGAGGGTGATATGACATGTGACAGTCCCTTTTAGGACGATTTGACGTTGGTACATAACGTATGAAACACTATTACCAAACCCAATTCAATGAATTCGGCTAATAAGTCACGTGATGATTGTCTCGAGATACGCACTGGGCAGTGACTGCCAGAATCCCACTGTGCTCATTTAATGCACCTGAGAGGTCGGTGCTATTTGTCTCGGTCGAGTTGTCCGGTTATCCGCTCAAGGTTAACTACATGGGTTAGGATCTTTCCTTTTTCTCCAATGAAGCTTTGAAGCATTGGTTTCTTGGGCGGATCTTCCAATGTCACAAAGGGAATCGATTTGAATGACCGGCAACCGGTGTAGTTATGCCCGGTGAACGGTTCATCATATGACGTGTCAATGCATATTGAACATTTAACCTCAATTGGGCCTTACCCAATTAAATGCTTGTCTTCATTTTCTAGAATGGGCCTTAGCCTCCATTGTGGGCTCAACGCATCCCATACTTTTTATGGGCCTTTATATATATAAAAAATATTTCCTCACACAAAACCTATAATTTTTTCTTGGCCAAGAATGAAGAAGATGATGGTAAAATTTTTCTTCTTGTGTGATTTTGATGAAATATTATTCCAATAGTCACAATTGTAGGGGAATAAATTCATATAGTAGCGATAATGAGCTTGACGTAGGTATACGTGAAAAGTGGGCTAAGTAAAATATAAAATTGATTTTTAGCTAGGATTTAACTAAAATTTTAGATAAGCTGGTGTGAATGTTTTAAACATATGAAAATGCTGAACGTGTAATAAAACATTCCATATTATATGATTAATTTATTGAGTATTTAGTAATATAACATGGGTCACATTAATCTAATAAATTTCAATTATAAACGTTGACATCACCGATATATGTAATCATTGCTCCAATTAAAAGCAATTAAACAATTCATATGTATTGACTTAGACATCACAAGAAAAGATCAACATCATTTAGAAAAAAGAAAAAAGACTAGATCAACATCTTCCAGAATGCATTGTAAAAATTCCTTGGATTTGACCATCAGAAAGTCTCCTCTCCCCGCAAGTTATGAGATTTTCGAACTCCCTTTTCCTTATAAACCAATTAACAGGCAGTCAAGTCAAAGCCTCAAATTTACTAAGTAAAAGATACGAAAAACGAAAATTTTATGCTGATATTCCTATCTAGCTGATATTGAATAATGTTAAAAGCCGTCAGTCTTTGTTTTCGGTTTCGTTGCGTGTTTTCTCTCACACACGTTTACGTAGTGCTGCACAGGTACCACTTAATATGAACATATATTTATAAATTATAGACATCAACTATATGAATAACCTAAATAAGAATTCTTGAACAACGAACCACCAGAGCTAGTACTTACTACTCACTACATCAAAAAAATTTCATTTAATGAAAGATGTAAATCCGTTAGAAAATAAAAAATATGCATGTCGAATGAAATGGTTATAACTATCTATTACAATAACGAATTATTGGTTTAACTAAATAACAAAATAAAATAGAGACCTTTCTCTTAGTCTCTAGGTTGACAGATCTTCTCAATGTTCACGGATGTCCACATTTCAGGTGGTGAATGCGGACACATATTGCTGCCCTGCCCGTATTATTATGATGATGATTTTGACAGGTTTTTGGATTAATACTAACTATGCAGTTTCTTATTTTTGGTACAGCTGATGAACTTATTAAAGAAAAGAAAGTGCAAGTGATTCTTGGCATGAACAAGTGGGAGGAAGCAGCATTAGTAGCTGCTGTTGGAAACAAGGCCAATGTTCCTGTTATTTCATTCGCAGCTCCTGCTATAACCCCACCAATGATGCAACAACGTTGGCCTTTCTTGATTCAAATGGCTAACAATATTTCTACAATGTTGTCAGAATTATAAAATCATTCCTTTGAATGCAAGTTAATTGTCATTAAGATACACACTCATGCATACACATAGTAACAGTCATGCAAAGATTCCTAAATCACAACTTGAGCCTTTAATCAGCTAAATTTGAATAGATTAAGAACTCAAAGCACTAAATCTACTGGACAAGTTCCAGAGGAATATAATTTCTAGTGTTAGCCCACAAATGAATCTAGAAACTCATCAGCTTCCTACCAACATGATCAAAATTTGTTACTTTTTTTTGTTGATGAAAAATTTACTTGTGTCCATGAGTGCTCTCCATTTAATTAATATATCATGTAGTAATAGGTCTGAAGGATAACGGAATCTAAAACTCTAACTACTATGAGTTTTAGGCACGTGTGACGTGACAAACTTCTACCGGCAGTATATTACAATAGGAGTGGTAGATCATGCATCTAATTGCTCTTTCAATTAGTTTATTAAGCTGACATAATGATAGTGTCCTTTTCACATTAATGGATCCCGAATGAGAGAGTAATTGAAATTAATTAGTTGAAATATTGCGAGTGTCTAATGTTGGCAGTTCTTGTGGTAACTGAAAGAGCTAACTTTTTTTTTTTTTGAAGAAAAAAAATCTATACTCATTATTATTATTTTTTCCTCCGGGTTCAAATTGATTGATGGGTTTGGATTTCAGGTATAACCTTTCTTCAATCTCAAACAACATATTATATCTTCACTCAAATTACAATTTTAGAGTAGCCTTGTTTTAAATATTAACCTCATGTGCTATATATTTTGTGCACAGCTCTCATATATAATTTTGATTTTAAACTAAAATTAAATCTCAATGAGATGAAAAGTGTTGTGGAGGTGTGCACGGAATATACGTAAACAACTCCGTCCAAATCCACATATAAAAGCAGTCTTGAGTGTCTGAGTATAGCATATATTCAAGAAATATTTGCCAAACATATAATATCAGTCTAGCGTTAGCAAATATGCCCAACCGAAGGGGGGACAGTTGACTACGTAACCTTATTCAAAGGAAAGAATCATTCATAGCCTTACAAATGCATATTCAGTTGCCGTGACAAAGGAGAGTTTTTTTTTTTTATGCTCAACATTTATTGTCAATTTAATGCCATTTATTTGTAGTGTATTATCTTCAATGAAAGTTATCTTCAAAATGCATATTTTATGATATTGCTCTTAGACTCTTTGTAGTTCACCGTTTAATTCAACTTATAAAATTTATTGTCGTTAAATGGTAAAAAGCAATGAACATGAGGGTTCAAATCCTCTCATCCTTTACTATCGAAATATCAAAAATAAAATAAAAAAGTTCCCTAATTAGCCAAAAAATGTAAAGCATTACTGATATGTGTGAGTGCAATTATGTTTCCCCTCTTTCTTGTCTGTTCACTTCCACATCTACATGCATAGGGCTGTGCTCATGTAAATGCTTATGCATTGATTCATCAACTACAATCCGATTTGTCATTTCCTTAAGTCCAAGACAGGAATCTAGACAGTTTGAAGTATTCAATATTCTTTATCTATCTACTTCTATATTTAATTTTTCAGGAAGAGTACATTTTTCCTTGAAAGCCAAGACATAGAATAAAACGAAACTTACATATTTCATTCTCACCGAAAATGACTCTCCAAGACACTTCTCTCTTTCCTGGAAGAATCACAGCATGTCCTTCCAAAATCCCGATTCTGAAAGATGTCCAATCTTTCTTACTCATCTCTCTATCACTGATCGTTAAAATCAACTTTATAGAATACAAAGTCAAAATCAACTTTATATGTGGATTTGGACAGAGTTGTTTACGTATATTCCGTGCACACCTCCACAACACTTTTCATCTCATTGAGATTTAATTTTAGTTTAAAATCAAAATTATATATGAGAGCTGTGCACAAAATATATAGTCGTCAGTCTTCGTTTTCGGTTTCATTGCGTGTTTTCTCTCACACACGTTTACGGGTATATTGAATGGTATTCAACCATGTCCGTATATAATAGTTGCATTAGCCTGTAAGAGCCTTCAATTTGTTTCTGTTTTGGGTACGATTATCAAATCCCAAAATGGCTTTCCCTTTCATTACCAGTAAAACAATTATAAAAATTTTCCTCCTCTTTCCCATACTCATCTTCTTTCTTCTCTCACTCTCTAATGGAGATGAAGCTGCTAACACGACTAACGAAGTTACAAACATCGGTGCCATCATTGATGTCAGTTCTCGAATCGGGAAAGAAGAGAAAATAGCCATGGAAATTGCTGCTGAAAACTTCAACAACAATCATTCAAAGACTCACAAGCTGTTTATCTATTTCCAGGACCCCGGGCAAGACCCCCTTCAAGTTGTTTCAGCTGGTTAGTTAAGTTTATTATAATTATTATGTAGTGCTGCACAGGTACCACCACCTAATATAAACATACATCCACAAATTATGGACATCAACTATATGAACTATCTAAACAAAAATTCTTGAACAGCAAACAACTAGAGCTAGTACTTACTACTCACTACATAAAATAAAAAAAAAATAAAAATTCAATTAATGAAAGATGAAAATCCGTTAGAAAATAAAAAATACGCATGTAGAATTAAATAGTTGTAGCTATCTATTACAATAACGAATTATTGGTTTAACTAAATAACAAAATAAAATAGAGACCTTTCTCTTAGTCTCTAGGTCGACGGATCTTCTCAATGTTCAGTGATGTCCACATTTCAGGTGGTGTGTACGGGCACGTATCGCTGCCCTGCCCGTATTATTATGATGATGATTTTGACAGCTTTTTGGATTAAAACTAACTATGTAGTTTCTTAATTTTGGTACAGCTGATGAACTTATTAAAGAAATGAAAGTGCAAGTGATTCTTGGCATGAACAAGTGGGAGGAAGCAGCATTAGTAGCTGCTGTTGGAAACAAGGCCAATGTTACTATTATTTCATTCGCAGCTCCTGCTATAACCCCACCAATGATGCAACAACGTTGGCCTTTCTTGATTCAAATGGCTAACAATATTTCTGCTCACATAGAATGCATTGCGGATATTGTTCGTGCCTACAATTGGAAAAGGGTTATAGCAATATATGAAGATGATTCATATGGCAGTGACTCAGGGATGTTAAGTCTTCTATCTGAGGCTCTTCAGAAGTTTGATTCGGAGATTGAGTACTGTTTTCTTCTTCCACCGGTTTCTTCTCTCTCAAATGCAGGAGGGTTTGTTCTTGATAAGCTGCTGGAACTGCAAAAAAACAAACAATCTCGGGTTTTTATTGTTCTTCAGTCATCAATGCCAATGGTATCTCATTTGTTCAGAGAAGCTAAGAAAGTAGGACTTGTAGGGAAAGAGTCGGCTTGGATAATTCCAGAGAGTGTTACCAGTGTCCTGGACTCTGTTAACAACTCTGTTATTTCCTCTATGGAAGGTGCTTTAGGAATCAAGACCTACTATTCTAATTGTACTAGTTCTTATAAAGATTTCTATACCCTATTCACAAAAACCTTCCAAACCAAGTATCCCGAGGAACATAACTCCGAACCAGGAATTTATGCTCTAAGAGCATATGATAGCATTATGACAATTTCACAGGCCATAGAGAGAACAATTAGTAACACAAGTAGGAGTAGCCCAAAAAAGTTTTTAGAAAATATATTATCAAGCAATTTCTCTGGTTTAACCGGCCAAATAAGTTTTGAAGCGGGAAAGCTGCCACAAACTCCTATATTGAGGATAATCAATGTTGTAGGAAAGGGATACGTTCAATTAGACTTTTGGACACCAGAGTCTGGGTTCTCAGAAAGCCTTGTGATGAACAAAAGTACTGAGAAAATTGTAGGACGTCTACCTGGTCCAGTAATTTGGCCGGGATCTATAAGATCTCCAAAGGGTTGGGCAATGCCCACTGAACAAAAGAAATTGAAAATTGGAGTACCAGGTCATACTTCATTCCAGGAGTTTGTAAAGGTTGATTATGGCCAGACCCCGGATGATAACAAATATGATGGTTGGTGCATTGACGTTTTCAAAGCGGTTCTTGGCAATTTGTCTTATTATCTGCCGTATGACTTCGAGCCCTACGGTGGTGACTATCCCGATCTTGTTTATAATGTCTACAATAAGGTAACAACTCTAGCTTCACCATTCAGTTTTTTGAATGTATTTGTTAATGTTCATTTGTTGCATGACACAAAATTACTGATCTTTCACATTAATTTCTCATATATATCTTTTTATGTTCACTTATATACCCACCTAGCAAAAATTGCCTTTTGGATCTGATATTTAGTATGAACAAATTCAATTCAATAGACCACCACCAACATTTGGTTTAAGCAATAAATGTAAATTCTTTCCAGTCTCCTTCTTGAATAGAAGAGAGAAGTCAAATTTCCTATAGGTCAAATTTGTACAATGCTACTATAGCACGTAAAGTGAGTATTGAAGAGATGAAATTTTAACAGAATTGTCTTCTGTTATTGGTTTCTCAAAGCTTTGAAACTTCTCATTTCCAAGTTGCACTTCAAGAACACTTCCTTAAGACATTTGTGATAGTTCTTCTACGTTTGAATCTATGACTAAAATAAGATGTATATGACTTTTTTCATTTGTTTATTGTTTTCTTTATTTTCTTGGTTATGAACTTGTTACTGATGATGACTATGCTTGTCATGTACGTACCAAAAACAATGAAAGACTTTCGATGCTGTTGTTGGAGATATCACCATATTAGCCAACCGTACACAATATGTGCAATTTACTCAGCCATATGCCGAGTCAGGGTTGTCCATGGTAGTTCCTGCAAAACCTGAAGGGTCAGCATGGATGTTCTTTAAGCCTTTCACCTGGAATATGTGGGGGGCGACCGGTATCATCTTGATTTACACAATGCTTATAGTTTGGTTCTTGGAGCATCAATTTAATCCTGCATTTAGTGGCCCATTGAAGAATCAGATTGGTACCACACTTTGGTTCACATTCTCCACTCTGTTCTTTGCTCACAGTAAGTACCTGTCTATAATCTTCTCTTTTTCTTTTATGAGCATCGATGTCTATGATCATGATAAGTGTTGGAAGATATTTAGGCATAATTATAGGGATTTTAGTTTGAAAACAGAAGAGATTACATGTGCATGTGGTGGGGCGGATATTTAGGCGTAATTAGAGGGATTTGTTGATTTGCTGTTGTTAGTCATTGTATAGTTTAAATACAAGCTCCTAAATTGAGATGAAATACAATGAAATTTATTCATAAACATTAACATGGTATCAGAGCAAAACACAAAACAAAAACCCTAAGTTCTTACCGCAGCTTGGTCTGGGCAAATCGCCGACCGCTGCTCCTTGTTCTCTCTCAGTCATAGGATAAACCAGCATCGCCGGAGCAACCAGCGGCTTGGTCTGGAGGACAGCGCTCTTGATCGGCGTTCTCGGTCAAACCAGCGTCGCCGGTTGCTCTCCGAGTCCATCGCGATCAAACCAGCGTCGCCGGTTGCTCTCCGAGTCCATCGCGAACTCGCTTCTTGATCGGCGTTCTCGGTCAAACCAGCGTCGCCGGTTGCTCTCCGAGTCCAGCGTCGCCGGTTGCTCTCCGAGTCCATCGCGAACTTCTCCAAGTCCAATCATCGTCTCCTCCAGCTAGCAAACACTCAGTGATCGAGCCACGGCAGTACGAACCCCAGCTGGAAGTGATCCCCACCGCCACTGAAATCAACGGCCTTGGATGAGCAATCCTCCATTTGGTATCTCTGTTGCTCACGGTTAGGTACAGATATTTTATATGTTTGGTTGTTGTTTATTTTAACCTTGAGGAGAGTATCATCATCAGAAAAAAAAAAAAAAAAAAAAAAAAAAAAAAAAAAAAAAAAAAAAAAAAAAAAAAAAAAAAAAAAAAAAAAAAAAAAAAATGTCTGAAGTTCCTCCAAAGTCTAGTGCAGCACCACCAGTGTCTTCAACTGTGATGACTCAATTGGATAATATGAGCATGCAGATGACATCTAACAAACTTGATGGGACAAATTATTCTGCTTGGTCCCAGTTTGTAGAATTGTATGTTACTGGGAAAGGGAAGTTGGGGTACTTGACAGGAGAAAAAATAAAACCAGCTATCAGTGATCCTTCATTCTCTACATGGGTGGAGGAAAACGCCATGTTGATGTCGTGGCTCCTCAACTCGATGACTCCAGATATCAATGCTAGTTTTCTAAGACTACCCACTGCTCATGATATTTGGGATGCTGTAGCCCAAACCTATTTCACTGGTAATGATGCTTCCCAGATTTACGAATTAAGGCGTAAAGCACATGAAACTCGTCAACAAGGAAAGTCATTGGCTAGTTATTTTTCTGCTCTTCAAACTATTTGGCAGGAGCTTGATTTTCTCAATCCGTATGATATGGAGAGTGCTAAAGATACAGCTACGTTGAAGACAAGAATTGAGAATGAGCGGGTTTATGATTTTCTAGCAGGTCTAGACCCAGGGTTTGACCAAATCAGGGTACAGGTCTTGGCACAGAATCCTACTCCTAATCTGCGAAGCACATATGCTTTTGTTCGGCGAGAGGAACTTCGCCAAGCTGCTATGCTCGCAAGTCCTCCACATGAGAGTTCAGCTTTGATGACTATCCAGCACTCCCCATCTGCATTAGTTTCCTCTGGATCTTGGAAACCTGAAGACAAGGAATCTCTATTTTGTACTCATTGCAAGGGGACTAAGCACACTCGAGAGACTTGTTTCAAGCTGAATGGTTACCCAGACTGGTTCCGTAAGAAGGGAGAGGGCTCAAGTCGACACAAGGGTGGTAAAACAGAGTCTAGAGCACATACCACAACCGTTCATACTCCACAACCACAGCAGTACTCACAGGCCCAGGTAGATCACATACTAAAGGAGTATGCTCAGCGGTTATCCCAAAAGGATGCCTCATGTTCCTTAGCCAATACAGGTAACCTTGGATTTGCCCTAAATACTCCCAATCGTGATTGTTGTGAGTCTTCTTGGATTATAGACTCAGGTTCTACAGATCATATGACACATGAATCAAGTAATTTCTCTTCTTATAATACTCATCCTAGTAAGCATTGTGTTAAAACTGCTAATGGGTCATCTTCTGCTGTGTCTGGAGTAGGTTCACTCCCTCTTACCTCTTCCATGTCTCTCTCTACTGTTCTACATGTTCCCCACTTATCTGGAAAATTATTGTCCATTAGTCAAATTACTAAAGAATTGAAATGTTCCGTAACATTCTTTGATACTCATTGTGTTTTTCAGGACCTCCTCACGGGGACGATGATTGGTCTTGGTAGGGAACGAGATGGCTTGTACTACTTGGATCTGAATTGGCACGCTAAGGAGGATACAGGACAGGTCCATCAAGTTGTTGGTAGTTCAACATCAGAGGCACAAATTTGGTTGTGGCACAGAAGACTTGGTCATCCCTCATTTCGTTACTTGCTTAAATTGTTTCCTTCCTTATTTTTGAAAAATAATGTTTCCAGTTTTCATTGTGACAGTTGTTTGTTAGCCAAACACCACCGTACTTCATTCCATCCCCGTTTTAATAAAAGTTCTGTGCCATTTTCTATTATTCATAGTGATGTGTGGGGACCATCCCGTGTTACTAATCGTTCCAATACTAAATGGTTTGTTTCTTTTATCGATGATTGTACTCGTGTTTCTTGGGTTTACTTGTTAAAGGAAAAGAGTGAAGTGATTTCCATATTTCAATCCTTTCACCAAATGATTCTAACCCAGTTTAACACTAGAGTCCAGGTTCTTCGATCCGATAATGGAGGGGAATACTTTAAGAAGGAACTTAGTGCCTATTTTCATGCCTATGGTATAATCCACCAAACTTCATGTGTTGATACACCCCAACAGAATGGTGTGGCTGAGCGTAAGAATCGCCACCTCTTAGAGGTTGCTAGGTCCTTAATGTTTGCTATGAATGTTCCTAAATCTCTCTTTGGGGAGACGCTGTTCTTACAGCAGCATATCTCATTAATCGAATGCCTTCTAAAGTCCTCCAGTTCCAAACCCCACTTCAATCCTTGTCCAAGACACATTCTCTTCCTACTCTGCTTCAAATCCCACCTAAAGTGTTTGGTTGTGTCTGTTATGTCCATATCCACAAACAATATCGTAGTAAACTGGACCCACGAGCACAAAAGTGCATTTTCTTAGGGTACTCTACCACACAAAAGGGATATAAGTGCTATCACCCCCCTTCAACAAAAATACTGGTTTCTATGGATGTTACTTTTCTTGAAGACCAGGCTTACTTCTCAGGGGGAGATTTAGAACTTTCTCTTCAGGGGGAGAATTTACAGAGTGAAGAGAAGTCCTGGAATGTGTTACCCACGTTGGAGCTAAATAGCGTGCCATCTTCAGGACCTGCTTTAGATCCAAGGGAGCAAGCATCTCTTGACCAATCCAATGATCAATTAGTTGTTCCTGTGACAGGTAATCCTGAGATAGTCTCTTCCCTTGAACCTACTACTCCTGTTGATTCTCATGTTGATGATTCTAATATGCCTATTGCTTTGAGAAAATCTACTCGTACATGTCCTTCTATATATAGATACCCTATCTCTAACTATGTGTCTTCTCACCGCTTATCTCCATCATGTAAAGCTTTTGCAAACCAGTTGTCCTCTGTGTCTATTCCAAAAAATTTACAGGAGGCTCTTAACAATCCAAGGTGGAAAGCTGCCATGGTTGAGGAAATGGAAGCTCTTCAAAAAAACTCTACCTGGAAATTAGTTGAGCTACCAAAAGATAAGAAGACAGTTGGTTGTAAGTGGGTATTCAACGTGAAGCACAAGGCAGATGGTTCAATAGAAAGGTTCAAAGCGAGATTAGTGGCCAAAGGTTACACACAGACCTATGGTATAGACTATCAGGAGACATTTGCACCAGTGGCAAAAATCAATACTATTCGGGTCTTATTATCTTTAGCTGCAAACTTGGAATGGCCCCTTCAGCAGTTTGATGTGAAGAATGCTTTCCTTCATGGGGATCTAGAGGAGGAGGTATACATGGACTTTCCTCCTGGTTTCTCTACCTCCTCAGAAAGCGGAAAAGTATGTAGATTGAGGAAATCCTTGTATGGGCTGAAACAATCTCCGAGAGCTTGGTTTGGCAGATTCACTCACTCTATGAGGAAGTACGGATATCACCAGAGCCAGTCTGATCACACTCTTTTCTTGAAACATTCAAATGAGGGTAAGGTTACAGCCTTGATTGTGTATGTAGATGATATTGTGGTGACTGGAAATGACATTATGGAGATGGGAAAATTGAAGACATATTTGGCTAAGGAGTTTGAGATCAAAGACCTTGGCACTCTACGATATTTTCTTGGCATTGAAGTTGCTAGATCAAAGGAGGGAATATTTGTTTCTCAGAGGAAATATGTCCTGGACTTATTGGTTGAGACGGGGATGTTAGCTTGCAAACCTATTGATACACCGATTGAACAGAATCACAGGTTAGGTGAAGATGTTGATGATACTCCAGTAGACAGGGAGAGATACCAGAAATTGGTTGGAAAGCTTATTTACTTATCTCATACTCGCCCTGACATAGCTTTTGCTGTGAGTGTAGTAAGTCAGTTCATGCATGCACCCTGTGAAAAACATATGGAGGCTGTGTATAGAATTCTTAGGTACTTAAAATCTGCACCAGGGAAAGGTCTGATGCTCTACAAAAATGGTCATTTAGAAGTGGAAGGATATACTGATGCTGACTGGGCAGGATCTATAACAGATAGAAGATCGACTTCTGGGTATTGCACGTTTGTGGGAGGGAATCTAGTCACATGGCGTAGCAAAAAACAATCTGTTGTGGCTAGATCTAGTGCAGAAGCAGAATTCAGAGCCATGGCTCATGGGATATGCGAGATGCTGTGGCTGAAGGCTATGTTGAAAGAGTTAGGAGTCCATTCTAAAGATCCAATGAAGCTTTACTGTGACAACAAAGCTGCCATTAGTATTGCTCACAATCCGGTTCAGCATGATCGTACTAAACATGTTGAAGTAGATAGGCACTTCATCAAGGAGAAATTGACAGAGGGATTAATTTGCACTCCATTTGTGAGGACTGAGAATCAACTTGCAGATATCCTGACAAAGGGAGTATCGAATAAGATTTTTAATTCGGCTCTTGACAAGCTGGGCATCCGAGACATCTATGCTCCCGCTTGAGGGGGAGTGTTGGAAGATATTTAGGCATAATTATAGGGATTTTAGTTTGAAAACAGAAGAGATTACATGTGCATGTGGTGGGGCGGATATTTAGGCGTAATTAGAGGGATTTGTTGATTTGCTGTTGTTAGTCATTGTATAGTTTAAATACAAGCTCCTAAATTGAGATGAAATACAATGAAATTTATTCATAAACATTAACAATAAGTACTCTATGACACTTAGCAATTAGCACTAGCTCAATATCAAGTCTCCCAAACTCTTTAGCAATAACCAGCTTCAAGACTGCCTCATTGTAGTGTACAGTTAAGGATTATCTTTATTTGAAATTGATCCATTTTAGGATTTAGATTAAATATTACAAATCTAAACCGTGTATAGATTGCCATGCCATTTAAATTTTGAATGACGTAACTGTACATTGTTAGATTCAGAAATAAAATCTTAACTGTGAAATAGACTATCTTGGTTGAAATGGAGAGGATACTGTCGTTTGAGACCTAGTACTTTGCAGTTAGTGGGAGTCAAAGCGGTAGGTTTAAGCTTGAGGTTTAGAATGCTAGAATATCTGAAAGGTTGCAGCTCATAATTGATTGGAAAATTTACTTGTGTGGAATAAAAAAATTGCATTCGATGCAAAAATTTGCTTACAACATAATGCCAATATTACAAAATGGATTGATCTTGTAGGATCAATTAGGTTCATCTTATTGTGATATTGCTATCTAATGAACAGGAGCCCCAAAGATAAAGACTAATTAAACACAGGCAAGATGAAATTTCTAATGAATGGAATCCACATTTGCAGGAGAGGAAGTTTATAGCAACCTCACTCGAGTGGTGGTGGTAGTTTGGCTTTTTGTTGTGTTGATCTTAACCTCAAGCTACACTGCTAGTCTGTCTTCAATGCTCACCGTGCTACGACTACAACCAGTTGAAGATATTGAGTGGCTAAAGAGCAGCAACTCAAAAGTTGGTTGTGATGGTGATTCATTTGTAATGTCTTACCTGCAGAATGTGCTTGGGTTTAATCCATCGAACATCATTGAAGTTACAACTGAATCTGATTATAAAGGACATTTCGAAAACAAAAGCATAGCTGCTGCCTTTTTGGAACTTCCATATGAGAAAGTTTTCATCAACAAGTATTGCAAGGGATACACTACCTCCGCAGCAACCTATAGATTTGGAGGATTTGGCTTTGTGAGTAGTAACTAAACCCTTTTAGCTTTCAGTTTCCAATTTTGTTGAGAATCTCTTAAAGCCTTAAGCTAGTTCATTTTTTCCAAAGAAGTCTTGCATTTTTCCAGAGAATGGTTTTTAAAAAAATGACATATTTTTATCTAGTAGGAATCACATCTTATGGTATCTTTTTCTCCATGCAGGTATTCCAGAAAGGCTCGCCAATAGCTAGGGATTTTTCGGAAGCCATTCTAAGGCTATCAGAAGCTGGTATCCTAAAAGAGTTGGAAGAGAAATGGTTGACTCCATTACGTGAGTGTTTAACAGAAACACCCACTAATACAGAACCTTTGAGCTTCCAAAACTTCTGGGGTCTCTATCTTATATCTGGTGTCACTTCTGCTATTTGTTTACTACTATCATTAATTCGATTAATAAAGAATTATAAACATAATCAAAAGGCAGACCAAGGCAGTGCAACTCCTAACCCTACTAGTTTTTGGAACAAAGCTGTTGGACTTGCGAAATACTATTATAATGGAGAGATCAGTACTGCTCTAGAGAGGGCTCCAAGTTTATCTCACACGCCAGATTTAGAAGATCATTGGAGTTCTTCAAGATGGGAAGAATTGAGCACTTCCGACATTCCGAACAATATTATTCAGGCCTCCCCACCTGCTGAGATTGAATTGTCATCTTCTTGAAAACTCCAAGTAGGAAAGGTATGGCTAGAAGAAGTTCCGAATTTCAAGGAAAAACTAATCCCAAATCTCATGTAAAGAGTTAGTTTAATCTTAACGGTTAATGATTTTATTTTCTAGATTAATTAGTCTGTATACTTCTAGATTTGTAATATTTAATCTGTACTATAAAATGGATCCATTTCAAATGGAAGAGATCCGAAAATTTTACCGTAGGAGAATACATTTTTTATTTTTTGGGGAGGAGAAATCTCCATGATGTAATTTGAATCCCTTTGAACATACTCAAGGGCATTTTTTTTTATATGTTTTTATATCATTCATGAAATTTAGAAAAGCACAAAGATGTCTCAAGGCTTATTGTTTTCAATGGCTTCCCCCTCATGTTCCTAAAAAATTGTATGTGTGAAGTCACAAAAATCAAGTGGACATGCATTTTAGTCTTGAAATCCAAAGCAATCTCATAGACCAACATCTTGAATGGGAGCTTCCTGGTCATGGGTTCGATACTTTTCTGATATTTGTAGATTTCTATACGTCATATAACACACTTAATTAGCATGGAACATTAAAAGAAAACTCTCAAAAACTTGAAAAAGATGATAAACAAATATCTATGGGGTCCTTGACCCCTAGTAGTCGAGGTTGATTTGCGAGCAGTTTCAAGAACATTCACAACAAAGTTTTGTTTTCAGAAAATAGAAACAACAAATGGGAAAACAATTAGAATTAAAATAAAAAAAAATTGTAAGTGTAATTTTATTTTATATTTATTAACTTAGTAAAAAAAAGTTAGTATCTTAGTTTTTTAATAAAGGAAAATCACTATATTAAGGAAAGAAATCAAAAACATCTCATATGATTTATTTGCAATTCTTTTCATAGTTGTAGCTTTTGATTTAGACAAAATTTTATAGAGAGAATTTATAAAAATTTAAAATGGTTTAAATTATTTCCATTTCATACTTTTTGACAATATTCTAATTTAAATAATTTTTTATTTGCATTAAAATTCTTGATACATGATAATTCTTTTTGTTATTGTATCTTTTGATTCATTTACTTAATAAACTAAACCTAATCTTTTGTAAGTGACTAGAATAAAGATCAAATGGTCAAATATTTATATAAAAAAACATATTATTGAGCTATAGAAATTTCAAGAGCTAATATTTTATTAAGTATTCTTTATATATATAGTTATACATTTTATTAAGCATGAAGGAACAGCTTTCCAAATTTCCCCATTGCTTCTCTTGCCAAAACATCCCTTCCAACAAGATAACTGCAACACGGAATACGACAATACCGAGGAAACACCAAACAAGCTAAAAGCCCAAGACCCAATTCCTAAGCCACCACACAGTGTAGAAAAAGATGAGTCACTCTCTCCATGCACCTCTCTAATGAATAACAGATTCCAATAAATGCAACCATTTTTGTATGCTAGATAATTCACCACCTTAGCATCTTTGTCCCTTAATTAGGAAAAGATTAGGGTATCTCTCCTTAGGAGCCAATCTTCGATGCATAAGATTTCACCATAAAAAACATTGCTCTGAGCAGGATGCCATTCTATCCAGTTATCTGCATCTCTTCCAACCTTGGAAGAGCAGAGAAGATCAAAAAAAGATTGCAATGTCTCCAATTCCCAATCCTGGATAGGCCTGTTAACCGTGATATCCCAAAACATGACCCCATTGCTCCCTTTCCTAGGATCACCCACCAAAGCCGCTTTGTATTTTTATTTCTTGATTTTGTTTTATATTTTGTTTGGGCTCTCCTTTGTATACTTCACGTGTACTAGGGTTGCTCCCCTTTTACCCTTTTTAAGGAATTTTTAATACTTATATAAAAAAAATTGATATACAGAGGTAAATGTGATGGCAATGTAAGTTAAGTCAACTTGATCTTTATGACTTTTGAAACTAATATAAGTGAAGAACTCTATAACTTCCGTTTAATTCCAAGACGATGACCCAGTAGGATCTTGTTGTTTTAATCAAACACCATACATTTCTTTTATTACTGCAAATATAGATTGTTTTTTGCTTAGGCTACACAACCCAATCATAGTGTCAAAGGAACACTGCAAAGCATAAACTTCCCAGTTCTGCAAAAGAACTTTGACTTTTTTTTTTTTTTATTTTTTTTATAACAAAAGAATTTGATTATGAAATGCAAATCAAACACAAATTCTGGTGCCTCAGAAAGAACTTCCCCATATGCCAAAACTAGAAGCATGGAAACAGCAACCAAACAAAGAAAGTATGGAATCTAACTTCACTCAAAGGCTTAGAAGAAACCTTGTTCGGAAGAAAGCAGACATTGATTTTGCTTCAATTGTAGCAAAGGAAATAATCAGACGCAGCTCAGGTCGACGCCGTTGAATCTGGAATTAATTAACAATCAAATGTATGAAAGGTTATGAACTCAAAGGAAAAAGGAAAATTTTACACTTTTTAGTTTTCCAAATTCCCTCCAGTACCTTTTTTAGTAGGCCAAGTAATATGTCAGTTGAAATGGACCTTTCATGAGCCTCATCAACCATTATAACACTGAAACAGTAGTGAAATTTAAGGGGGACATGTTATGGAATAATAATAAATAATACAACAACAAATATTTAAAAAAAAAAAAATACAATTATAGTTGTGCTGAATGATAGTATAACTCTCTAAAACAATGATGCATGTGCTTTCGCAGACCAGCTAAAAATGACCAACATAAGTTAGTCTTCAAAACCATGAGTTTCTGACAACACCAATACAGAGGGAACAAAGGAATGGAAGTAGATAGAGTTACAGGATAGGCTTAAATCATGAAAGAGCACAACAAACATTTATAGAACTGTAATCAATACCTATAATTGGTCAAAAGAGGATCGTCCATCATTTCCCTCAGTAACACCCCATCTGTTAGAAACTTGATCATGGTTGTACTTTGTGCTGCCAAAACAGGGAAATTCTCAGCATTCATGACAAGGAACTAAAGAAAAACAAAAGCTGTTGCACAAATTCTAATTTATTAGACCATAAATTTTCTAATAATCATATGATATGTGCATGATGCAGCATTCTGATGTAGAATATGTCCTTATCACAATAGAAGATAATCCAATAAAAGAATTAGTGAGAGCTTGAAAAGAAAGTAAAAGGTCTCACTGTATTAGTAAGATCTTCAAATCGAATTGTGTAACCAACTTCCTCTCCAAGTTTGACCCCCATCTCTTCGGCCACCCTTGCAGCAACTGCCTACGCAGCAATACAGCTAAATTTATAATAAAAAATATTACAATGAAAATATATATATATATATACATGTGATAAGAAAAATCAAACTTGGGCATTTGAGATTTCCAACAGAATCAAGAGCATTATAGAAAGCTTTATATTTTCACCAATAAAAGGAATACAATTGATATTTAGAATCACCAAAACAAATCAATTACCCCATGTCTACATCTCAAAACTGATAAGAAAAAAACCACCCCATATGGTAAAACTGATACATCTAAATTGTTTTTAGACACAGAGTGTTTGAGTACACAAAGTGGAAATCAAAAGAATCTACATTGATGTTATATGTTCAGATTAGCAAGTTTCAATTTAATTACATAGAATAAACTTTCCTTGAATTTCTGCACATTTAGAAAGATACACTCTCCTTCTTGAGGAGTTTTGGTGAAAAGCATGCAGCAAGCATCACCTATCCTATCCTCTGCTTTTTTATTGGTAAGTTACACATGCACCCAATGGATCTTGTACCAACAACCTTACCCTCCACCTAAAACTTATAAGGGGAGGAGGTGCCAGTTGCTAGAGCTCATTGGCATTACCTACCCTATCCTATATAGCCCATCAAAGTTACCTTGTTGTCTCCCACCAGATGAAGCAAAAAGATTAAAGGCTTCATGGCACAATAGAACTAGTTCCACAGTCCATACTTTCTCCCCCTGCTCCGCCAATGAACAAGGATGTCATGATGCATTATACACACTATGCCCACTACAATCCCTAATTAGGCATATTCACCCGCACAAATAATATAAAGTTTTCGATCAACAGAAGCTACGATTTGATTGTTTTCATTTCTCATTGATGAATATCCTTTCTCATTTCTCATTTCTCATTCAAACTGTTTGGTGTAAATAATATAAGCTTAAGAAAAACCCATCTTAGATTATTTGGATACTTTAAATCTTTGCATAAGTCTTATCAGCCTTCCTTTCCTCTTGCATACTCCTAGTGTACATGAATCCGAACCCTCTTAAAGTGTACGTTCAAGAATCAAATTAATCACTAGGATCAGAAAATTCTTGATTCCTTATTATATTTCCATGTGAATACAAATTATCGAACCTAGGTCCAGCATAACCATCCCAGCTTATCTTATTATCAATTACGATTAAACGGACCACCACACTGGCAGCCCTAACCATAACCGCAAACAGAACGCTGAACCGCACACTTTAGCTTGACAACAAGTGAAATGCACATCTTTCCAACCCTCTTGTATACTAACACCAACACTCTTCAATTAATCATATAATCAAATTAATCAATCTTATAAAATAAAAAAAAAATAAAAAGCAAAACAAGTTGAATCACCTGGACAGCCAGACGCCTTGGTTGAGAGCAAGCGATTAAACGCCCACCATCAGCCCAGCCTGCTTCTTTGAGATACTGCAATTTCAGCAAATAAGCTTTAACATTTGAATTTGAATTTGCTATTAATAATAACAGTAATATAAAAAGCAAAGGCAATGAAAGTGAACCTGAGGAATCTGAGTGGTCTTGCCGCTACCAGTCTCGCCAACGATGATTGTAGTAGCGTGAGTCTCAACCAAGTAGAGAATAGCTGTGCGGTATTTAAACACGGGAAGCCTCTGTCTCTGCTTTTCCATACTTCCATACCCGAATCCAGAAGAGGAAGAGGAAGAGGCAGCGGCGGAGAAGAAGAGGACTCCGCCTTCTTCGTCATCGACAATGCGAGGTTCGGTCCCGGGCTTGGGCTTCCAGAACTGCGACATTTTTGTTCGCTTGCTTTTGCTTCGCTGCTCTACTCTTTTTTTTGGAAGCTCTGAGCGAGTTCAAGGCTCAAGCTGTAGTGCGCGAAAGATCGATGCAGTTGGAAGGAAAAGGGGCAAGATCGGGTTATGGGCCGTCTCGGGTTGGAGCGGGTCACGAAACCAAAGCTGGCCCGGTTTTATCAAGCAACCCTGCAACAAGCCCAAGGGATTTTCTTTTTTCTTTTGGAGGGTATAATTTAAGTTCTTGAATAAAGTTGAATTCACTAAAATTATAAAAGAGATTATTCTCTTCAATATTATTACCGTCTAGTATCTTTCAATAATACTTGTAATTGTCGAAAGATATTTTGTGTGGATGCAAGAAATGTTTATATCTAATATATAATAATAAATTTGTCTGATACTGGAATCTGTTTTCTACTCAAAAAATAATTGTTTATATACCGAAAGTAAAATTGTGTAATATAGTCATAACTGATTATAAAAATATTATATATGGAGAAATATTTTGTAGAATTCAAAATGTAAGATTAAAATTATGTAATGAGTTGAAAATTCTTTTTTTAAAAGTATGTTAGAAGAGAATTAGGAACATTTTGTGAACATGGGTATCCCCCCAATTAAAAAGGGTATAGCACCATGTAGGCATAAAAGAAAGCAGTAGGCTAGAATAACTATAAAGTACAAAAAGTATAGAGACCTTCGCAAAAATAAGAAACAAGATCATAAGCCTTATAAACATAATAAGAAAACAACATATAATTACCAGTAGGTTATAACTTATAAGAGTGGGACATTAGGACATCTTGCAAGGAATTGTAGAGTTAAGAATAAAGCAAATGAGTTGGATATCAGTAAATAATTAAAAAAAAAATACAAATATATATTATCATAATTGGATAATGAATCACAACATTCAAGAGAATTATTTCAAATAATGGATGGTTCTTCATATGATACTTTATCAGATTTCAGTAAAAGTGAAGTAGACTCATGTATAAAATGGCAAGTTATGGTTGGAGTAACATTACTTTCACATGAACCCTACTAATAACACCATTTCATAGATTGGATCCTTACTCTTGATTCTAGAAGATTATTTCAATTAAGCAAAGGTCCCTGAGGATTTCAAGGTACAATTTATATCAAGTAAGCTTTGAGCGCAACACAAAAGGTTGGTGAAATGGTATAGAGTACTTTCAGAATGTGAAGATTTAAACCTATAATTTTTTCTTGGCCAAGAATGAAGAAGATGATGGCAAAATTTTTCTTCTTGTGTGATTTTGATGAAATATTATTTCAATAGTCACAATTGTTGGGGAATAAATTCATATAGTACCAATAATGAGTTTGAAGTAGGTATACGTGAAAAGTGGGCTAAGTAAAATATAAAATTGATTTTTAGCTAGGATTTAACTAAAATTTTAGATAAGCTGGTGTGAATGTTTTAAACATATGAAAATGCTGAACGTGTAATAAAACATTCCATATTATATGATTAATTTATTGAGTATTTAGTAATATAACATGGGTCACATTAATCTAATAAATTTCAATTATAAACGTTGACATCACCGATATATGTAATCATTGCTCCAATTAAAAGCAATTAAACAATTCATATGTATTGACTTAGACATCACAAGAAAAGATCAACATCATTTAGAAAAAAGAAAAAAGACTAGATCAACATCTTCCAGAATGCATTGTAAAAATTCCTTGGATTTGACCATCAGAAAGTCTCCTCTCCCCGCAAGTTATGAGATTTTCGAACTCCCTTTTCCTTATAAACCAATTAACAGGCAGTCAAGTCAAAGCCTCAAAGGTACAAAGTAAAAGACACGAAAAACGAAAATTTTATGCTGACATTCCTATTTAGCTGATATTGAATAATGTTAAAAGCCGTCAGTCTTTGTTTTCGGTTTCGTTGCGTGTTTTCTCTCACACACGTTTACGGCTATGTTGAATGGTATTCAACCATGTCCGTATATAAGAGCCTTCAATTTGTTTCTGTTTTGGGTAGGATTATCAGATCCCAAAATGGCTTTCCCTTTCATTATCGGTAAAACAATTATAAATTTTTTCTTCCTCTTTTCCATACTCATCTTCTTTCTTTTCTCACTCTCTAATGGAGATGAAGCTGCTAACACGACTAACGAAGTTACAAACATCGGTGCCATCATTGATGTCAGTTCTCGAATCGGGAAAGAAGAGAAAATAGCCATGGAAATTGCTGCTGAAAACTTCAACAACAATCATTCAAAGACTCACAAGCTGTTTATCTATTTCCAGGACCCCGGGCAAGACCCCCTTCAAGTTGTTTCAGCTGGTTAGTTAACTTTATTATAATTATTATGTAGTGCTGCACAGGTACCACCACCTAATATAAACATACATCCACAAATTATGGACATCAACTATATGAACTACTCTAAACAAGAATTCTTGAACAAGCGAACAACCTAGAGCTAAGTACTTACTACTCACTACATAAATAAAAAAAAAATAAAAATTCCAATTAATGAAAGATGTAAATCCGTTAGAAAATAAAAAATACGCATGTCGAATGAAATGGTTGTAGCTATCTATTACAATAACGAATTATTGGTTTAACTAAATAACAAAATAAAATAGAGACCTTTCTCTTAGTCTCTAGGTCGACGGATCTTCTCAATGTTCACAGATGTCCACATTTCAGGTGGTGTGTACGGGCACGTATCGCTGCCCTGCCCGTATTATTATGATGATGATTTTGACAGGTTTTTGGATTAATACTAACTATGTAGTTTCTTATTTTTGGTACAGCTGATGAACTTATTAAAGAAAAGAAAGTGCAAGTGATTCTTGGCATGAACAAGTGGGAGGAAGCAGCATTAGTAGCTGCTGTTGGAAACAAGGCCAATGTTCCTGTTATTTCATTCGCAGCTCCTGCTATAACCCCACCAATGATGCAACAACGTTGGCCTTTCTTGATTCAAATGGCTAACAATGATTCTGCTCACATAGAATGCATTGCGAATATTGTTCGTGCCTACAATTGGAAAAGGGTTATAGCAGTATATGAAGATGATTCATATGGCAGTGACTCAGGGATGTTAAGTCTTCTATCTGAGGCTCTTCAGAAGTTTGATTCGGAGATTGAGTACTGTTTTCTTCTTCCACCGGTTTCTTCTCTCTCAAATGCAGGAGGGTTTGTTCTTGATAAGCTGCTGGAACTGCAAAAAAACACACAATCTCGGGTTTTTATTGTTCTTCAGTCATCAATGCCAATGGTATCTCATTTGTTCAGAGAAGCTAAGAAAGTAGGACTTGTAGGGAGAGAGTCGGCTTGGATAATTCCAGAGAGTGTTACAGGTGTCTTGGACTCTGTTAACAACTCTGTTATTTCCTCTATGGAAGGTGCTTTAGGAATCAAGACCTACTATTCTAATAGTACTAGTTCTTATAAAGATTTTTATACCCTATTCACAAAAAACTTCCAAACCAAGTATCCCGAGGAACATAACCCCGAACCGGGAATTTATGCTCTAAGAGCATATGATAGCATTATGACAATTTCACAGGCCATAGAGAGAACTATTAGTGACACAAGTAGCCCAAAAATGTTGTTAGAAAATATTCTATCAAGCAATTTCTCTGGTTTAGCTGGCCAAATACGTTTCGAAGCTGGAAAGCTGCCACAAACTCCCATATTGAGGATAATCAATGTTGTAGGGAAGGGATATGAGCAATTAGACTTTTGGACACCAGAGTCTGGGTTCTCAGAAAGCCTTGTGATGAACAAAAGTACTGAGAAAATTGTAGGACGTCTACCTGGTCCAGTAATTTGGCCGGGATCTATAAGATCTCCAAAGGGTTGGGCAATGCCTACTGAACAAAAGAAATTGAAAATTGGAGTACCAGGTAAAACTTCATTCCAGAAGTTTGTAAAGGTTGATTATGGCCAGACCCCTTACACATATGATGGTTGGTGCATTGACGTTTTCAAAGCAGTTCTTGGCAATTTGTCCTATTATCTTCCGTATGAATTCATTCCCCACGAGAACGGCTATCAAGAGCTGGTTGATCATGTCTACGACAAGGTAACAACTCTAGCTTTACCATTCAGTTTCTTGAATCTATTTGTTAGTGTTCATTTGTTGCATGACACAAAATAAACAATCTTTCACATTAATTTCTCAATTTTTTTTTATATGTTCACTTATATACCCACCTAGCAAAAAGTGCATTTGGATCTGATATTTAGTATGAACAAATTCAATTCAATAGACCACCACCAACATTTGGTTTAAGCAATAAATGTAAATTCTTTCCAGTCTCCTTCTTGAATAGAAGAGAGAAGTCAAATTTCCTATAGGTCAAATTTGTACAATGCTACTATAGCAAGTAAAGTGAGTATTGAAGAGATGAAATTTTAACAGAATTGTCTTCTGTTATTGGTTTCTCAAAGCTTTGAAACTTCTCATTTCTAAGTTGCACTTCAAGAACACTTCCTTAAGACATTTGTGATAGTTCTTCTACGTTTGAATCTATGACTAAAATAAGATGTATATGACTTTTTTCATTTGTTTATTGTTTTCTTTATTTTCTTGGTTATGAACTTGTTACTGATGATGACTATGCTTGTCATGTACGTACCAAAAACAATGAAAGACTTTCGATGCTGTTGTTGGAGATATCACCATATTAGCCAACCGTACACAATATGTGCAATTTACTCAGCCATATGCCGAGTCAGGGTTGTCCATGGTAGTTCCTGCAAAACCTGAAGGGTCAGCATGGATGTTCTTTAAGCCTTTCACCT
>OU015767.1:32173173-32195463 GCA_907173295.1 Fagus sylvatica
GACTGGTCATTCTTATGAGAAGAACAAAGATTCAAATCCTCTCTCCCAACGATCGAATTATAAATAATTAAATAAAAGGTAGAGGAAGAGGAAGATTTAAAATAACGTTAGTAGAAATAGTAAAAAATGGCATTAGTAGAACTGTAGAAGTAGTAAAAAATTACTAATTGAAAGTTTTGAAACTTAAAAAACCAAAATGATATCAACACTAAATCTTGATGTGTATGCATGGTGTGATTCCGATTGTACATGTTCCATCTATTCGTTCAATAATTCTCTTATCTAAACTTTATTTTCAGAGTCTCAATACAATATGTTATCATCAAAGGAAAACTGATTGACTCCAGGTAGTTTCAAAAATAAACTGAAGAGATGTAACAGTAATCGGTGGGATTGATGCAATCGCTAAAGTTTTGCAAAGCAAATTTGTCTAAATCGATCCTAGCTTTAATTTGTTGTTTATGCATAAACCTTTGTTACATTGCTTGACATTACAATGTGGTCTGACCACTCGATAAAGAAGAAAGTAAAAGCGACATAAATAAACACAATGAAAAAGCTTTGAACGTGTGGCTGTAGAATCAAATGGAAGTATTCCAATCCCCACAATGAAAAGGCTTCTCATGCGGTGTTCACTTTTTTCTGAATAATGACTTGTCATAAGTGGGTTTTGGCGTTTTGGTAACAATATTAGTATATTACAATACTGCTCCACCAGTACTTACCCAAAAACATTAAAATAACTATGCTCCACCAATGGCACTAAAATCAGACGAGAGACATTTCTAATAAAATAATTATACTTGAACCAAAGACTATATTAAAACATAATTTATATTTTTCATCTTAATCTTTTCAATGACATCCCACGTGCATCATGCAACCTGTCTAATTGGCTTATATGTTAATGGCCATCAACTTTTTTTCGGTCTTCTTTCATTGCTATTAGCCTATTACTCTTTTTTAATAATTCAATGACTCACTCCGAAGGTCTATTTAAACGTTTTCGTTTATTGGATTTTTATTTTTTTATATTTTTTTAAAGAGAGGATCTGGAGTATGACTCACATAGGTATGCGGATTCTGAAATAAAGAAAAAGCATTTTTTAAGGCCTAATATCAATGATGAGCATCTTCATTAACAAGTATAAGCCTGAAATTTAGCGACATAAACAAAAAAAAGAAAAAGAAAAAAAACAAGGCCTTCGAATTTAAAAAAGAGGAGCTCATAGGCCCTAGTTTAAAGAAACTTTAAAATAAAGATAAAGAAAAAAGAGAAACTCAGCCTTTAATTTCATTTTTTTCGTCTGCGTCTCTTAGCACAGCACGATACAGTCACAAAGCCGCCATCTTATTTTATGTCCACTTCTTGTATTTTCTCTCTATCTCCCTCTTTTCTTTTCTTTCTCTCCTTCTATTCTTTTAAAATGAACCATTTAAAGATGTGTTTCTAGAGTCCCCCACCTCACTTTTTTTTTGCCAACACAATCCCTCCTTCACCTTTTTTCTATTCTAGAGCCCCCCACCTCTCACATTGTTAGTTGACTTGTTTGACATTTTTTAATTTAATTGGTTTTTTTGTTTTTCACTTGAATCATATATTATTATTATTATTTTTTAAATCTATAACTTTTTTCTTTTTGCTGAGATCCACAAAGTTTTTGGATGCCAAAATGTAGATGTGATCAATAATTAATGAGAATAATGAAATATCAATAAAAATATTCAAAAATATTAATTTAATTTAATATTGAATGGTCAAAAGTCCAATTTAAAATTTTGCTTGAGGCCCCCAAAATAATTGGGCAGGCCCTGCAAGTAGGATTAAGATTTCTTTGCTTGCACAAAACTTAAGCCTTAATTGCCTTAATTATGAGCAGTTTTTGATATATTTAACACAGGTCAATCTATACAAATCTCATGGCATCACATTATTGGACTTTGGACTTTGGAGGTCAAATTTTATTTTTTTAAGAATCAAATTGCAATTGCAATAAGGCAGTGACTGCATGAGCCACGAAGGAAGTTTTAGTATGAGAAGCAAGAGGACGTGGGCTTTTGGCATTGGTTAATTGTTCACCCGTGTCATTAGAGTATTAATTATGGCTTGGGCTTTGCGTGAACGGCAGAGACTTACGTGTTTCTATGTCTTCTTTCTAGTTTATGGTCCTTGTGAACTCCGTCAACAACGTTTTATTAGTATCGTATTTTCTGCTTCTTTGAAACCGTACCTAGAAAAGCAACCAGGAACGAAGAAGCAAGCAAGCTACAAGCAATTTAGCTATGTGTTGCTGCTGTTGTAGTGAGGATTGTGAATGCAGACCTTTGGGCTTTCTATTGGGCCTGCCCTTTGCCTTCCTCTCCCTCATTATCTCCCTTGTCGGTGTCATCATCTGGATTGTCGGGTTAGGCCCAGTTAATTCTCTCTTTTCGATTTGTTTAGGTGTTGATGTTTTTAATGAGAAATTTTGAGTATGACCTTGTGTTTGTGATGGCTGCAGGTTGGCGTTGACTTGCTTATGCCCTTGCTGTTTGTGCGTGACAATAATAGTTGAGTTTGCACTGGCCTTGATTAAGGCTCCAATTCTGGTGATGAAGTGGTTCACGTCCAAGATCCCTTGTTAGAATTTGAAGTTGAAGCTTGTTCTGATATGAATTCATTGTTTGATTCCCTTTGTGCCCATGTGTGCACTTTGGTCAATATTCGATATGATGTAGTTGACATTTAAAGGCGGTGTGATTCTTTTTGCCCAATCCATTTGCTATTTAATTTTCCCCTTTATTCTCTATCTATTATTTTTGTTCTTCCATGAGCATATAACAAATGAAATATATGTAGGTTTGATTATTTGGTTTGAACATCAAGTTCTTTATTTCTTGGTTTTTTTCCATTGTTGAAAATATTAGTGTATTAATCTAAAAAGTTAATTCAAATTCAAAGAAGATCATCGGAAAAACTGGCCTTTTGATTCTGATTTATATAAACCTCGACAAAATCAGTGAGTAATATCTTTGGGAAGCATATTGATAGTAATATTTTGGAACAACACAATATCCGACTAATTTTGCCTTCTATACAGATATTATGCCAACTGGCTAATTAGGAACATCATAGGCTTCCATTGGGCACTAAATCAGCATATTCCTTTTCTTTAGAAGGGCTACTGCACATTGTGCTCAAGCTAATTAGCTCAACAATCTTGAAATTGACGCTATATTTGTCTTGTTTTGGTGGTTAGTTTTGGCCGGTAACCAAATAATCCTGAGCAGTTAGCATTCATGGGCTAGAGTGTAGGAAGTTGGTTTAAGGGTTAGTAGATTGGTGAGGTGGGTAGTTAAGGCATGGGGTAATGGATGAGGATAGGAACCATAGATAAGAGTGTTGATGCTCTTAAATTTTCTATAACAAAGTTCACCTCCAAATCGATTTAGATGAATTTCCTCTAATCCATTATGTAGTGATTTATAATTATCATTCACGTAAATTATTTAAACAAGTCACATAGTGTGTTGAAGGAATATTCCTCTAAATCGGTTTGGAGGTAAACCATCTAAGTAGTGGGAATGCGTTGTTTGGTGTATTTGAGGGGTTAGGTGGTGAGATATCAAATGCTCCCAAAAAATAACCTAGAATCCATAAGGGTTCCTTGAACCTAAGATAATTATGGAGTCCACCAGAGAAATAGAGATAAAAACTCTTCTAAAAATTATATTGATTAAAATCTGAACTGTCTTGGAGGCTACAGACCTGATCTCAGTTTTACTTATAAATTGACAATTATTGAATTATATAACAAAAGGAGAAATTACTTTAAACAACATAATTTAATTGACTAATATATATAAAATGCCTAAATGAAAGAATTTACCCAAAAAGTGGCATGGGTCATGGTCGAAGGCAATGTGTTTTGATTCTTAGGAAGATTTCATTCAAGTCACCAAGTTTCACGTAATTCCGTTGTTGGCTCCGATGATTTATACGAGTACTTTTTTTTTTTTTTAAGCTTCTTATGTGTTGACTTTTGACGGTCTTGATGTTTAAGGAAAGTTTGTGTTGTCTGTTTTACAATAAATGGTCCACCAAGGGAGTGTTTGCCAAATGAGAATTTTCATTTAAAAATGACATGTCATGACTTATGAGGTGGTAAAAATGGTGGGCGTTGTGTAGGTGAAGATGAGACCAACAACTCATCCCACAAAGAAACTAAATCACTTATTCAACACAAAACATCAAAGCAACCAACCCTAACACAGACCAACAAAAAAACACTAAAGTCACCCAGAAGATAAAACATCAAGGAAACACCAAAACTTATGCGAAGAACACCTAGGTAGACCAGGATTCAAAAGAACACTAAACTCAAATTTGGAAACTTTAAGAAGTTTATTGATGATTGTTGATTGTAAATTATGATGTCATATTTTTTATTTACATTTATTTTTTGGTAAAATTATAAAACAAATGAAAATGTTTTATACATTATATATATATATATATATATATATATATATATATATATATATAATATATATATATATTTATATTGAGAGGTGGGAAAATAAAATTTGAACTCTTAGAAAACAAGTTGAGTTACAACATATATCATATCTTAGAATGATTATTTGGAACAGTCTTGTTATATTATTCTAACGAAAATATTTTTCCAAAACAGCAAGCCTCCTTCCTTGTGAAGTTCTTCCCTCTCTGAGTTTTCCCCCCTTCTTGTGAGCTTTTTTTTTTTTTTGCTCCATCTATCCTCCCCTCCCCCTTACCTGCGTATACTTTATCCCACCTACCACCTGTTTCAATCTCTCTCCACCACATCATACCTATGATCAATTCTACTCCACTACACACCCATTAATCCTAACCATCAGGAACTCCATATACTCCCTGCAAACCATCATCTAAACTAAAATATAATCATCATTTTTTTCCTATATCCCACAAGCAACTTCCTCTCATCTCCCTAACATCTCCATACATGTTTCCCCATCAACACCTTTAGTCTTCAACCTTACCATTTTCCTTCCAATCCTCACAAAATCATCACCATAATAATCATCTCACCTCACCCATCATATCACCTCCCTTGTATCCCACATAATATGGATAACCACACAACAACCCACACACCCCAACATCAACCTGCAACATTAAACCAAATCTTACAAATAAAAAACAATTCCATCAACAAACCCATTTCCCTCAAACCTGACCCAACAGCCACAGAAAATCTAACCCAGCTTACTTTAATTGGCAAATTAATTTCAACTAAAGAAGTCAACTACAACAAAGTCATTGCTATTATTCAGAAAGCTTAGAAAGACACAAACGGGTTATCCATTGCCTCCCTTGGCCATAACACATTCCTATTCAAATTCATCTCTGAAAAAGACTTGCTGCACACTTTTACCTCTGGTCCTTGGAATATAGACGGCAAACATCTTATTCTTAGGCATTGGCTTCCAGGAACCCCTCCTCATGAAATGGACTTCTCAACTACCACTTTTTGGGTCCAAGTCCACAACCTTCCCATTGACTATATGACTACAGATAATGCCGAACATATCAGTGAACATTTGGGGCTCCTGCACAATATTGATCTCAACGATTACGGTTCTATTACCTTGGGCAAATACATGAGAATTAAAGTTGAAATTGAGGCATACGCACCTCTCAAATGTAGATTTCTCTCGGACCAAAGCCCTCAACCAGATGTGTGGTTTGATTTCAAATATGAGAGGTTATCCGATTTTTGTTTCCACTGCGGCAGATTAGACCATCTCAAGCCCGATTGCAAATTTGACCCTCCGTCTAAGCTAGCACTAAAATGGGACATTGGTCCCAAAAGTTATGGATCCTGGCTCCAAGCAAATCCTACAGAACAAAAATCTTCAAGATTAACGGAAATCATTGCCGGACCAAAATCATCATCACAAGACTACATGCAGCGAGCTAGCCAACTTCCATTTAAAGCAACTTCCTCATCCTCACAAAACCCACCGCTTCAGCTTACAACCACACCCACCTTAAGAACTTTGATCTGCAAAGGCAATCCTACTAGCCAACCACCACCACCCCCTCCACCACATATATCATCTCATCGATTCATTGACAACATCTCCACCACAAACACCACTGGTCTCAGTGTGTACACAGATCCAAACCCCCAAGCCGCTCCACACGTGCCTTTGGATCTTGAAAATCTCACCAACCTCCCTGACACACGCCACTTAACAAGTCAACCAACCTATACTCTCAAACAGATAAACTCATCATTCCCTACCTCTATCAGACAACCTCACCTACCACAAGACCTCTCCTCTCATACTGAGCCCCAACCTCTCAAATCTTTGACTCTCCATCCTTTCCCAATTGCTGATCACAACCTTAGCCTTTTTTAGGCTTTTGATCTCTTCAAAATGGGTCCTAACCCTTTTAACAACCTACCCGCCTCACTTATTAGGCCAAACCCGTGCAGTCCTTGGGCTGAACTTAATCTAAGTGAGCCAGACACATGCCAAATAAAACCAATGGAAGATGACCCACCCAATCTTACCAACCTTACAAAGCCCAAAAACCAATCACTTACTCTCTCTCTCTCAGCCTTAACAAACCAGCCCAAAAAAGGGAAATTGAGCCCTCTCAAATGGAAATTAATAAAAAAATCAAATTATCTCCTTCTCACAGCAATACCACCCCTCCACCAAACAAACACCTTCGCCCCACAACTATCAAAAGAAAGTCTAAACTCAAAGACTTGGCTAGAAACCGCATCTCCAATCCCCAAAATGAACCAAATTCATCCGCCATTCCCACAGATATCCCATTCAATCCAAACTCTACAACTGAGGAGGCAAGTCAAACCATGCCCCCACCCCCCCAATGTTAATCCTCTCATGGAACTGTCGAGGCTTAGCTCGGCCTATGGCAATTTGTTCCTTTAAAGCCCTGGTCAGAATTAATAATCTGGACTGCGTTTTTCTGATGGAAACCAAGTCCTTTGTGGAAATCATGAAAGATGCAACTACTTCTCTTGGCTTTTCTATTACTGTTTTTGTTCCGCCAGTAGGTCTTGTTGGTGGGCTTTGTTTTGGCTGAAAACCTGGTGTGGACATTGAACCTACCACACAAAACCAAAATCTCATTAACCTCTTGGTTTTCTCAGATCCGCCCAATCTACCGTGGATGCTCTCTGCAGTCTATGGTCCTCCATACAGGAATAAGAAAAGAATTTTTCAGGAAGCCATGCACCAAACGGCTTCATCCTTCTCAAGTCCATGGTTGTGCATTGGTGATTTTAATGAAGTCTTGCTCCAAGTCGATAAAAAGGGTGGGAGACCTTTCACATCCTCCTTATCAAATAGTTTCAGTTCTTTGGTTAACCAATAGGGGCTCATCGACTTAGGTTTTTCGGCAATCCATACACATGGACCAACAAGAGAATCAATTTTTCCAATATCAAAGAAAGGCTTGACAGAGCCTTTTCTAACACCAAGTGGAGAACCACCTTCCCCAATGCTTCCGTTTTGCATTTCCCAGCCACCTCATCTGATTATAATCCTATCATTCTCAACACTAATGGAATTGTTTCATCAAACCCAAAACCCTTTCGCTTTGAGGCTATTTGGACTAGAGATGGTAGTAGCACCCAAGTTATCAAAAAAGCCTGAGACTGTCTAGTTTACAGCTCTCCATTATACAAGCTGATCAAAAAGCTCAAGGCATCCAAAAAAGATTTAATATGGTGGAATAAACATTGCTTCGGCCATCTCCAAACCCGTAACAAAGTTCTCTCTGATGCCATTAACTCCATTCAACAACTTGACCCCATTGATGCCAACCTCCAAAAAGAAAAAACTCTCACATGGGAATTCAATAAAAATCTCAGACAGGAAGATCTTCTCTGGAAACAAAAATCAAGAGTCCAATGGTTAACATCCCTCAATCTCAATACCAAGTTTTTTCATGTGTCAACCATTATTAAGAGAAGGAAGAATGCTATTGACTTTCTGAAAAATCACAACAATGAGTGGTTATCTGATAGAAATGACATTGGTTCTTGTTTTGTTAATTTTTTTTCAAAATCTCTTTACTTCTACTGTCCCCTAATTCCCCAATGACATTACTAACTTGATTTCTCCAGTAATAACAGATGAGGATAACATGCTATTATGTGCCATGCCCAATGCAAATGAGATCAAACAGACCTTGTTTAGCCTCGGTTCAGATAAATCACCAGGTCCAGATGGCATGCCAGCATTGTTTTACAAGCATTATTGGAAGGTTATCAGCCAAGACCTCATTGATGCTGTCACAAGTTTTTTCACAAGAGGCCACATTCTCATAGAGATCAACCACACATTCATTTCACTCATACCAAAATCGGACAAAGCATTTATGGTAAACCAATTCCGTCCAATCAGTCTTTGCAACACCATATACAAAATTATTTAAAAAATTCTTGCTGCTAGACTCATTCCTCTTCTTCACAAAATCATTTCCCCATGGCAATCAGCCTTTGTGCCTAGTAGAGTAATCCAAGACAACTCTATTATTGCTCATGAAGTTCTTAACACCATGAAAAAAAAAAAAAGGGTCTGGTGGATTGATGGCTCTTAAAATAGACACTGAAAAGGCTTTTGATACATTGGAATGGCCATTCTTGCTAGATGTTCTTCTCCTTCACGGCTTCAGCAACACATGGGTTAATTGGATCAATCAATGCATATCCACCCCATCCTTCTCAATCCTAATTAATGGCAGCCCCTTCGGATTCTTCAAATCATCCAGAGGTCTTCGCCAAGGTGACCCTTTGTCCCCATTTTTGTTTATTATTGGAGCAAATATCCTTTCTAAGCTCCTTTAGCGAGCTGAATCAATTGGTTCTTTGCAAGGCATCAAAATCTCTCCTTACTACTCATAGATTTCACATATACAATTTGCAAATGATCTCCTCATTTTCTCTAAAGCAAACTCCTCAAATGCAGCCACCATTCTCGACTACCTAGCCTCTTACCAATCATGGTCTGGTCAAAAGATAAATTACAACAAGTCAGGTGTCATCTTCAGTAAGAACACAATGGGCCAATCTGCAGCCAATCTGCAGTCAATCTTTGCCAACTCCTTAATCTAAAAAAAGTCAGCCCCACAACAAAACATCTTAGTCTTCCTCTTGAGCTTAATAGAGCCAAATCATCCTCTTTCCAAGAGCTTATTGAAAAGATTCAGAACCGTGTGGCTGGATGGAAAACAAAGCTCCTCTCACAAGCTGCAAGAACCACCCTCATTTCACATGTGGCTGCATCAATCCCATCCTATACCATGTCATCCCTTCTTCTCCCCAAAACCACCTGCAACAAAATTAACTCTTCTCTCCGTGGTTTTTGGTGGGGTTCTAGTCTTGGGAAAAACCATATGTGTTTAAAATCCTGGAAATCTATTTGCCAACCAAAGAGCTATGGTGGTCTTGGTCTTCGCAGATCCTTAGACACAAATCATGCCCTGATCTCAAAACTTGGGTGGTCTCTGGTTGTGGGTGAAGACAAAGCTTGGGTTACCTTGTTGAAAAAAAAATATCTCAAAGGTGTTCCATTCATGCAGGCTATCCCATCTCCTAACAGTTCATGGTTATGGAGAGACATCTTACAATCTAAATCTTTCCTCAGTAAAGGGTTGTGCACCAAAATTGGTAATGGGCACCATACACCAATTTGGGACTCCCCTTGGATTTCCACTCTTGATACTTTCATCCCATCAACCCCACCACATAGCCAACCCTCCATCCATAGAGTAGATGATCTCATTATTCCTGACATCTTCCAATGGGATAGATGTAAAATTTTCTCACTCTTTGACCCTCTCACTGCTACCAAAATATTAAACATCCATCTATCCCCTACCAACCAACAGGATAAGTTGTTTTGGGTTTATAATAGCAATGGATCTCACTCTGTAAAATTTGCCTACCTTACTGACCAACAAGAGAGATTTGATTCCATTGGTCCCCTTGACAAATCTGATTGGAACACTCTTTGGAAAGCCAAAATCAGCCCCTGCCACAAGCTCCTTCTATGGAAAATAGCATGAGATATTCTCCCAATTAAAGCTATTTTAGTAGCTCGTGTGCCATCTATTGAGACTACATGCCTCTTATGTAATGCCCAGGAAGAAACTGCTCTCCACATATTCAACCAATGCCCTTTAGCCCAATCCATTTGGCTTAATTCTACATGGCTAATCCATCTCAATCGGCTCCCTTTCACCTCCATTGCTGACTGGGTTAAATTTATTCTCAACCAAGGAAAACACCTTAACCTCCAATTGCAGGAGGCCCAATCCTTCACTCTACTTGCATCTGTTATATGTAACCAAATTTGGTTCCATAGAAACAAATTGCTCAAGAGTGGCCCATCTACTCCACCACCATCGCCACCCCTCCCCTCCTCTCCTCCTATCCCATCCCCACAAATTGCCCATGAAATACACAAAACTTTCATCTTCCACCAACAAGCCTGGGAATACACTACCGAGCAAACTACCCTTCCAACCCACTCACCTTGGTCCCCCCCATCACCTGGTTGGCATAAAATCAATTTTGATGCTGCTGTGAGACCAAACAATGTTTTTCTTACGGCTATATGCCGTAATCATACAGGAAAGATTACCCATGCATGGATTGATGTTGATGTTAATAGTGACTCTTTTTGGGCTAAGGCAAAGGTTAGTCTTTTTACTGTTTCTAGTGCTCGTGATGCTAGTTTGGATTTCATTATATTTGAGGGAGATGTTCTACAAGTTATAGATTCTATTCAGAATTCAGCTCCCTCACCCCATTGGTCCATCTCCAATATTATTAATGACATTAATTTAACTACTTTATCTTTTTCTTGTTGCTTATTTTCTCATGTACTTAGATCTGCTAATGGTCTTGTCCATTCTTTTGCTTCTTGGGCCTCTTTTTGTAATAGTCGTGGTACTATCCCTATCTCCTCTCTTCCTGCCCATGTTCTTCATGCAGGAATTAGATGGGTTTGGTACTATGATGCCGCTTTCTTAATGCAATACAATTTATTCATTAAAAAAAATAGCGAAATATTTTTCCTTTTTTTTTTTTTTTTTTTTTCTCCTCCAATGAAGATTTCGCAAGTATCCCTTCCGCGCTTGCTGTTTTCTTCTTCCTTTTTTCATTGGTCCGTGCTTCGTTCTTTCAAAGATCAACCAATACAAATTGCGGACCAACTTTCAGTCAGACCTGGAATAGTCAAGTCTTGGGCTCTATGCTCAGCCCCACAATGAACCAAAAACACCACAGAGCATTAGATGCGACCGGTCCGAAACCCCAAGTCTCCCACAATTTATTAGACGGCCCCACGTGCATTCTCCTCCAAAACGAACGAATAAAACAACCACTTTTAAACAAAGAAAGAAAGAAATCTATCAAAAACCTGCGAAAGCGAAAACCAGACATTCCACCTCCGGTTTTCCAAAATTGTGGTCTTTAAACAATGATTGGTTCCTGTACATCCCCTCACTAGTCCAAGATTCCCAGCTAAGCTCCCTAACTTTACGCTCCCTAACTTTACTTATTAAAACTAAATTAAACTCAAAACCACAGCAGTAGCAAAAACCACAGCCATGAGTCCGTGACCCACTGACCCTCCAACAAAAGTGACAAAAAATTACCTTACTTTTATTATCAAGTCAATTTATAAACCTTTATAATAAAATTTGTAATTGCTTAATCCAAAACCTTCTACATCCATCCACACATTTGTCTTAAAATCAAAAGCAAAACAATACAATATTAATGTGGAACAAAGTATGGTATAATTTCCCTTTCTCATCCTCAAAGAACTGCCCCTAGTTTCCCATAGTTTCCAATAGTTTCCAAAACCAAGTCTTTTAATTTCCAAGACTCCATTTTTGACAATCTATATTAACACCAACGAAGCATCCCCAACTCATAAACCCCTCAAAAACCCACAACTCATAATTAATATTATCAAAACACCTTCAGATTTTATAGTCGAATAAGTTTGTTCTTTTCATGGAAGCTGCTAATTTCATCAGCTCAGTGTCTCCAGCGCCGGTCCGGCCAGCCTGCTCGAGCGGGACTCTGGGCGACACCTGGCTCGCCGGCTAGTCGAGATCGGCGTGAGGGACGTGTTCTCTGTGCCCGGTGACTTTAACCTTACACTTCTAGACCACCTGATCGCTGAGCCGGAGCTGAACCTGATCGGCTGCTGTAACGAGCTCAACGCAGGCTACGCCGCCGACGGCTACGCTCGAGCCAAAGGCGTGGGAGTTTGCGTGGTCACCTTCACCGTCGGTGGACTCAGCGTGCTCAACGCTATCGCCGGAGCTTACAGTGAAAACTTGCCTGTGATTTGTATAGTTGGTGGACCCAACTCCAACGATTACGGTACTAACCGGATCCTCCATCACACAATTGGGTTACCCGATTTCTCTCAAGAGCTCCGGTGCTTTCAAACTGTCACTTGTAATCAGGTAACGCAAAGAGAGAAACTCAGATTTTTATATAACAAAAATGTGTAATTTAGGAAGCTTTGGTTATTTGAATTGTTTGTGAATTATAGTTTGATGTAATGTGAGCAGGCAGTGGTGAATAATTTGGAGGATGCGCACGAGCTGATCGACACGGCGATTTCGACTGCGTTGAAGGAAAGCAAGCCGGTTTATATTAGTATCAGTTGTAATTTACCGGGGATTCCTCATTCAACTTTCGCTAGGGATCCCGTGCCGTTCTTTATAGCACCAAAGTATGGTTCTCAATCTCTCTCTTTATCTGATTTTGGGTTTTGGAATTTATGTGAATTTGATATATGTGGTTCATTTATAATTAACTATATGTGTATGAGTTGGGTCATTTAATAAGTGTGATTGTATAGTGTAAAAATTGATGAAGTCATGTATATTAGGAGCAGTATGAATAATGTTGATCATAATGTAATGTAGCATGGACACAATTGAAGTAAGCTCTGCTTCAATTTGTCTTTATTCAGCCAAAAAAAAAGGTTGTACTTGGTACACAAAGATCCTACTTTTTTGGGGTCTGTGAGAGGTGATTGGTAGGCACTTGACTATAGAGTAGAGAAAGAAGCTTGGTTGCTTAAGTTTCTTCGTAAACTCACATAATTTGGTGTTTTAAGTGATGGTTTTAACTTCCCATCTACAGAGTACTTGAGCATTTTGATGGCAATGAAGTTTTCTGACTAGTATATATCGTGTTAAAACTTAAAAAAGAATTTGTATTCAGCCATTAAAGTTGTTTATCTTCTGTGTTGCTGAACATTACTTTTGTATTGGATCAATCCCATTTCATTACTCATGGCAACATTTGATATATTGAGTAGTTATACTTGCTAGCCAAATAAGCAGAAATGATCTCTATTCGTACCTTGTCATCATGTTTGCTAATTTTGGTAAGCTCTATATTGGTTTCATATGATGTAACTATGAATTCTAGGTTTTTTCTTCATGTATTGCTTGTGTCTGTCATTGTTTATCAAGTTTTTGATGGGGTAAAAGTTCCGAGATAGAATTTTTAATTGCTTTAATTAGTTGAAAGTAATATCAATGATAGTCTAATGGTGGCCACCCTTTCAAGCAGGATAAGCAATCAGTTAGGATTAGAAGCAGCTGTGGAAGCGACTGCTGAGTTTTTGAATAAAGCTGTGAAGCCTGTCCTTGTGGGTGGGCCCAAGCTAAGGGTAGCAAAGGCGCAAAAGGCCTTTCTAGAGCTTGCTAATGCCAGTGAGTATCCAATAGCAGTTATGCCCTCAGCAAAGGGACTGGTGCCGGAGCACCATCCTCGCTTCATTGGGACATATTGGGGTGCTGTCAGCACCAGCTTTGTCGGGGAGATTGTGGAGTCTGCTGATGCCTATGTTTTTGTTGGCCCCATCTTTAATGATTACAGCTCTGTTGGTTACTCCTTGCTAATCAAGAAGGAGAAAGCAATTATAGTGCAGCCTAATCGTGTGACTATAGCCAATGGTCCATCTTTTGGCTGGGTTTTCATGGCTGATTTCTTAAGTGCATTGGCCAAAAGACTAAAGAAAAACAGCACAGCTCATGAGAATTACACCCGGATCTATGTTCCGCCAGGCATCCCTCTAAAATCTGAGAAAGATGAGCCTCTTAGAGTTAATGTTCTCTTCAAGCACATTCAGGTAAGACACAAGAATCACTATTTAAAACTATTCTTTTTAGTCTTATAAACTGTTAAGGTTTATGAAATGCATGATCATTCATGCTATTATCTTGTACCTTAAGAGTTCTCTTTGTTGAATATCTAATATGGTTGGGTAGCATATGCTATGCCTGGCATTTTTTTGCCATTAATTTTTTATTTTTATTTTTCCAATTCTTGGGATTGTCAGATTGTGTCCTGGTCCTTCAAACCAGCCTCATAGAGGAAGTGTTAAGTCTTTATTATGATATACTTGGTTTGTAATTTGAAACACAAAACATTTAAATAATCTTAAGTAATACCCAATATCATATCCTGTGTCTTTCATGGATTTGCCATTTTTGTTAATTCATCTATTAATTAAACAGGGGCTGCTATGTGGAGACTCTGCAGTAATTGCTGAAACGGGGGACTCATGGTTCAACTGTCAGAAGCTCCGCCTCCCTGAGAACTGCGGGTAAGCCAGGGTTCTCATTAAACACCTTACTCCTTGATGATTGAATACAATATGTTTATCAGTCGGCAGGGTGCTAATGTATTATATTGATTGCATTTAGGTACGAATTCCAGATGCAGTATGGATCTATTGGCTGGTCAGTAGGTGCCACTCTTGGATATGCTCAGGCTGCCAAAAATAAGCGTGTAATTGCTTGCATCGGTGACGGTAGTTTCCAGGTTAGTGATAATTTTGATATGAAATATGGAGATCCCTGCCCCTGCTCCATTATTGCATTGCTAAACCTTGATATTGGATTTCTATGTGTTGGAATATAAAGCATGGTGATCAAACAATTTTGCTTTTTATAGGTTACGGCTCAGGACATTTCAACAATGATTCGATGTGGACAAAGGACCATTATATTTCTAATCAATAATGGCGGTTATACAATTGAAGTAGAGATTCATGATGGCCCGTACAATGTGATTAAGAACTGGGACTACACTGGCCTTGTTGATGCCATCCACAATGGTGAAGGCAAATGCTGGACTGCCAAGGTTAGTATTCATGAAATAAAGTTCTAACAACAGTCTGAGTACGCCAATCACATATATTCCTTATTTGATTTTTCTTATTTTGCCATTATAACTTGTTTTCTTCTCATCCATTTCATTCTTACCACTATTAATTTTCTTATTAAGTGTGTTTTCAAAAGTATTGCTATATTCATTTCATTCTTACCACTATTAATTTTCTTATTAAGTGTGTTTTCAAAAGTATTGCTATATTCTGCGCTTTGTCATTCGTTTCCTGACATTATTCCATATAACTTAGAACTCACATGATTCCAAATTGAAATCTTCAAGTATCTAATATCTAAATATTTAAGCACAAATCTAAATGGATCAGTTCGAACCTTTTATGTCATAAGGTCATGAAGACCAAACAAGATTGACTAATCCCAAAGGAGGACCCCAAAAGTCTCAGTCAAAGTCAAAAAAATTGCACAGCATGTGCTTCTGGTTTCTCATTCAGATATTTAAAAGATGCATTCTGGAACTTTAATGTAATAGCAATATATCATTTTGCTCCTGAAGTATATTAATAGATTCAGCTGGTGAAATACAGGTACGTACGGAGGAGGAACTGACAGAAGCGATTGCAACAGCAACAGGAGCACAAAAGGATTCTTTATGTTTCATTGAAGTATTTGTGCACAAGGATGACACCAGCAAAGAGCTGCTGGAATGGGGATCCCGAGTTTCGGCTGCTAACAGCCGTCCTCCAAATCCTCAGTAACAAATTGGTGTTGGCGTTACTAAGAGTTCTTTTCACAGAACTGAAATTGGTATTATGAGCTCTAAAACAGGAACGTTTACCGGAACTAGAAATAAGAGAAAACAGGGTTGCTTGGGTTGCAAGACATCTATACCAATCCTATTGTTGCATCCTTCTTTTTGTTGTAAAAATAAAGTTATAGTTGCTGTATGTATAATGTAAGTGTTGGACCTTTTAGAGCTATTGTAAATGACTTGAGTGTAACAACCTCGATGATGAATTATGCATGAATAATTGTGATTGTAGATAGTAAACTATAATCTGATGGTCTCCATCTCTCATAGCTTGCCTACTACAATTTGGATTTGAATGGGTTTTGTGTTAGGAAACTAAGCTGGCCTTTGGTTCAACCAACCTGCTTCACCTCTCCCTCTCTCTGTGTGGAGAGCCTACTTCCAAGTTAATGCAATGTGTTCACTGCCAAGTCCTGTCAGCATTGAGTTAATGGCATATGCTGCCCTCCCCCCACAAATCCTTAAAATGTGATTGCATTGTGTGCTGCCCTTTCCTCTTCGAGAGAAAGGGGTTACCTAAAAAGGGCCACCTCCAAGCCTAGACCTAAGGCCCACAACTACAAAATAATTGTGTTGGGCATTCATTTTTTCAAGTCCAAGAAGCCTCATACCATTAAGTAAATTAAAACCCTCAACTGTTTTACCCAGAAAAATGAAGCAAATAAACAAGAAATTCATAATAAACAGTTAGAAGATAATAACAATAATAATGTTTAAACATGTAATATAACAATTATTTATTGTATAAAAATTTTATACTAGATTTCTTTTAAAAGAATTATCACTTATAGAATTTTAATAAAAATACAAGTTACTTGTTCATGTAGATTTAAAAAAAAAAAAAAAAAAAAAAAAATCAAAATTGATAAAATTATAAAATCGATTATGTCACAAGAATATTAAAATACAAAAGATATGTTAAACAAAATTCAAATATAAGAAACTTATTTAGTAAGTTTACCTCTAAGCAAGAAGAATAATTGTTTTAAATAAAAAAAATTATATTGTAGAAAATTAAAATAAATTATTATTTAATTACTAAAGTTTTTGTATTTGAGTTTTAAATAATAAATAATCTATACAATCATGTAATTTGCAAACTTCTATTTAATAGACAACTCCTCACAAGCAACCGGTGGGAAAGCTTTAGTGCTTTACACACCGACCTTTTCATCCCTATTTTACGTTTACACTTGATGATCTATTTAATTGGGATTATTTCTTAGTCGTTGTCAAGTGGAAGAATCAGTGTCAATGAGGAGTTATTAAAAACAAAATGAGAAAAGAAATACAGAGAGAAAGTCATGGAGAACTCCAAGTGGGTTGGTACATACTTTCAGAGAGTGGATTACCCACCTTAACTAAAAAAAAGGGCAAAAAAGAGGAGAAAGCTGCAGAGATAAATAGAAAGTAAAAAACAAAATGAATGCCAAACTACAATGTACAGTTACATTTTACTAGTAATTGAAGCTTTTAGACAAAAATATAGGCTGGTCGGAATGGTTGGTCAAATTTTAGAGAAAAAAGAAAAAAAAAATTGCTTCTTCGGAGATGACTTAAAAAGCAAAATTCTAAGATAGGCCAGGCAGGCTATAGCACGTCCTCTCTCCCTTATTTTTCAGTGACATCCATGGCTCTTTCTTCCTCTCTTTGGTCAATCAAACTACCATTTATCAAACTCTTCCTCTCACTAGCTACCATTAAGGGCGTGTTTGGAAATTGCTACACATCAGTCTTTAGCTTCGGAGACTCACTTGCTGACACCGGAAATGTCTACTTCGCTGATCCAACTAGTCACTGTCTCTTTCCTCCATACGGGGAGACCTACTTTCACCACCCCACAGGACGTTGCTGTAATGGCCGTCCAGTCATAGACTTCATTGGTGAGCAACATGTTAATTAACCTGTTACATTGACTTGTTGTTAATGGGGGTTTTGTTTTTTATTTTTGGTTTTGGCTTTTTGTGGGCAGCTGAATCTCTTGGATTATCATTGATAAAGCCATATCTATCGGTTAAGAATGAGAGTAGTGTTACAAGTATTGAAGAAGGTGTGAATTTTGCTGTTGCGGGAGCAACAGCATTGGACATAGACTTTTTTATAGAAAGGGGAATTTATAGTGTGTCTACAAACTACTCTCTAAGAGTTCAATTGGATTGGTTCAAGGAAATTCTGCCATATCTGTGCAACACATCGTCAAGTAAGTTTACTATTCAATCTTCTTCTTCTGTTACTTTCCTTTCCCTTTCTTTTCTAAAAATTTGTTTAGTTATCAATCCCACCGAGTCACTCTCCGAGTTGATGAAAATAATAAACCGATTTAGTTTTCTATTTTGGCATCAATTTCGTGATTTCTTCACGGTAGCTTTTTTTAAAAATCTCTTTTTCCATGGATCGACGTATGATTGTTTAGTTGAATTTAGTTTTCATGTTAGTTGGCTTTTCATGATTGCTTCACCTTTTAAATTGGTACGGAAATATTATAAATAGGTGTGGAAATAACATTTTCTCTTTAAATTAGGCGATTCATTTCGATCACAAGTACAAGCCATGGCCTTTGACAAGTTCACAATGAATTTGGTTCGATAATGAAACCGATTTTTTGAAATATTTTTTTAGTTAAGGTTATTTTATCATTAATACTATTTTTATTATGCATCGATAATAATCAATCATTTCAACAAAATTATTGATTTAATAAATATTTTATGATTGGTGTTACTGAAATATCTTTACTCTTTACTCAAAAAAAAAAAAAAAATCTTTAATAGTAAGTCTAGATAAAAATCATATTACTTCTATTATACTTTTCCATCTCAATCATTCTACTCTTAAACAAAAGAAAAATAAATAAATAAATATGTCTACTTTCTCGTGTTATTCTCTATCAAAGAAATAATTTATTATTTAGTCTTAAAGGTCTCTACTTTCTGGCATTACCTAATAATTTATCCTAAAAAACTAAGAAACCAAATAACGATTGAACCCTTTCAAAAATAATTGCAACTTGTTGTATTCTAAACAACTTACCTACCGAGTTGGCCCAGGTATATATAGGCTAGCACTTATAGAATCCATTGCCTAGATTAAATCCTAAAACGTGTTAATTTATTTATTTTATTTTTTCAGTTAGAGAAAGTCAAGCCCACCTCTAAGGGGCAGCTGATGGGTCCCTCCAACAGTACAGTTACAACGCGATTCTGAGGTTACTATAAAATTAATTTGACAACCAATAGCTAGTTGGATCCCAAGAAACGCATTATGTTTATGTATGATAATTTATTCTTTACAATGCTAATGTTTTGTTAATTCCCTCCCTTCTCAATTGTCTATCAAAATTGAGAATATAAAATTTTGTGGAATTATACATTGGAGCCCAACAAAAAACAAACGAAAATTACACCAACATCTCTTTAGATTTAATGGAAAAAAACAATAAACTTGAGCCCAATAATATTGTTCTTATATTACTCTTAATTAATTACTAAAATTATTGTTTCACCCATCTCTTCGTATTCTCTCATAAAATCATTATTTTTCTTCTAAAAAAATTAAAATTTGAATATTACGCTCAGATTGTAAAATCCTCATATTATCCCTTCCTTTCTTCTCTTTTTCCCTTTTTCTATTTTCTCTTATGTCAGTTTATTTACGCAGAAAATGCTTTCTTGTTAACAAAAAATGTTTTCTGTAGTCAATGGAAACCAAACCAAATAGAGTGGAAAGTGTTTTCCGCTTTTAACGTGTGGAAAAACTTTTCCTTGAAAAACCACATGGCATGGGTAATGGGTTACGTTTTTGCATGAAAGCTAACCAAGTACTGATTTGAATTGAATTTGACATTCCTGCCAAATTGACAATGCATAGATTTTATTCATTGTGAGCCACGGTTGCATGAGTTATACTCATGCTAACTCATGCATCAGCTTCTTTTCCAAAACGCTAGCTCCACTAATTAAGACACGCACTGTACGTGCGGATGTCTGTCTCGAGCTGGTGAGATTTGAGAAAGTATTTGTATTTTGTAATGTGTATATAAACATGAATGGCATGTAGAATTTGGTTATTGTAAGCATTTTGTTATGGTTAGTACCATCCTTTTCACTAGTAATGTGATGGAGATGTGCAGAATGCAATGAAATCTTTGGAAGATCTCTATTTCTTATGGGAGAGATTGGAGGCAACGACTACAATTATCCATTTTTTCTGCAGAGGAGTATAGAAGAGATTCGGACGTACGTGCCACTAGTGATTAAAGCAATCTCTTCAGCCATCAATGTAAGAACTTATGGTGCAAAGAAAATTTATTTTATAGAAAAATGTATTAATTATTGCATCAAGTTTAATTAATTAGCATCCTTTGACAAATACTGTTATAAGACTAACTATATAAAAATATGGTAAGCATATCTTCATCTGTGGAATTATGCACTCGGTTTATTAAGTGGAGAGGAACCAGTTTTATTGTTTTCATAACTTGGGCTGCCCGAAGTCATGTTTGTGTATAGATAAAGTTTATCTCCAAAGCAGTTTGGTAGAAATGACAAAACTTCATTGTAGAAGGACCTAATCCATGATGTGTGATTTGAATCTTTATAACAGTTAAACACAAGTCCAACATGAATAGAAAAGGACAATGAAATTTAAGTTTTTCTTCTAATCACCGAGAAATAAGCGCCTAATATTTGGTAACTTTAATATTAGGGATACTTCAATTTGCATTAATACTACCTTTGAAGAAAATTTTCTTGCATGATTTAAACATTACGTACCATGCAGGAGTTGATTGAGCTAGGGGCGGTGACTCTCATGGTTCCGGGGAACCTACCAATTGGATGCTCTGCAGCCTACCTAACATATTATGAGACTACGGATAAGGAGGAATATGACCCCGCAACTGGTTGTTTAAAGTGGTTAAACAAGTTTTCGGAGTACCACAATGATCAGCTTCAAAAAGAACTAAGTAGGATTCAAGCACTACATCCTCATGTCAATATCATCTATGCAGATTATTACAATGTGGCGATGCGTTTTTATCGTTATCCAAGCCAATTTGGTAACTAAACATTCTTAATAATTTGCTTTATTTTGCACTAATTGCCAAAAATAGTTTGAAGATTGTATATGTTAGTAGCACTCTTGCTTGAGAATAATGGAAAAAAGACTTGCATAGGGTTCAGTAGTGTCAGCTCTTGAATCAATCAGTTTGTTTAAATGCATGTTCATTACATCTCCAATTTCTTAGCTTATTAATCCCGATGATCTGTTGGAATAGGCTTTTGACATATGCTTTGCCAAAATATTTAATTAAACCCTTTTAAGAGTTACAATATTTCTAATATGAAAAGCTTTGGTACTAATTATTTGCTACATGTCCATCATATATAGGGTTTAGTGGAGGAGCACTCACGGCATGCTGTGGAGGGGGAGGCACATACAATTGCAACACATCAGCAGAATGTGGCAGTCCTTTAGCGAGTGCTTGTGAGGACCCTTCGCAGTATGTTAGTTGGGATGGTGTACACTTAACAGAAGCGGCATATAGATGGATTAGTAGTGGTTTACTACAAGGACCGTACACCATTCCTCAAATTAATATCTCGTGTATTTCACAAAATGTGACTCCTGGATATTCAAAATTACTACACAAGTAGATATGCAATCTTGGATGTAATTGAAACTTTGTCTGTTTCTTGCTAGTGCTTTGATTGTTGGCTTAATGAATAACATTTGTCTTGTCAATTCCATGAAGTAGAATAACCTATCCTTTATCATTTTTAAGAACAATAACTTTAGGATTACAAAATTTTTTGTAGTTGAAATAGTATATTGTATTTGGTGTTAATAAAAATAGTATTAATGGTAAACCCATATATAAAAACACATGATACTCTCATCACAATTTTCCAACGGAATCATTATTTAAAAAAAAAAAAAAAAATTTGTTTATATGCTTTCTAGCTAAGAAACAACATATCAATTATTTTCGCAGATTAATTGCAACTTGTCTTATTTTAAACAATTACCTACCAAGGGACTTGGGTTCTACTTAGCTTAACTGATAAAATTTCTTGTCATCAAGTAAGGAGTTTACGTTTGAATCTCGCCTATACCAAAAACCAATTAGTATCTTAGCTTAATGGTAAAAACAATTATTATAAAGTAGATGTCATACTCATAGGTTCAAATCTCATCGTAACTATAATAATAATAAGCTAACTGAGATAAGCTAGCTAATAATGCTATGGTTACCATGTTTTTCCAACATTGCCCTATGAAA
>OU015767.1:32195563-32246476 GCA_907173295.1 Fagus sylvatica
AAGCTATTTTAGTAGCTTGTATGCCATCTATTGAGACTACATGCCTCTTTATGTAATGCCCAGGAAGAAACTGCTCTCCACATATTCAACCAATACCCTTTAGCCCAATCCATTTGGCTTAATTCTACATGGCCAATCCATCTTAATCGGCTCCCTTTCACCTCCATTGTTGACTGGGTTAAATTTATTCTCAACTCAGGAAAACACCTTAACCTCCAATTGCAGGAGGCCCAATCCTTCACTCTACTTGCATCTGTTATATGTGACCAAATTTGGTTCCATAGAAACAAATTGCTCAAGAGTGGCCCATCTACTCCACCACCATCCGCCACCCCTCCCCTCCTCTCCTCCTATCCCATCCCCACAAATTGCCTATGAAATACACAAAACTTTCATCTTCCACCAACAAGCCTGGGAATACACTACCGAGCAAACCACCCCTCCAACCCACTCACCTTGGTCCCCCCCATCCTCCTGGTTGGCATAAAATCAATTTTGAATGCTGCTTGTGAGACCAAACAATGTTTTTCTTGCGGCTATATGCCGTAATCATACAAGAAAGATTACCCATGCATGGATTGATGTTGATGTTAATAGGTGACTCTCTTTGGGCTAAGACAAAGGTTGGTCTTTTTGCTATTTCCAATGCTTGTGATGCTAGTTTGGATTTCCATTATATTTGAGGGAGATACTCTACAGGTTATAGATCCTATTCAGAATTCAGCCTCCTCCCCCCATTGGTCCATCTCCAATATTATTAAATGACATTAATTAAACTACTTTATCTTTTTCTTGTTGCTTATTTTGTACTCATTCTTCTGTACTTAGATCTGCTAATAATGGTCCATTGTCTACCCATCTTCTTGCAGGCTCTTGGGCCTTGTCTTTTTGTAATAGTCGTGGTACTATCCCGCTATCTCCATCCTGCTCTTCTGCCCATGTTCTTCATTTTTTTACAATTTCTCTTTCTTAATGTAATACCAAAAAAAAAAAATGAAAATATTTTTCCTTTTTTTTTTTTCCTCCAATGAAGATTTCGCAAGTACCCCTTCCGCGCTTGCTGTTTTCTTCTTCCTTTTTTCATTGGTCCGTGCTTCGTTCTTTCAAAGATCAACCAATACAAATTGCGGACCAACTTTCAGTCAGACCTGGAATAGTCAAGTCTTGGGCTCTATGCTCAGCCCCACAATGAACCAAAAACACCACAGAGCATTAGATGCGACCGGTCCGAAACCCCAAGTCTCCCACAATTTATTATACGGCCCCACGTGCATTCTCCTCCAAAACCAACGAATAAAACAACCACTTTTAAACAAAGAAAGAAAGAAATCTATCAAAAACCTGCGAAAGCGAAAACCAGACATTCCACCTCCGGTTTTCCAAAATTGTGGTCTTTAAAAAATGATTGGCTCCTGTACATTCCCTCACTAGTCCAATATTCCCAGCTAAGCTCCCTAACTTTACGCTCCCTAACTTTACTTATTAAAACTAAATTAAACTCAAAACCACAGCAGTAGCAAAAACCACAGCCATGAGTCCGTGACCCACTGACCCTCCAACAAAAGTGACAAAAAATTACCTTACTTTTATTATCAAGTCAATTTATAAACCTTTATAATAAAATTTGTAATTGCTTAATCCAAAACCTTCTACATCCATCCACACATTTGTCTTACAATCAAAAGCAAAACAATACAATATTAATGTGGAAGAAAGTATGGTATAATTTCCCTTTCTCATCCTCAAAGAACTGCCCCTAGTTTCCCATAGTTTCCAATAGTTTCCAAAACCAAGTCTTTTAATTTCCAAGACTCCATTTTTGACAATCTATATTAACACCAACGAAGCATCCCCAACTCATAAACCCCTCAAAAACCCACAACTCATAATTAATATTATCAAAACACCTTCAGATTTTATAGTCGAATAAGTTTGTTCTTTTCATGGAAGCTGCTAATTTCATCAGCTCAGTGTCTCCAGCGCCGGTCCGGCCAGCCTGCTCGAGCGGGACTCTGGGGCGACACCTGGCTCGCCGGCTAGTCGAGATCGGCGTGAGGGACGTGTTCTCTGTGCCCGGTGACTTTAACCTTACACTTCTAGACCACCTGATCGCTGAGCCGGAGCTGAACCTGATCGGCTGCTGTAACGAGCTCAACGCAGGCTACGCCGCCGACGGCTACGCTCGAGCCAAAGGCGTGGGAGTTTGCGTGGTCACCTTCACCGTCGGTGGACTCAGCGTGCTCAACGCTATCGCCGGAGCTTACAGTGAAAACTTGCCTGTGATTTGTATAGTTGGTGGACCCAACTCCAACGATTACGGTACTAACCGGATCCTCCATCACACAATTGGGTTACCCGATTTCTCTCAAGAGCTCCGGTGCTTTCAAACTGTCACTTGTAATCAGGTAACGCAAAGAGAGAAACTCAGATTTTTATATAACAAAAATGTGTAATTTAGGAAGCTTTGGTTATTTGAATTGTTTGTGAATTATAGTTTGATGTAATGTGAGCAGGCAGCAGTGGTGAATAATTTGGAGGATGCGCACGAGCTGATCGACACGGCGATTTCGACTGCGTTGAAGGAAAGCAAGCCGGTTTATATTAGTATCAGTTGTAATTTACCGGGGATTCCTCATTCAACTTTCGCTAGGGATCCCGTGCCGTTCTTTATAGCACCAAAGTATGGTTCTCAATCTCTCTCTTTATCTGATTTTGGGTTTTGGAATTTATGTGAATTTGATATATGTGGTTCATTTATAATTAACTATATGTGTATGAGTTGGGTTATTTAATAAGTGTGATTGGTATAGTGTAAAAATTGATGAAGTCATGTATATTAGGAGCAGTATGAATAATGTTGATCATGATGTAATGTAGCATGGACACAATTGAAGTAAGCTCTGCTTCAATTTGTCTTTATTCAGCCAAAAAACAAAGGTTGTACTTGGTACACAAAGATCCTACTTTTTTGGGGTCTGTGAGAGGTGATTGGTAGGCACTTGACTATAGAGTAGAGAAAGAAGCTTGGTTGCTTAAGTTTCTTCGTAAACTCACATAATTTGGTGTTTTAAGTGATGGTTTTAACTTCCCATCTACAGAGTACTTGAGCATTTTGATGGCAATGAAGTTTTCTGACTAGTATATATCGTGTTAAAACTTAAAAAAGAATTCGTATTTAGCCATTCAAGTTGTTTATCTTCTGTGTTGCTGAACATTACTTTTGTATTGGATCAATCCCATTTCATTACTCATGGCAACATTTGATATATTGAGTAGTTATACTCTGCTAGCCAAATAAGCAGAAATGATCTCTATTCGTACCTTGTCATCATGTTTGCTAATTTTGGTAAGCTCTATATTGGTTTCATATGATGTAACTATGAATTCTAGGTTTTTTCTTCATGTATTGCTTGTGTCTGTCATTGTTTATCAAGTTTTTGATGGGGTAAAAGTTCCGAGATAGAATTTTTAATTGCTTTAATTAGTTGAAAGTAATATCAATGATAGTCTAATGGTGGCCACCCTTTCAAGCAGGATAAGCAATCAGTTAGGATTAGAAGCAGCTGTGGAAGCGACTGCTGAGTTTTTGAATAAAGCTGTGAAGCCTGTCCTTGTGGGTGGGCCCAAGCTAAGGGTAGCAAAGGCGCAAAAGGCCTTTCTAGAGCTTGCTAATGCCAGTGAGTATCCAATAGCAGTTATGCCCTCAGCAAAGGGACTGGTGCCGGAGCACCATCCTCGCTTCATTGGGACATATTGGGGTGCTGTCAGCACCAGCTTTGTCGGGGAGATTGTGGAGTCTGCTGATGCCTATGTTTTTGTTGGCCCCATCTTTAATGATTACAGCTCTGTTGGTTACTCATTGCTAATCAAGAAGGAGAAAGCAATTATAGTGCAGCCTAATCGTGTGACTATAGCCAATGGTCCATCTATTGGCTGGGTTTTCATGGCTGATTTCTTAAGTGCATTGGCCAAAAGGCTAAAGAAAAACAGCACAGCTCATGAGAATTACACCCGGATCTATGTTCCGCCAGGCATCCCTCTAAAATCTGAGAAAGATGAGCCTCTTAGAGTTAATGTTCTCTTCAAGCACATTCAGGTAAGACACAAGAATCACTATTTAAAACTATTCTTTTTAGTCTTATAAACTGTTAAGGTTTATGAAATGCATGATCATTCAAGCTATTATGTTGTACCTTAAGAGTTCTCTTTGTTGAATATCTAATATGGTTGGGTAGCATATGCTATGCCTGGCATTTTTTTGCCATTAATTTTTTATTTTTATTTTTCCAATTCTTGGGATTGTCAGATTGTGTCCTGGTCCTTCAAACCAGCCTCATAGAGGAAGCGTTAAGTCTTTATTATGATATACTTGGTTTGTAATTTGAAACACAAAACATTTAAATAATCTTAAGTAATACCCAATATCATATCCTGTGTCTTTCATGGATTTGCCATTTTTGTTAATTCATCTATTAATTAAACAGGGGCTGCTATGTGGAGACACTGCAGTAATTGCTGAAACGGGGGACTCATGGTTCAATTGTCAGAAGCTCCGCCTCCCTGAGAACTGCGGGTAAGCCAGGGTTTTCATTAAACACCTTACTCCTTGATGATTGAATACAATATGTTTATCAGTCGGCAGGGTGCTAATGTATTATATCGATTGCATTTAGGTACGAATTCCAGATGCAGTATGGATCTATTGGCTGGTCAGTAGGTGCCACTCTTGGATATGCTCAGGCTGCCAAAAATAAGCGTGTAATTGCTTGCATCGGTGACGGTAGTTTCCAGGTTAGTGATAATTTTGATATGAAATATGGAGATCCCTGCCCCTGCTCCATTATTGCATTGCTAAACCTTGATATTGGATTTCTATGTGTTGGAATATAAAGCATGGTGATCAAACAATTTCGCTTTTTATAGGTTACGGCTCAGGACATTTCAACAATGATTCGATGTGGACAAAGGACCATTATATTTCTAATCAATAATGGCGGTTATACAATTGAAGTAGAGATTCATGATGGCCCGTACAATGTGATTAAGAACTGGGACTACACTGGCCTTGTTGATGCCATCCACAATGGTGAAGGCAAATGCTGGACTGCCAAGGTTAGTATTCATGAAATAAAGTTCTAACAACAGTCTGAGTACGCCAATCACATATATTCCTTATTTGATTTTTCTTATTTTGCCATTATAACTTGTTTTCTTCTCATCCATTTCATTCTTACCACTATTAATTTTCTTATTAAGTGTGTTTTCAAAAGTATTGCTATATTCATTTCATTCTTACCACTATTAATTTTCTTATTAAGTGTGTTTTCAAAAGTATTGCTATATTCTGCGCTTTGTCATTCGTTTCCTGACATTATTCCATATAACTTAGAACTCACATGATTCCAAATTGAAATCTTCAAGTATCTAATATCTAAATATTTAAGCACAAATCTAAATGGATCAGTTCGAACCTTTTATGTCATAAGGTCATGAAGACCAAACAAGATTGACTAATCCCAAAGGAGGACCCCAAAAGTCTCAGTCAAAGTCAAAAAAATTGCACAGCATGTGCTTCTGGTTTCTCATTCAGATATTTAAAAGATGCATTCTGGAACTTTAATGTAATAGCAATATATCATTTTGCTCCTGAAGTATATTAATAGATTCAGCTGGTGAAATACAGGTACGTACAGAGGAGGAACTGACAGAAGCGATTGCAACAGCAACAGGAGCACAAAAGGATTCTTTATGTTTCATTGAAGTATTTGTGCACAAGGATGACACCAGCAAAGAGCTGCTGGAATGGGGATCCCGAGTTTCGGCTGCTAACAGCCGTCCTCCAAATCCTCAGTAACAGATTGGCGTTGGCGTTACTAAGAGTTCTTTTCACAGAACTGAAATTGGTATTATGAGCTCTAAAACAGGAACGTTTACCGGAACTAGAAATAAGAGAAGACAGGGTTGCTTGGGTTGCAAGACATCTATACCAATCCTGTTGCTGCATCCTTCTTTTTGTTGTAAAAATAAAGTTATAGTTGCTGTATGTATAATGTAAGTGTTGGACCTTTTAGAGCTATTGTAAATGACTTGAGTGTAACAACCTCGATGATGAATTATGCATGAATAATTGTGATTGTAGATAGTAAACTATAATCTGATGGTCTCCATCTCTCATAGCTTGCCTACTACAATTTGGATTTGAATGGGTTTTGTGTTAGGAAACTAAGCTGGCCTTTGGTTCAACCAACCTGCTTCACCTCTCCCTCTCTCTGTGTGGAGAGCCTACTTCCAGTTAATGCAATGTGTTCACTGCCAAGTCCTGTCAGCATTGAGTTAATGGCATATGCTGCCCTCCCCCCACAAATCCTTAAAATGTGATTGCATTGTGTGCTGCCCTTTCCTCTTCGAGAGAAAGGGGTTACCTAAAAAGGGCCACCTCCAAGCCTAGACCTAAGGCCCACAACTACAAAATAATTGTGTTGGGCATTCATTTTTTCAAGTCCAAGAAGCCTCATACCATTAAGTAAATTAAAACCCTCAACTGTTTTACCCAGAAAAATGAAGCAAATAAACAAGAAATTCATAATAAACAGTTAGAAGATAATAACAATAATAATGTTTAAACATGTAATATAACAATTATTTATTGTATAAAAATTTTATACTAGATTTCTTTTAAAAGAATTATCACTTATAGAATTTTAATAAAAATACAAGTTACTTGTTCATGTAGATTTAAAAAAAAAAAAAAAAAAAAATCAAAATTGATAAAATTATAAAATCGATTATGTCACAAGAATATTAAAATACAAAAGATATGTTAAACAAAATTCAAATATAGAAACTTATTTAGTAAGTTTACCTCTAAGCAAGAAGAATAATTGTTTTAAATAAAAAAAATTATATTGTAGAAAATTAAAATAAATTATTATTTAATTACTAAAGTTTTTGTATTTGAGTTTTAAATAATAAATAATCTATACAATCATGTAATTTGCAAACTTCTATTTAATAGACAACTCCTCACAAGCAACCGGTGGGAAAGCTTTAGTGCTTTACACACCGACCTTTTCATCCCTATTTTACGTTTACACTTGATGATCTATTTAATTGGGATTATTTCTTAGTCGTTGTCAAGTGGAAGAATCAGTGTCAATGAGGAGTTATTAAAAACAAAATGAGAAAAGAAATACAGAGAGAAAGTCATGGAGAACTCCAAGTGGGTTGGTACATACTTTCAGAGAGTAGATTACCCACCTTAACTAAAAAAAAGGGCAAAAAAGAGGAGAAAGCTGCAGAGATAAATAGAAAGTAAAAAACAAAATGAATGCCAAACTACAATGTACAGTTACATTTTACTAGTAATTGAAGCTTTTAGACAAAAATATAGGCTGGTCGGAATGGTTGGTCAAATTTTAGAGAAAAAAGAAAAAAAAAAATTGCTTCTTCGGAGATGACTTAAAAAGCAAAATTCTAAGATAGGCCAGGCAGGCTATAGCACGTCCTCTCTCCCTTATTTTTCAGTGACATCCATGGCTCTTTCTTCCTCTCTTTGGTCAATCAAACTACCATTTATCAAACTCTTCCTCTCACTAGCTACCATTAAGGGCGTGTTTGGAAATTGCTACACATCAGTCTTTAGCTTCGGAGACTCACTTGCTGACACCGGAAATGTCTACTTCGCTGATCCAACTAGTCACTGTCTCTTTCCTCCATACGGGGAGACCTACTTTCACCACCCCACAGGACGTTGCTGTAATGGCCGTCCAGTCATAGACTTCATTGGTGAGCAACATGTTAATTAACCTGTTACATTGACTTGTTGTTAATGGGGGTTTTGTTTTTTATTTTTGGTTTTGGCTTTTTGTGGGCAGCTGAATCTCTTGGATTATCATTGATAAAGCCATATCTATCGGTTAAGAATGAGAGTAGTGTTACAAGTATTGAAGAAGGTGTGAATTTTGCTGTTGCGGGAGCAACAGCATTGGACATAGACTTTTTTATAGAAAGGGGAATTTATAGTGTGTCTACAAACTACTCTCTAAGAGTTCAATTGGATTGGTTCAAGGAAATTCTGCCATTTCTGTGCAACACATCGTCAAGTAAGTTTACTATTCAATCTTCTTCTTCTGTTACTTTCCTTTCCTTTCTTTTCTAAAAATTTGTTTAGTTATAATCCCACCGAGTCAGTCTCCGAGTTGATGAAAATAATAAACCGATTTAGTTTTCTATTTTGGCATCAATTTCGTGATTTCTTCACGGTAGCTTTTTTTAAAAATCTCTTTTTCCATGGATCGACATATGATTGTTTAGTTGAATTTAGTTTTCATGTTAGTTGGCTTTTCATGATTGCTTCACCTTTTAAATTGGTACGGAAATATTATAAATAGGTGTGGAAATAACATTTTCTCTTTAAATTAGGCGATTCATTTCGATCACAAGTACAAGCCATGGCCTTTGACAAGTTCACAATGAATTTGGTTCGATAATGAAACCGATTTTTTGAAATATTTTTTTAGTTAAGGTTATTTTATCATTAATACTATTTTTATTATGCATCGATAATAATCAATCATTTCAACAAAATTATTGATTTAATAAATATTTTATGATTTGGTGTTACTGAAATATCTTTACTGTTTACTCAAAAAAAAAAAAAAAATCTTTAATAGTAAGTCTAGATAAAAATCATATTACTTCTATTATACTTTTCCATCTCAATCATTCTACTCTTAAACAAAAGAAAAATAAATAAATAAATATGTCTACTTTCTCGTGTTATTCTCTATCAAAGAAATAATTTATTATTTAGTCTTAAAGGTCTCTACTTTCTGGCATTACCTAATAATTTATCCTAAAAAACTAAGAAACCAAATAACGATTGAACCCTTTCAAAAATAATTGCAACTTGTTGTATTCTAAACAACTTACCTACCGAGTTGGCCCAGGTATATATAGGCTAGCACTTATAGAATCCATTGCCTAGATTAAATCCTAAAACGTGTTAATTTTTTATTTTTATTTTTTCAGTTAGAGAAAGTCAAGCCCACCTCTAAGGGGCAGCTGATGGGTCCCTCCAACAGTACAGTTACAACGCGATTCTGAGGTTACTATAAAATTAATTTGACAACCAATAGCTAGTTGGATCCCAAGAAACGCATTATGTTTATGTATGATAATTTATTCTTTACAATGCTAATGTTTTGTTAATTCCCTCCCTTCTCAATTGTCTATCAAAATTGAGAATATAAAATTTTGTGGAATTATACATTGGAGCCCAACAAAAAACAAACGAAAATTACACCAACATCTCTTTAGATTTAATGGAAAAAAACAATAAACTTGAGCCCAATAATATTGTTCTTATATTACTCTTAATTAATTACTAAAATTATTGTTTCACCCATCTCTTCGTATTCTCTCATAAAATCATTATTTTTCTTCTAAAAAAATTAAAATTTGAATATTACGCTCAGATTGTAAAATCCTCATATTATCCCTTCCTTTCTTCTCTTTTTCCCTTTTTCTATTTTCTCTTATGTCAGTTTATTTACGCAGAAAATGCTTTCTTGTTAACAAAAAATGTTTTCTGTAGTCAATGGAAACCAAACCAAATAGAGTGGAAAGTGTTTTCCGCTTTTAACGTGTGGAAAAACTTTTCCTTGAAAAACCACATGGCATGGGTAATGGGTTACGTTTTTGCATGAAAGCTAACCAAGTACTGATTTGAATTGAATTTGACATTCCTGCCAAATTGACAATGCATAGATTTTATTCATTGTGAGCCACGGTTGCATGAGTTATACTCATGCTAACTCATGCATCAGCTTCTTTTCAAAACGCTAGCTCCACTAATTAAGACACGCACTGTACGTGCGGATGTCTGTCTCGAGCTGGTGAGATTTGAGAAAGTATTTGTATTTTGTAATGTGTATATAAACATGAATGGCATGTAGAATTTGGTTATTGTAAGCATTTTGTTATGGTTAGTACCATCCTTTTCACTAGTAATGTGATGGAGATGTGCAGAATGCAATGAAATCTTTGGAAGATCTCTATTTCTTATGGGAGAGATTGGAGGCAACGACTACAATTATCCATTTTTTCTGCAGAGGAGTATAGAAGAGATTCGGACGTACGTGCCACTAGTGATTAAAGCAATCTCTTCAGCCATCAATGTAAGAACTTATGGTGCAAAGAAAATTTATTTTATAGAAAAATGTATTAATTATTGCATCAAGTTTAATTAATTAGCATCCTTTGACAAATACTGTTATAAGACTAACTATATAAAAATATGGTAAGCATATCTTCATCTGTGGAATTATGCACTCGGTTTATTAAGTGGAGAGGAACCAGTTTTATTGTTTTCATAACTTGGGCTGCCCGAAGTCATGTTTGTGTATAGATAAAGTTTATCTCCAAAGCAGTTTGGTAGAAATGACAAAACTTCATTGTAGAAGGACCTAATCCATGATGTGTGATTTGAATCTTTATAACAGTTAAACACAAGTCCAACATGAAACAGAAAAGGACAATGAAATTTAAGTTTTTCTTCTAATCACCGAGAAATAAGCGCCTAATATTTGGTAACTTTAATATTAGGGATACTTCAATTTGCATTAATACTACCTTTGAAGAAAATTTTCTTGCATGATTTAAACATTACGTACCATGCAGGAGTTGATTGAGCTAGGGGCGGTGACTCTCATGGTTCCGGGGAACCTACCAATTGGATGCTCTGCAGCCTACCTAACATATTATGAGACTACGGATAAGGAGGAATATGACCCCGCAACTGGTTGTTTAAAGTGGTTAAACAAGTTTTCGGAGTACCACAATGATCAGCTTCAAAAAGAACTAAGTAGGATTCAAGCACTACATCCTCATGTCAATATCATCTATGCAGATTATTACAATGTGGCGATGCGTTTTTATCGTTATCCAAGCCAATTTGGTAACTAAACATTCTTAATAATTTGCTTTATTTTGCACTAATTGCCAAAAATAGTTTGAAGATTGTATATGTTAGTAGCACTCTTGCTTGAGAATAATGGAAAAAAGACTTGCATAGGGTTCAGTAGTGTCAGCTCTTGAATCAATCAGTTTGTTTAAATGCATGTTCATTACATCTCCAATTTCTTAGCTTATTAATCCCGATGATCTGTTGGAATAGGCTTTTGACATATGCTTTGCCAAAATATTTAATTAAACCCTTTTAAGAGTTACAATATTTCTAATATGAAAAGCTTTGGTACTAATTATTTGCTACATGTCCATCATATATAGGGTTTAGTGGAGGAGCACTCACGGCATGCTGTGGAGGGGGAGGCACATACAATTACAACACATCAGCAGAATGTGGCAGTCCTTTAGCGAGTGCTTGTGAGGACCCTTCGCAGTATGTTAGTTGGGATGGTGTACACTTAACAGAAGCGGCATATAGATGGATTAGTAGTGGTTTACTACAAGGACCGTACACCATTCCTCAAATTAATATCTCGTGTATTTCACAAAATGTGACTCCTGGATATTCAAAATTACTACACAAGTAGATATGCAATCTTGGATGTAATTGAAACTTTGTCTGTTTCTTGCTAGTGCTTTGATTGTTGGCTTAATGAATAACATTTGTCTTGTCAATTCCATGAAGTAGAATAACCTATCCTTTATCATTTTTAAGAACAATAACTTTAGGATTACAAAATTTTTTGTAGTTGAAATAGTATATTGTATTTGGTGTTAATAAAAATAGTATTAATGGTAAACCCATATATAAAAACACATGATACTCTCATCACAATTTTCCAACGGAATCATTATTTAAAAAAAAAAAAAAAAATTTGTTTATATGCTTTCTAGCTAAGAAACAACATATCAATTATTTTCGCAGATTAATTGCAACTTGTCTTATTTTAAACAATTACCTACCAAGGGACTTGGGTTCTACTTAGCTTAACTGATAAAATTTCTTGTCATCAAGTAAGGAGTTTACGTTTGAATCTCGCCTATACCAAAAACCAATTAGTATCTTAGCTTAATGGTAAAAACAATTATTATAAAGTAGATGTCATACTCATAGGTTCAAATCTCATCGTAACTATAATAATAATAAGCTAACTGAGATAAGCTAGCTAATAATGCTATGGTTACCATGTTTTTCCAACATTGCCCTATGAAAATATTGTGAACTTGTAACCTAACACACCTAGCCTAGACAATGAAATCGGAATACGTGATCATTTGATTTTTCTATAATTTCTTTTGTGAGTTAGAGAAACTCAAGTGAAGGGGGAGCTGGGAGCTGATAGGTACGTCCAGCGGTACTGCTATATTAAAGTACCACTTACCTTCAATCTTTTAATAAATAAATAAAAAGCATTTTTTTTTTTTTTTTTTCTCTGAGACCAAAAAAAAACTAGTTACCACTCACCCCGTGATTCTGATGTTATTATAAAATTAATTTTGACAAGGCATGGCTAGCTGGCCCTTAAGAAACGCATTTGTATGATCATGCATGTATACTTTACAATAAGACGGTTTGTTGATGTTTTGTTAATTCCCTCCCTCCTCTTTTATTCTCCTTTGTTTATTCAAATTAAGAATTTAAAATTTTGTGGGATCAAATATTGGAGCACAACAAAAAATAAAGGATAATTTACACAACCTCCTTTGATATTTAATAAAACAACAATCCACTATATAAATACAAAAACCACCCCTAAACCAAGTTTGAACTAATAACAAAAACTACTTAAAACTTTTTGAAAATATATATCCGGTTTGCTCGTAAAGTGCAAAAAACACTTAATATTGTTGGTATACTTTTCCCAAAAACCTAATTTGTGATCTTAAATAAACTAAAACATGGACAAAGACTTTTATTTCTATAACAATGTTATATACATAACAAATCTCACAACTATTGAGAAGACAAATTATATTAGTGCAACATTACTTTTACACTGATATCACTTTATTATAGACCAATCACAATTTATCACCCCAGTAATTGTGAAATTTGTAGTTTTAGAAGGAAATGTGCACAAATGGTGTTAAGTGTTATTTGCACTTTAGGAGGCAAATTGGATATTTAAAAAAAAAAAATTTGATAGTTTCAGTCATTAGCTCAAATCTCAAGGATTGTTTTTGTATTTTTTTGGTTTTTTTGTCTTTTCAGTCTGTTATAATTGTTGAGTGATTCAGTGAGCGGAAACGAAAATAATGAAAGTGGATGAAAGCGAAAACAAAAAGTTTTAATGTGGTTTAGTCTTAGAGACCTACATCCACGGAGGATAGCCCTGACCAATACATATTTACTATATAATTTCCTTGTGTTACAATGGACCCAATATATGGGTTTATACTCTATAGAACCTTATACTAGTTCTAGACTTAGTTATGGACTAAGTTTGTCTTGTTGTACAAGTACATTGGTTTGCTTGTCCTATAAGTATTGGACCTTACACTAAGTTTAGGCCTTATAGGCCAATATATCTCTAACACCGTAATTAGCTCATATCTTTTTATTTAATTAAGACCACCCTAAGGTTTTACCTTATCCAAAACATGGAGGTCAGTAATTAAGAAGAAGCAAGTATATGTAAAGTTTGATTGGCTCATTCCCTTTTCTTAATTCCCCACTTTTCAAGTGAGAGAGATCACGATAGTCATTAATCTCGATGGCTCCATATTCCTCTCTTTTGTCACTGAAATAGAAACTACCATTTATCAAACTCTTGCTCTTATTAGCAACCATTAGGGGTGTGGTTGGACAGTGCTACACATCTGTCTTTGGCTTCGGATGTTAGATATTTGTTATCTAAAATAGGTTGTAATATAGTGGATTTACAAGAACCAGTCGCCTGGAATAGCATCTAGTAGACTGGACTAGAAGGTCTAGAGAAGTCTAGAGTCTCTACCTAAACACAGTCGACTGGACCACCAAACCAGTTGACTGGATGGCTGATCTAGTCGCCTAGATTGGTGATCCAGTCGACTAGATGTCGTGCTTGAGAGTTTCTGTCTGACTCAGTCGCTTGGACCACTTATTCAGGCGATTGGATCTTGGCAGTTATGTGCTGTTATGGACAGTTATTGGCTGTTATTGTGTCTTTTCATGGTGACTCTTGACTATTATTCAATAAGAATAAAACAGATTTCTTGTTCAGTTAATATATTTAGAAAACTTAATTGTTCTAAGAAGTTCTAGAGAGTGAAATTGAAGTGCTATCATTTCATTCTTGGCTTTGTTGTATCCTGGAGACTATTTGCTTGAACCCTTAGCAATCTTTGTGGAGAGGGGGCAAATCTAGTCTTAAAGATAGGGGTAAATTACACTTTACCACCCTAAACTATCATCCATTTTTCACTTCACCCCCTAAACTTTAAAAAGTAACAATTGGCCCCCTAAACTAATCGAATTGCACGGCCGTTACCCCCTAATGCCAAAATCGAGTTAAAATTGACGGAATTAAGCAACACGTGACACGCACGTGATCCTGGGCCCACCAAAATAACTTTACCAATTTCATTTTTATCAAAACCCCGAATTACCCTTATCTCAACTTTTTTTACTCTTTTTTTTTTTAGAATTTTAGCCTGGTTTTTATCTCAACTATTCACTTGATTTCTTCATGACTGGTCATCTTTTCTCATTTCATATTTCCAATTCCACAATTTTCTTTCACTTTCTCTTCAATTTTCCACCTCTCCAAACACCAAGCTAAGCATTAAAACTTTTTCAATCATGCACAGTCCAGAAGCAAAGATGGTGATCAGCACATGGAATTATAAAGCAAACCCCCAACTAAAGCGAACCCCCAACTATCAAGAATTCCAAATACGATATAAACGGGTCCAAATCCGTATAAGTATTGGCACCGATACACAGGCTCATAGTCTTTCCCTGAGCGACAAAGACGCCGTCGTAATACGACGACAAGCCGTTGGCGTAATCGTCGGTGGTGTTCACCACGCTCCAGAGAGTTCCGTCGACGATTTGATGGAAAACCGGCGGGGAATCGAAGCCGTTGATCCCTCCGTAGAAGTAGGTGGTCCGGATGAGGTACTTGGCCGTGCGGTACACGGGGACGACGTAGCAGAACTTGTTGTGGAGATTGTTTCGAAGAGGGAATGATCGGACGGTGGAGAGTGTAGGAACGAGGATCGGGATTGTTAGGTTCTTCGAGGTTCCGCCGGAGATGAAACCCGCGTCGGGAAGCCATTCTCGACCGTCGTGGTGGCTCCACAGTCAATCAAAATACCTGTGATTGATTGTTAAAATATGAAATGAGAAAAAGAAAAGCTTACTGAGGGGAGCTTTGATTTCTTCATGACTGCTCATCTTCTCTCCCACTGGCTGAATTTGCTATAATAATTTAAAATTTTGGACCCAAAAATAAAAACCAAGCTAAAATTATAAAAAAAAGTAAAAAAAGTTGAGATAAGGGTAATTCGGGGTTTTGATAAAAATGAAATTGGTAAAGTTATTTTGGTGGGCCCGGGATCACGTGCGTGTCACGTGTTTCTTAATTCCGTCAATTTTAACTCGATTTTGGCATTAGGGGGTAACGGCCGTGCAATTCGATTAGTTTAGGGGGTCAATTGTTACTTTTTAAAGTTTAGGGGGTGAAGTGAAAAATGGGTGATAGTTGAGGGTGGTAAAGTGTAATTTACCCTAAAGATAGAGATTCATTTGTGCCTCAAAGCCTTAATTCTCTTTTGCATTCCCCTAAAATTCCTAACAATTTTAAGACTAGATTTTCTGCAATGGAAGGAGAAAAATGGCAATACAATGATCTACTCATTGAGGCAACACAAGTGTGTTGTGAATTGTGTATTCTACAACAAACGCTTTCTTTAAGGCTGTGGCAGTGACGCCGTACCGTGATTTAACATGAAAAGTGATGGTGTTATCATGGTGATATTGTTACTGCTGTACTGTAATGATGCATGGAGAGATTGCGTGTCCATAAGAGAAAGGCTTGTTAATAAATAAATGGTTATGCATTATTATAATCAAATGGTCAAGATGCCTATGGACCTCGTGGATGGTGCCATCGTGTTGTGTGGCAGTGAGCCATTATATTGATGACTGCAATGATTTGAACCAATCCATGCATCAAGGAAAAGATGGTGATGATACGCATAAAGATGATGCTGTTTAAAAGGTTATGTTTTTGGAATAAATTTGGTTTATTGATTACATTTTGTTTTTATTGGCTTCACTAATCATTTAAGGACACCATGTGATAAGGTTAATTCAAGCTTGAGTGTGTGGAGCCAAAGAACATAAACTAGATATGATTGAGACGTAATGTACATCCAGTTGGTAGATGATGTGAACCTCGTCAAGAATAACGAGACCCAACAACGAAAGGGAACCCAAGATCGTTCTATGGACAGATTCGAATGGAAGACCTCGACCCGTTGTTTATGACAAACAAGAACCTCGGTATAAGGAAGACGCCACAAACGGTGATGGAGTTTCCGTTTGATAAGTCGAGATGAACGCCACGGGAAATCCCGATAAGTTCAAGTAGTTCTTCAAAGAACCAAAGAGAATAAACCTCACCAGTTTTTATTAATGATCAATAATGTGCTCAATACAATGAGTCCATGCTATTTATAATGCATGGTTTGAAATAGGAATACAACCTATTAAAGGAAAATACTGAAAGACCAAATAAAAGAATCCTAAAATTAAGGTAGATTTCGTCTGAAATTAGCTTCTCCTCCAAGAAAAGAAATCACTTATGGAATAATCCTTAGCTTCTCCTCCAAGAAAAGAAATCACTTATGGAATAATTCTTATAGAATAATATTTGATTTTATTCTCCTTCTAGAATAATTCCATAATATTTCTTGCCAATTCTTAGCCTTGACCGGATCCTTCTAGAACTTGAATCAGGGTGACGATTCTTTGTTGCCCAGGTGGATCATGCTCAATGGGCCTCCACGAATTTGCTTGAGCCCATAACTCTTGAATGAGCCCATTGAGTACATCCTTGAACTTCTTTGCTCGTGCTCTCGTAACTGGCCCAATTGGTACTTGAACGAGATCCTTCGAAGTGGTGCCTTGATCTCCATCAGTAGATCTGAGTAGACCAAGCTGGGACATGTGAAAGCACATCAATGCATTCAAGGTGGATGTATACTAGGATATTCATCCTAGTGAACTGTGAGTTGGTAAATTTGATAGTGTTCTTTATTATGTCACATGATATTGCAATAATACTTGTTGTTAGTATTATTATGTTATCATATATGGTGAGTGATAGTAGTTACATTAATTTGTACATGATAGAGTATAATGTAATATACTTATGTGGATTAACTCACCATACTCTCACATGATTAAACCCTATGAATTTGATGCCTGAAATATAATCACAAAAATGCAAGAAAAGATGGAAGGGTTATAAGTGCATGATCTCACTTGATCGCATGTAAAGAGAATTTACATGGAAGTGACTGAATTGAAAATGTGTCTATAAGCGCAAAATTTCAGTTTTAATATGCATTATAACAAGCATTGTGGTGGAATTACATTGATTTGATTGCTGCATGGAATGTAGCTAAGTTTTTAAACTTGAATTCACATTTATTGTGAAGATAGGCATCATTGATCATTTTGAAAATGATTTGGAGAGGAATGTGAGGAAAACGGATTAATTTATCAAAGGTCAGCCCCTTATACACCCCAACAAATTGGCTTACCTGAAAGGAAGAATAGAACATTAGTTGACATGGTAAATACCATGATCATAAGTGCAAGGCTACCTTTCATCCTGTGGGGTGAAGCTTTGCTTACTGCATGTCATGTGCATAATAGGGTTCTATCTAAGAAAATTCAGTCATCTCCATATGAGTTATGGAATGGTAGAGAGCCTAATTTGAGTTATTTTAAAGTGTGAGGGTGTATAGCCTACTTTAGAATTCCAGATCCTAAAATAACCAAGCTTGGACCTAGAGCTATTAAGAGTGTGTTTGTTGGTTCTAAGGCTTATAGATTGTTGGATTTAATTTCCAACACTATGGTAGAATCAAAGGATGTGGAATTCATTGAGAATAAGTTTATAAATGATTCTCAAATCCTTTTGGAATCTAAACAAACACAAGAAACTGACTCGTTGGTTAATGATTCTCTTAATGGAAACAAGAGAATAGAACTAAGTTCACCAAGTGAACAAAGGATGAGTCAAAGGGTAAGAAAAAAAAAGGATTTTGGTCCTGATTTCATTTCATATCAAGTGAATGTTTACCTTGTAGAAGGAAACAGAGAAAAGGTCCTTAGTAAGCTTCCTTTTGTAGGAAATGTGGAAGAAGATTCAAATACTTATAGTGAAGCTATGGCTTCAAGAGATGCAGCTTTTTGGAGAGTAGCTGTTAATGGTGAGATGGACTCAATGTTGTCCAACAATGCTTGGGTTCTAATGGATCTTCCTCTGAGTTCTAATACCATTGGTTGTAAATGGATATTTAGAAGGAAAATATAGGATTGATGGAACTATTCAAACCTTCAAAACAAGATTATTGGCTAAAGGCTTTAGGCAAAGGGAGGGAATAGATTACTTTGATACCTATGCACCGGTTGCTAGGATCACATCTATTCGTGTGCTAGTAGCACTTGAATCCATTTATAAGTTGGTGGTACATCAAATGGATGTAAAGATAACTTTCCTTAATGGGAATTTAGACAAGGAGGTCTATATGGATCAACTTTGATTATTCCAAAGTGTGGGGGTTTTCCATATAAGCTATGGAATGTGAAAACCCAAAAGTGTGGGGTATCGAGATCCAAGTGTGTGGTGGTCTTTAAAGGAGTTTTCGAACTCGGAAAAAGACTAAGCTAAGACTCTAAAGATGTGTTTGTGGATTAGGTTGAGAATCTTAAAGTCTTGGTGACTTATGTGTGATATTATGTTGGAATCAAGAAATGAATTTATTGAGGTTAAATTCTATGATTCTTGAAATATCTAAAACCTAATCAAACACTTATCTTGACTGTAATTCAAGAATTTCTATTTGTGATAATAAGAAAATAGAAATGAGTTCATGAAGTAAACAATGAAAGAGTCAAAATATTAAAAGTGACTTGGTCTCAATTTTATATACCTCTTATATGCTTTCTATGAGTTATGATCTTGAAATGAAATATGATTTCCTAAAATCATAAGAAAGTCTATAGTTATTGGAAATGGAAATTAAGGTGAAGTAACATAGTGTGTAGACTATGTAAGTTCTCATTGAGATTGAGATAATGCTTTCATTGTGTATGAAATGAAGCTTCTTGGTTTAATATTTTTCAAAAGTACAAAGAAGCTAACTCACCTTTATTCCAATCTAAAAGTTAGTGAAGTTATTGAAAGCATGTTTTGAGTGTGCTAGTGCAATTATAGCATGTTGTGTCATGCGTTGTACTATATGTACATGACTTTCACATAGACTTTCAGAGTTTTGTAAATAAACTTAAGATCATTAGAAAGCATTGCATTGTTGGATATCCAAAGAGTAGGATACCAATAGTGATTATTATTGTAAGTGATAAAATCCATGTTAAGTTGGATATTCACTTTTGGTGGAAGAGCCAGTTAATAGGCATGGAAGAAACGAAGTGAGTTTCTTAATCCACCATAAAGATTGTATGGTTGGCAACGGGCAAGAGAAAGTGATAACATGAGATGTTATATAAAAGAGATGTGGCCACATCCAATGATAGTTATATCTTGCACTGTAAGAGTGAAGCCACCATATATGAGAAATGAAGTTTAGACATTTGAATTTAAAACTTGAGTATGTAAGACAATAAATAATTTGGTGAGTTCATAATTATTGTCTACATAAAATCAAGTGATAACTTGATAACATTCTTTTACCAAATGTTTATCTCGAGATTTGGTAAGGGTAACTTCCATAGGAATGAGACTAAAACCTTTCTAAAAGAATCACCAATAGTGGGAACCCAACCTTGAGTAAATTCATTTGAAAAAGGTTTAAAGGGTAATAACAAGCTGTTGATTCGTGATTAGTAAGAGCACTAAAACTTGTGTCCCATTCAGGATGGAATAGTGCAGTCTGTTACGTTAGGAGGATGAGTTTTTACTCTTAATGAAGTTCAAATCAAGTGATGTCTGTGTAACAGGGACATAAAGAAGGAAACTTCACCTTTGTGAACATAGGAGTGGTGTCACTTCTAAACAAGAGTTAAGGTTTTCTCTTGTAAATGTTCACTTAAACCAGGTAGAGCACAAGGCCATAAAAGTGCTAAACTGTAGGAGAACTTCTAATGTTAAAGATCATTGATGTGTGTGTGTTATTTCCGGTTTTAAGGAAAAGAGTTTTGGTTTAAGTGAATGAGCCATCAATAACTCTCTTGAAACTTTGAAGTAATTACACCAGGAGAAGGTTTAAGTTGAAAGACACCTTCTTTGATGCATAAGCTTTGTGTGTGCTATAAACTGAACAAGGAATATTACAACTTAGTGGGGGATTGTTAGATATTTGTTATCTAAAATAAGTTGTAATATAATGGATTTGCAAGAACCAGTCGCCTGGAATAGCATCCAGTAGACTGTACTAGAAGGTCTGGTGAAGTCTGGAGTCTTTGCCTAAACACAGTCGACTGGACCACCAAACCAGTCGACTGGATGGCTGATCTAGTCGCCTGGATTGGTGGTCCAGTTGACTAGATGTCGTGCCTGGGAGTTTCTGTCTGACTCAATCTCCTGGACCATTTATTCAGGTGACTGGATCTCGGTAGTTATGTGCTGTTATGGGCAGTTATTGGCTGTTATTGTGCCTTTTCATGGTGACTCTTGACTATTATTCAATAAGAATAAAACAGACTTCCTTGTTCAGTTAATATATGCAGAAAACTTAATTGTTCTAAGAAGTTCTAGAGAGTGAAATTGAAGTGCTATCATTTCATTCTTGGCTTTGTTGTATCCTGGAGACTATTTGCTTGAACCTTTAGTGTAACGCCCCGAAATTTTATATTCAACAAATCCTTATTTAACTCGCAATAAGAAATTTCTAAGACAAATAAGTCTAGTTTCAAAATCAAATCATTGGATAATTCAACTAGTCTCCAAAAATAGTCAAATAATCCAAACTCCACAAGATTAGATGGAACAAGACCTCAATTAAATCCTCACAAAAACAGTCTCTTTAAATCAAAACTTAAAATCCTCACAAAAGAATTTCCTTAAGATTAGCTAAATGCTGGAGATCTCAATAGTAGTCCACCGGCAATAAATGATCACGTACTAGCAACCTTTCCTCACTATGGATCTGAGCAGCTAATCTGAAAAATATAATAACAACGGGGATGAGCTAAAAGCCCAATAAGTGGTATTCACACACTACCATCGAGGGGTAACAGAAGGAACTGGATTTATATGAAGCAAGGAGTAGATAGGATAATAACAGGGTTGGTTAACAATGAACTGGTAATTCCAGAATATTCCAATATAAGAATTTAGGCAATAAATGAGACATGATAGTTAGAGATACAAATTGGTTTAGAATATTAGAAGCATAGAAGGGTATAATCACAATGTCATAAATACATAATTCAAGAAGCCATGTCCTGTGTATTGCCCCCGCAGGAAGGGTCACTCCCATGTATTGCCCCCATGGGTAGGGTCACTCAAAATTTGCTCAACATCCCATTCTCCACAACATCAATTTCATAATCCAGATTATGGTCCACGTATTGCCCCCATGGACGGGGTCACTGAATTTATTTCATGGCAAAGAATTCAATTAAGGGTACGTACAACATGAACAATTCAGTTTGGCAAAATCAATAGCTCAAGAGTTATGTAAAAGTAATTTGATATGGTAACGGTCACAAGCTGTCATGATACAATATGAAGAAAGGATCTCAATGGAATTACAAGCACTCAAGAAGGTATAAATTTATCAAGACAGATAATCCAATGGGTTTGACAATAATTATGGGGAATGTAAGGAGAGTAATGTGTAAAGTCCCACTTACCTCAATGAAAAAAACCAATAAGCAAATATCACTTTGTACTAGTTTCGTCACCGAAATCCTTGGAGTTTGGTGATGAAGGTGGAGGTTACCAAGTTAAAGGAATTGGATGAGTTTAACGTGTAAGGGGGAGAGAGGGAAAGAGGCTGTAGGGTTTTCTACTAACAAGGAGAAACATAGGTTTATATATCCCTTAGGGTGTCTAGGGTTTGATGGGATGTCTAGGGTTTGATGGGATTATATTAGGAAAATATAATTATTATTTATTCTTTGTTAAAATATAAAACTTAATTACACTTATTCTATTTTATTTTATTTTTATTTTTCGTATATTACATTTCTCCCCCCGTTAAAAAAATTTGGTCCCCAAATTTGACAAATTTGAATAAATGAGGGTAGCTCGTTCTCATACTCTTCCTCCAACTCCCAAGTCGCGGAATAAATATGATTCTGAGGGTAGAACAAACTCGTTCTCATCTCTTCCTCCAACTCCCAAGTGGCCTCCTTAGTACCATGATTCTGCCATAAGACTTGAACAAACCGAATTGTCCGTCTGCGTAATACTTGCTCTTTATGGTCCAAAATTTTGATGGGTTGCTCGTCATAGGTCAAATCTTCTCGAATTTGAATTGGCTGAAAATCGAGTATGTGTGATGGATCCAGGATATACTTACGAAGAGATGAAACATGGAACACATTATGAATTTTTGACAGCGCAGGTGGTAATGCAATTCTATAGGCAACAAGTCCTACACACTCGAGTATCTCAAATGGGCCAATGTATCGTGGGCTCAACTTACCCTTATGCCCAAATCTCGTAATTCCCTTCCACGGGCTAACCTTCAAGAATACATGACCTCCCACAGCAAATTCCAAGTCCCGTCTTTGACGATCTGCATAGCTTTTCTGGCGACTCTGAGCTGTTTGTATACGTTCTCTAATCAATCGAATTTTCTCAGAAGTAATCTGTATGATTTCTGGCCCCACAAGTCTACTTTCCCCAGAAGAGTTATAACCAAAGTGAAAAATACAGTGATAATTACAATTCTTTATTGTATTAGAATAAAGCCATGTGTATCTCAAGATACATATTTTTAAGAGAAACAAACTCATACATGAGTTAATGAAACAATAACATCATAATATCCAGACAACTACTATGATCAATGAATAAGTCATAACATAAATTTAATCCATCAATAAGTTTTTGAACTTTATCATATAGTCAAATACAAATTTGTCAAAACTTCAAAACTTCAAGAAAATAAGCAAATTATAAGTTTACAGACACTCAAGGCAAAAGGCTTAAATTCTTTTAAAGTTGACATAATTTCATTTGCTTGTGAAAATAAAGTTCATTCACAAGTATGTATATATACTTCACTATCATTTCATATAAGACTTTTCTTTCTCTTAACCTTATTTCATTATCATACTACATTTCTTTGTCTTATACCATTGAAAATATAACATGAAAATGAAACAACATAAAGCAAAATTTTCATTATTATAATGTCTTAACGTCTCATACCGACAAAACACACATTAATAATATAAAACTAAAACCTTCACATTTCAGAAAATTGATGGATTATAATCATTTAGGTTCACTCTGCATCTGAGTTCCCCAAGAACAGTGGTACCATAACGTTAGGGTCACATGCCCTTCTTTTGGTTGTGGGGTCAACCAATCTTACCTCATTAATTGGATTTGCCTTACGCCAACCCATTCAATGGAAAAGCCGGTATCGTTACCCCTACCGGTTTGGTCCAAAACTTATCCAATGACTTAATCCATAACATCTCATTTCAGAGAATACTTTGTACAAACTGTACTTTAAGTCCCTAAAGAGACTTAAACATGATTTCTTTACTTTCTAGAACATAGTTTCTTTTGAAAGACTTTTATTTCTTAAACATGATTTTAGAAATTTCCATGCATATCCATAATTCATAACTTAAAACATTTGAAACATCGTTTCTTAGAAATTGCATAATCCTTTCTTTTGCAATCATAATGTAACTCAACTTTAATCGGAATATTTTGAATTATATTTCTCATATCTCAAAACATTTGAACATCTTATTTAAAGCATGTACATTTTCTATTCATAAAATACCATAAATCAAATAACTCATAATGGATCAAAAGCATTTGATACATATACATATATTCTTCAGAAATATGGGCTATTAACCCTCAAGACACAATCACTTACTCAAAGGTAGAGCATGAGATTTCAGAGTGAAAATTATTAGTTCAAACATATTAAAGTAGGAAAAACTTAACAAATTTGCGAAACAGAAAAATTAATTATTTTCTTCTTCGATTCAAACTTTTAAGCATTAGCAAAAGGTAGAACCACAAGTCCTTGAAAAATTACATTTAAAGTTTCAAATGAAGCCAAAGTAAAGATGAGACACATTCTCATTTATAAGTTTCATAGGCTCTTCACTTAATAAACCATAGGTTCCATAAGTTCAAATCAAACTAATATGAGATCTTAGAATCAAGAAATAAATTGTAAACCAAGTTTATAAAAATGATGAAACTCAAAAATATCTTGAAGATCATAGATATGTTTGAAAGGATTTAAATCAACATCAATTTAGGAACTAAATCATGTCTATAGAATAATTTTACTCAATATAATCAGAGTAAGAAAATTTAAAACATGAGGCCCAATGAAAAGAGGTTTTGTCAAAGACCAAAGGAAATTCACATTAAGTATCAATTGACCTTGGAATAACTTTCCCAAGATCCTTTTAACAATGTTGTAAAACTCGCAATGTTCCTAAAACCAATTTCCAAAGGATCCACACAAATCTTGGCCTAAACCTCATTAAGTTCATCACTAGACATTAAGTCTATATCTTCAAAATATGCCTCTAAAACAGTTTACAAAGGTGATGCTTCTAGGTTAGGTTTCTAAAAGTCCAAAGTTACAACCTCCACATTAATTTCTAGAACAGATAAGCCCAATAAGACTTAAAAATTAAAATACCTAGAAGTCTCCAAAAATTACCAAATTCTCCAGATTATAACATATATATGTTAACTTCATATACCCCAAATTTCGTATTAAGAATCAATTTCTAAGTAGAGTTACAAAGGATTCAACCTCGAGTACTCAGATTGCATTCTGCAGTAAAACAGCTTTAATTAGACTGTCTTTAGACACCCCAAAACCATAATGAAAACTCATGAAATTTCACAGAATTATAGAACATCAAGTTGAGTATCTACTCCCAAAATTTCGTTCCAAAATTCCACTCCAATCTCAAGTTATGCCTTACCCAATTCGGTACACCCAAACTGAAATCCAGAAACAACTACAACCACATATTCAGATTTGATCCACATGCTGTCCAAGCAACTTAAAAGACTTAGAAATGAGATTACAAGTACTGAATTTATGAAATAATAGCATGAGTACACAACCATAAAGGAGAATTTAATTACATGACAAGAATACAGAAAATGAAAGAGGAATCAAGACATAATATAAATTGAAATTCAGAATTTATTTGTTGATAAACAAGCTGTCCAAAGAATCTACAGGCTTTAGAGATTGAAGTTACAACAACCAAATTCATGGAATAACATCTAATACACTCAACCCAAGGAGTGAATTCAACATGTGAAAAGAATACACAGATAACAGAAATCAAACCATGTAATCATTACTTACTGATAACATGGTAACAACCACAATAATGACTACAAAATCAGTAAACCAATAACAAAACAATAATGCATTCATAATTCAGAATATTTAATAATACTAACATTCAACAATGAGTCAAACATCAAACAATTCAAACTTCTCTGAAGAGACGTACTTATTAAACTAGCCCAAACTACCCAATTCAAATTTCAAGATCAACACCTAAAGTCTTCAGAATCTCAAACCTTGGCTCTGATACCACAATGTAATGCTCCAAAATTTTCAATTCAACAAATCCTTATTTAACTCGCAATAAGAAATTTCTAAGAAAATTAAGTCTAGTTTCAAAATCAAATCACCGGATAATTCAACTAGTCTCCAAAAATAGTCAAATAATCCAAACTCCACAAGATTAGATGGAACAAGACCTCAATTAAATCCTCACAAAAATAGTCTCTTTAAATCAAAACTTAAAATCCTCACAAAAGAATTTCCTTAAGATTAGCTAAACGCTAGAGATCTCAATAGTAGTCCACCGGCAATAAATGATCACGTACTAGCAACCTTTCCTCACTATGGATCTGAGCAGCTAATCTGAAAAATATAATAACAACGGGGATGAGCTAAAAGCCCAATAAGTGGTATTCACACACTACCATCGAGGGGTAACAGAAGGAACTGGATTTATATGAAGCAAGGAGTAGACAGGATAATAACAGGGTTGGTTAACAATGAACTGGTAATTCCAGAATATTCCAATATAAGAATTTAGACAATAAATGAGACATGATAGTTAGAGATACAAATTGGTTTAGAATATTAGAAGCATAGAAGGGTATAATCACAATGTCATAAATACATAATTCAAGAAGCCATGTCCTATGTATTGCCCCCGCGGGAAGGGTCACTCCCATGTATTGCCCCCACGGGTAAGGTCACTCAAAATTTACTCAACATCCCATTCTCCACAACATCAATTTCATAATCTAGATTATGGTCCACGTATTGCCCCCATGAACGGGGTCACTGAATTTATTTCATGGCAAAGAATTTAATTAAGGGTACGTACAACATGAACAATTCAGTTTGGCAAAATCAATAGCTCAAGAGTTATGTAAAAGTAATTTGATATGGTAACGGTCACAAGCTGTCATGATACAATATGAAGAAAGGATCTCAATGAATTACAAGCACTCAAGAAGGTATAAATTTATCAAGACAGAGAATCCAATGGGTTTGACAATAATTATGGGGAATGTAAGGAGAGTAATGTGTAAAGTCCCACTTACCTCAATGAAAAAAACCAATAAGCAAATATCACTTTGTACTAGTTTCATCACTAAAATCCTTGGAGTTTGGTGATGAAGGTGGAGGTTACCAAGTTAAAGGAATTGGATGAGTTTAACGTGTAAGGGGGAGAGAGGGAAAGAGACTGTAGGGTTTTCTACTAACAAGGAGAAACATAGGTTTATATATCCCTCAGGGTGTCTAGGGTTTGATGGGATTATATTAGGAAAATATAATTATTATTTATTCTTCGTTAAAATATAAACTTAATTACACTTATTCTATTTTATTTTTCGTATATTACATTTAGCAATCTCTGTGGAGAGAGGGCAAATCTAGTCTTAAAAATTCCTAACATCGGAGACTCGCTCATTAATACTGGAAATATTTACTTCCTCAATGCTGAGCAGCTCGGCTGTCTCTTGCCTCCCTACGGAGAGACTTACTTCCATCACCCCACAGGACGTTGCATGATGGCCATACATGGTTTGCATCCATACATGCATAAGCATTACTCTTCATGCAACTATATATATAGGAGTATCTTTTTTTTTTCATCTCAAATCTCTTTTGTTTGTGGGTTTTCTTTGTTTCTCTAATTCTCTTTTAAGAATAGGAGTGTTATAAGTATTCAAGAGGGTATAAATTTTGCGGTTGCGGGAGCAACAGCATTGGATGCATCTTTTTTTGTAGAAAAGGGAATTGATGTAACAACAAACATCTCTCTAAAATTTCAATTGGATTGGTTCAAGGAAATTCTACCATCTCTTTGCAACACATCTTCAAGTAAGTTAGCTATATCATCCTGGTCATCTTCTTATTCATAATTTCCTGATGATGCAATGTTTTAACTTTTGAAAAGTAAAAATTACCATGCATCCCATCTAGTAAGCCATAAGTTAACTTGTACCAAGAAGTCCTCGGTGGATCTATATGCGCACTTGGTAAGACCGATGGTTGATGCTTTCTTCTCAATAATATCTTGACAAATAAGCTATGGAATCAAATAGTGGAGTCCAACAAAAAGTCAAACTAGTCCAACATTTATAGCCAAAAGGAAAGAAAAAAGATAAAAAAGATAGAAGCATTTACGAGTTAATTAAAGGAAAAAATTGTTTAGGTGAATCATATTATATCAAGACATAAGAATATTGAGATTTTTTTTTATAAAATAAAAATTAAAAAAAAAAAAAAAAAAAAAAAAAGCCAATCTAAAAGATTTAAAATAATATTACATTTATGATAATTGAAAAAATAAATATTCTAATCCTGGAACAAGCTTTTTACAGCTAATGATAAACAAGTTCTAGGAATGCAAAATCCACATTTCTCGTCCCCCTTTATTTTCAATATTCTTTTTCTGCTAAGAATTTTATAACTCATAACATTACTCAATTTTTCTGTAGATAAGAATTTGCAATTCCCATCTTTAGTTTGATGCAAGCAAAAGAAGAAAAACAAATCCATTTTTCTAATAATATAATGTAATATTTTATTTAACAGAATGCAATGAAATCTTGGGAAGATCTCTATTTCTCATGGGAGAGATTGCAGGTAACGACTATAATTATCCATTCTTTTTGCAAAGAAGCATAGAGGAGATTCGAACATACGTGCCACTGGTGATTAAAGCAATGGCTTCCGCTATTAAGGTAAGAGATTATGGTTAGGTCCACTGCAAAGAAAACTTTCTTTTCTTTATGACAAATTTTCTGAGTCATTTAGTTTATTTCTTTGCAATAATTTCTGTTTTCAGACCTAGAACTAGAAGTGATAGTAGCCCAGTAGGTGTAATAGCACTGCAGACAGATTCCAAACTGTTCTGACCCGTCTATTGCAATAATTGCTGAAAGAAGCCACCATGAGCTTTTAATGAATCTGGAGTTGTGAAATAGTTTTGATAAGCTTCCTATGAAGAAGTTTGTTTTTGGGCTGTGGGTGGTGGTAGTTGGGCTCACGAGGTTGTTAAAATTTTTGTGGTGGCTGGCCCACGGGTTTGCAGCTCGATTGTTGTTGTTGTTTTTTAAATAAAAATTTAGAAAACACTAAAACGAGGTCATTTTTGCGTCACTAACAATGCAATTTAGACGGACTTAAACGGAAGGGATTGAAGTGAAACAAATCTAAAGTTAAATGACTAAATTGAAACGGTCAATATTAAAAGACAGAATTAAATTTGACCAAAATTAATAGGTGTAATTTGTATTTTAACTTAAAATCTAAAATGTTTTCCTCCAATACTTTCATCCAAATCAACTATTAAAAAGAATATATTTACAAGATTTATACGTTGCCTTGCAGGAGTTGATTGAGCTAGGGGCAATGACTATAATGGTTCCTGGGAATGTACCAATTGGTTGCCCTGTAGCCTACCTTACAATTTACGAGACTGCAAATACTAAAGAATATGACACTGCCACCGGCTGTCTGAAGTGGTTAAACAATTTCGCTGAGTACCACAATGATCAACTTCAGAAAGAACTAAGTAGGATTCAAGCACTAAATCCCCATACAAGTATCATCTACGCGGATTATTACAATGCCGCAATGTCTATTTATCATTCTCCAACAGAATATGGTAATTTGCTTCTTCTTCTTTTCCACTTTATTGCTAAAATAGATTGAAGATTATATATTTTAGTGGCACTCTTGCTTGAGAATAATGCACTATAGAATGACAAGAAAATTAACTCATGGGACATTCAAATGCCTGTTTTCTAAAAGAAAAGGTGAAACAAATCCTTCTTCTTCTAGCTTCTTTAACCGCAAGTCAGAAAGGATGTAAATCTCGAATCAAAAGTATTAAAACCCGTCAAGAGTCTTGTAATTCAATTGGCATCTTCTAATGTTTCCAACATAAATATCCAGGATGCAAATCCCTCCTCTCTAAATCATCGATTACAAAAAAATAAAATTAAAACTTGATCATGTTTCATATATCAAAAGCTAAGGGGTTAATTAATGTCTATCGCAGGGTTTACTGGAGGAGCACTTATAGCATGCTGTAGAGCAAGAGGCCCATATAATTACAACACATCAGTGGGATGTGGCCTTCCATTGGGGATTGCTTGTGATGACCTTTCAAAAAAAAACAGTACGTTAGCCCACTCAAACCCATCCACTAATTGGGATGGAAAACACTTGACAGAAGCAGCATATAGATGGATTATCCATTGGTTTACTAGAAGGGCCATACACCATTCCTCAAATACCCATACACCCCTACTTGTACCTTGTGTGTTGGGAAAATGACAGAAGCAACATGATGGATTATCTGTTGGATATTCCTCAAATTAGACCTTGTGTGATGACTGTTGGACGCAAGTAAATAAACAATCTTTGAGTGCATCTGACATTTTAATGCTTTATTGGTTCCTATTACAATTGTTGTCTTACCTGGATATGGCCTTGTCAAAAAACTATGCTTTTGATTATTGCAACGTGTCAAGTAAAATTACTTGGATGGTGTGTATGCTCCCTAGGGGTAGAAACCTATTCTTACTACATTTCTTTCCTAAGCATGGTACAACCCTATGAAATTAAAAGCAGGAATGAAAAGCTCGAAGATTAAAGGAATCAAAAATCTATATGTGAAAGCAAAGGGATGTCTACACTTTTGTTTTCTTTTTAGTTAAATTACTCATATTGTGGTTATCAGGAATCGGGGCTCAAGTTGCAGGAGTACAAAATGGGATGGCCACAATACTTATTAAGTGTAGAGATTTTTTCCAATAAAAATTTTTTTAGAGGGAGGGAATGGTGCAACCGTGCAAGTGTTAGAAGGAATTAAAATAATCCCTTCTATTAGCACACGATCAACTATCCCATTTAATGGAATAAATGTACCAAGTCTTAAAATTATATACAACTATTACCTAAATGTTGGGAAGATTTCCGTAATTATAATTACAATAATTTATCATCACCTACTAAATTTGCATGGTTGGTCTCAACTGTCAAGACTATTAATTAATTAGAAGATGGCCCCAACTTTCCTAGCTAATGTCTTCCCTTGTAATTCGTTTGCAACTCCCACCAATGCTAAATAAAGTTGATTGACTTATTCTCTCTTCTTAAAACCCACTTGTTAAGTGGGAGAGAGCACAATAGTCATTATCACCATGGCTCTTTATTCGTCTCTTTTGTCACTAAGACTACCATTGATCAAACTCGATCTGCCTCTTATTAGCAACCATTAGGGCCGTGGTTGGACGTTGCTACAAATCTATCTTTAGCTTTGGAGACTCATAGGTACGTTGGTACCGGAAATATTTACTTCCTCACTGGTCAGCGTATCGGCTGTCTCGTGCCTCCCTACAGGGAGATCTACTTCCATTAGCCCAAAAGACGTTGCTCATCCAATGGCCGTCTAGTCACAGACTTCACCGGTACGCATCTATTCATGCATTACTCTTCATGAAACTATCTTTTTATTATTTTTAGAGTATTGATTGGCTCACACCATTCTTTTATACCAATATTTCACATCACTCAATTTGTAAGAATATTCAAATTTAAGGATAATAATGCCCATATATAATTTGTGGACATACCATGCCTGTCATGACCCAAATCCAAATCATGGATTCAGAGCCAGTCCAAACTTTTTGGTGGCCTCAAGCCAAATATTAAATTGAGGCTTTTTTTTTTTTTTTTTTTTCATTCAATGCTAAATTAAATTAATATTTATGAATTTTTTTATTGGAATTTTATTCAAAATTATTAATCACAATTAAAAAAAAAAGGTCTATACCCATCAAATAGAATATTTGATTTTCTTCATGGTCATCACAATAACTCACATGGCTTCCATGCTTCATCCATTAGACAAATAAATGCAAATGACTTATTCTAACTATTGGTTTATGATATAAAAATAAATAAAATGAAATTGCACGTGGCTTGATATTGGCCACAACCAACAATTAAATATTTTCATTTAGCACAGCTCACGAAGAGCTCTTACGAAAAAGCTGAAAAGAAGATTGTGAAGAGAAAAAAGAAAAGAATTGAAAAAGAAGCATACTCACGGTACGTTGAGAGAGTGATAGACGTGGAGTGAGAAAGAAACGGAGGAGAGAGAAAAAAAGAGTTGTTCGGGAAAGAAAAAGAGAAAAAAAATTAGGTTTTTTTTTTTTTTTTTTAATATATATTACATATGGATCATCAAAAATTTGGGGGCCTTTTCAATTTGGGAGCCTCAAGCCATTGCTTAAATGGCTTATAGGCTGGGCTGGCCCTACATGGATTCAGATCAAACCGGCACTACAAGAAAAATCACTTTTAACGTCAACCTTTGTTGACGCTAAAACTAAAAAGTTGCCGTAAAAAACATTTTGGTTGACGCATAGTGATACAATAAATCGTGTCGCTTAAAATCTTCACGTCAACAATGAGTTGACGTTAAAAATAAAACCTTTTGACGACAACTAATATCTTTTCACGTCAACATTTTGTTGACGCCAAACACCTATAACATCTTTTTGCGTCAACAAATTGTCGATGCCAAAAACTATATAACATCTTTTTGCGTCAACAATTTGTTGACGCCAAAAACTATATAACATCTTTTTGCGTCAACATTTTGTTAACGCCAAAAATCTATATAATATCTTTTGCGTCAACATTTTGTTGACGCAAAAAATAAAAAAAAACCTAAAAAAAATGAATGAAATTAATTCTGCTAATAATTACTGCAATATCAAATAGGCATACATTCAATTTCACTTTAAGATTCAAATTCTTTGTACCTACACAATATTCAATGGTTACATTTGGATATTCAATTATCCAAGCATTGTCACTGACCCTTTCCAAAAAAAAAAAGATATTCCTACACAAAAACCCTTGTCTCCAGCTACAATTGTCAATTCCTGGTCACCTCCTTGAAGCTCTCTATCAAAGCTTACTCATCCTTAGATCTTGTGTGTAGGTAGACGTTTTGTCATTCACTATTTCTTGTTAATTTGAATATTGTAGGTAGACATCTTGCCACACACTTGAGCAGGCTTTGAGGAAGAGGCATAATATGATATCATATCAATAGCTTGATTTAAATCAGCCTGAAGAAATTAAGATATAGAAAAGTATCATTTAGTCACATTTAATAAACAACAGGACAACAATTAAAAAAAAAAAAAAAACCACATGATTCCAAATTGAAATCTTCAAGCAGCTAAATAGTATCTAATATCTAAATATTTAATCACAAATCTAAATGGATCAGTTCGAACCTTTTATGTCATAAGGTCATGAAGACCAAACAAGATTGACTAATCCCAAAGGAGGACCCCAAAAGTCTCAGTCAGAGTAAAAAAAATTGCACAGCATGTGCTTCTGGTTTCTCATTCAGATATTTAAAAGATTTATTCTGGAAATTTAATGTAATAGCAATATATCATTTTGCTACTGAAATATATTAATAGATTCAGCTGGTGAAATACAGGTATGTACAGAGGAGGAAATGACAGAAGCGATTGCAACAGCAACAGGAGCACAAAAGGATTCTTTTTGTTTCATTGAAATATTTGTGCACAAGGATGACACCAGCAAAGAGCTGTTGGAATGAGGATCCTGAGTTTCAACTGCTAACAACCGTCCTCCAAATCCTCAGTAACAGATTGACGTTGGCGTTACTAAGAGTTCATTTCACAGAACTGAAGTTGGTATTATGAGCTCTAATACAGGAACGTTTACTGGAACTAGAAATAAGAGAAGACAGGGTTGCTTGGGTTGCAAGACATCTATACCAATCCTGTTGCTGCATCCTTCTTTTTGTTGTAAAAATAAAGTTATAGTTGCTGTATGTATAATGTAAGTGTTGGACCTTTTAGCATGGTTTTAAAAACCGGACCGGGAAGAGAACCGGAAAGAGAAGTGGTTCCCGTATCACTGGTCCGACCGGGGTCCGACCGGTGGTCGAACCGGTGACGTCATAAATAATTTTTAAATTATATAAATTAATAAAATATATATAACAAATTTAACTAATAATATTTAGTTAAAAATATATATAAAATTTTTTAAAAAACTTTTATATGAGTTTTCACATCTTATATTTAGAAGAAAAAAATAGTAATTAAACATATTTAAATCATAGAAGAACGTTTTATGTTTATTTGATAATATTATAAGTCAAAAATAGTATTTTCTTAGATTTATGGTAAGAACTTTCTTTATTTGACTTATTTGAAGATTTAAAAACTATGTATGGGTTTAAAATTTGAATGCCCTAATTTAAATTTTAAGTCTTCAAATTTTAATATGTTAATTAATTTTGTATTTTCATGTAGTTATAAATAGTATTTGCTATTTGAAGACTTGTTGTTTTTTCAATGTGGGACTAGTTGTCTTGTACTCTTGTGAGAAAACTTATTCATCGTCCCACATTGGAAAAAGAAAAGAAAATGATACACTTTCTCCTCTATAAATACTACACTCTACCAAGAATTTTAAATATGAGGGTGGGCTATATTAATTTGTGGACCTACCATTCATTAATTAAATATTGGGTTGCCTTGTGTGAGTCAAACATTTAATGTTAGGTTGCCTTTTGTGTAAGTCAAACATTTAACATTTAATGTTGGATTACCTTTTATGTGAGCCAAACATTTAATGTTAGGTTAACTTTAATGTAGACCTAACATATTAGTATTATTTTTTAAATAAAAATTTTTTGTATTTAAAAAGTGGACAAACCGGTTGGACCGGTCCGGTTCCCGGTTTTACCGGTTGAACCGGCGGTTTCCGGTTTTGCTTCACTTTTTCTTTATTTCCGGTTTTTTAAGGAAACCGGACCGGACTAGGCACCGGTCCCCGGTTGAACCGGTTGAACCGGCCGGTCCGGTCCGGTTTTTAAAACCATGCCTTTTAGAGCTATTGTAAATGACTTGAGTGTAACAACCTCGATGATGAATTATGCATGAATAATTGTGATTGTAGATAGTAAACTATAATCTGATGGTCTCCATCTCTTATAGCTTGCCTATTGCAATTTGGATTTGAATGGGTTTTGTGCTAGGAAACTAATTAATCTGGCCTTTGGTTCAACCAACCTGCTTCACCTCTCCCTCTCTCTGTGTGGAGAGCCTACTTCCAATTAATGCAATGTGTTCACTGCCAAGTCCTGTCAGCATTGAGTTAATGGCATATGCTGCCCTCTCCCCACAAATCCTTAAAATGTGATTGCATTGTGTGCTGCCCTTTCCTCTTCGAGAGAAAGGGGTTACCTAAAAAGGGCCACCTCCAAGCCTAGACCTAAGGCCCACAACTACAAAATAATTGTGTTGGGCATTCATTTTTTCAAGTCCAAGAAGCCTCATACTATTAAGTAAATTAAAACCCTCAGCTGTTTTACCCAGAAAAATGAAGCAAATAAACAAGAAATTCATAATAAACAGTTAGAAGATAATAACAATAATGATGTTTAAACATGTAATATAACAATTATTTATTGTATAAAAATTTTATACTAGATTTCTTTTAAAAGAATTATCACTTATAGAATTTTAATAAAAATACAAGTTACTTGTTCATGTAGATTTAAAAAAAAAAAAAAAAATCAAAATTGATAAAATTATAAAATCGATTATGTCACAAGAATATTAAAATACAAAAGATATGTTAACAAAATTCAAATATAAAAACTTATTTCGTAAGTTTACCTCTAAGCAAGAAGAATAATTGTTTTAAATAAAAAAAATTATATTGTAGAAAATTAAAATAAATTATTATTTAATTACTAAAGTTTTTGTATTTGAGTTTTAAATAATAAATAATCTATACAATCATGTAATTTGCAAACTTCTATTTAATAGACAACTCCTCACAAGCAACCGGTGGGAAAGCTTTAGTGCTTTACACACCGACCTTTTCATCCCTATTTTACGTTTACACTTGATGATCTATTTAATTGGGATTATTTCTTAGTCGTTGTCAAGTGGAAGAATCAGTGTCAATGAGGAGTTATTAAAAACAAAATGAGAAAAGAAATACAGAGAGAAAGTCATGGAGAACTCCAAGTGGGTTGGTACATACTTTCAGAGAGTGGATTACCCACCTTAACTAAAAAAAAGGGCAAAAAAGAGGAGAAAGCTGCAGAGATAAATAGAAAGTAAAAAACAAAATGAATGCCAAACTACAATGTACAGTTACATTTTACTAGTAATTGAAGCTTTTAGACAAAAATATAGGCTGGTCGGAATGGTTGGTCAAATTTTAGAGAAAAAAAAAAAAAAAAATTGCTTCTTCGGAGATGACTTAAAAAGCAAAATTCTAAGATAGGCCAGGCAGGCTATAGCACGTCCTCTCTCCCTTATTTTTCCAGTGACATCCATGGCTCTTTCTTCCTCTCTTTGGTCAATAAAACTAACATTTATCAAACTCTTCCTCTCACTAGCTACCATTAAGGGCGTGTTTGGAAATTGCTACACATCAGTCTTTAGCTTCGGAGACTCACTTGCTGACACCGGAAATGTCTACTTCTCTGAACCAACTAGTCACTGTCTCTTTCCTCCATACGGGGAGACCTACTTTCACCACCCCACAGGACGTTGCTGTAATGGCCGTCTAGTCATAGACTTCATTGGTGAGCATCATGTCATGTTAATTAACCTGATATATACACTAGTGACTTATTGTTAATGGGGTTTTGTTTTTTATTTTTGGTTTTGGCTTTTTGTGGGCAGCTGAATCTCTTGGATTATCATTGATAAAGCCATATCTATTGGTTAAGAATGAGAGTAGTGTTACAAGTATTGAAGAAGGTGTGAATTTTGCTGTTGCGGGAGCAACAGCATTGGACATAGACTTTTTTTATAGAAAGGGGAATTTATAGTGTGTCTACAAACGACTCTCTAAGAGTTCAATTGGATTGGTTCAAGGAAATTCTGCCATATCTGTGCAACACATCGTCAAGTAAGTTTACTATTCAATCTTCTTCTTCTGTTACTTTCCTTTCCCTTCTTTTCTAAAAATTTGTTTAGTTATCAATCCCACCGAGTCACTCTCCGAGTTGATGAAAATAATAAACCGATTTAGTTTTCTATTTTGGCATCAATTTCGTGATTTCTTCACGGTAGCTTTTTTTAAAAATCTCTTTTTTCCATGGATCGACGTATGATTGTTTAGTTGAATTTTAGTTTTCCATGTTAGTTGGCTTTTCATGATTACTTCACCTTTTAAATTGGTACGGAAATATTATAAATAGGTGTGGAAATAACATTTTCTCTTTAAATTAGGCGATTCATTTCGATCACAAGTTCAAGCCATGGCCTTTGACAAGTTCACAATGAATTTGGTTCGGTAATGAAACCGGATTTTTTGAAATATTTTTTTAGTTAAGGTTATTTTATCATTAATACTATTTTTATTATGCATCGATAATAATCATCATTTTCACAAAATTATTGATTTAATATTTTATGATTGGTGTTACTGAAATATCTTTACTCTTTACTCAAAAAAAAAAAAAAATCTTTAATAGTAAGTCTAGATAAAAATCATATTACTTCTATTATACTTTTCCATCTCAATCCATTCCTACTCTTAAACAAATAGAAAAATAAATAAATAAATATGTCTACTTTCTCGTGTTATTCTCTATCAAAGAAATAATTTATTATTTAGTCTTAAAGGTCTCTACTTTCTGGCATTACCTAATAATTTATCCTAAAAAACTAAGAAACCAAATAACGATTGAACCCTTTCAAAAATAATTGCAACTTGTTGTATTCTAAACAACTTACCTACCGAGTTGGCCCAGGTATATATAGGCTAGCACTTATAGAATCCATTGCCTAGATTAAATCCTAAAACGTGTTAATTTATTTATTTTATTTTTTCAGTTAGAGAAAGTCAAGCCCACCTCTAAGGGGCAGCTGATGGGTCCCTCCAACAGTACAGTTACAACGCGATTCTGAGGTTACTATAAAATTAATTTGACAACCAATAGCTAGTTGGATCCCAAGAAACGCATTATGTTTATGTATGATAATTTATTCTTTACAATGCTAATGTTTTGTTAATTCCCTCCCTTCTCAATTGTCTATCAAAATTGAGAATATAAAATTTTGTGGAATTATACATTGGAGCCCAACAAAAAACAAACGAAAATTACACCAACATCTCTTTAGATTTAATGGAAAAAAACAATAAACTTGAGCCCAATAATATTGTTCTTATATTACTCTTAATTAATTACTAAAATTATTGTTTCACCCATCTCTTCGTATTCTCTCATAAAATCATTATTTTTCTTCTAAAAAAATTAAAATTTGAATATTACGCTCAGATTGTAAAATCCTCATATTATCCCTTCCTTTCTTCTCTTTTTCCCTTTTTCTATTTTCTCTTATGTCAGTTTATTTACGCAGAAAATGCTTTCTTGTTAACAAAAAATGTTTTCTGTAGTCAATGGAAACCAAACCAAATAGAGTGGAAAGTGTTTTCCGCTTTTAACGTGTGGAAAAACTTTTCCTTGAAAAACCACATGGCATGGGTAATGGGTTACGTTTTTGCATGAAAGCTAACCAAGTACTGATTTGAATTGAATTTGACATTCCTGCCAAATTGACAATGCATAGATTTTATTCATTTTGTGAGCCACGGTTGCATGAGTTATACTCATGCTAACTCATGCATCAGCTTCTTTCCAAAACGCTAGCTCCACTAATTAAGACACGCACTGTACGTGCGGATGTCTGTCTCGAGCTGGTGAGATTTGAGAAAGTATTTGTATTTTGTAATGTGTATATAAACATGAATGGCATGTAAAATTTGGTTATTGTAAGCATTTTGTTATGGTTAGTACCATCCTTTTCACTAGTAATGTGATGGAGATGTGCAGAATGCAATGAAATCTTTGGAAGATCTCTATTTCTTATGGGAGAGATTGGAGGCAACGACTACAATTATCCATTTTTTCTGCGGAGGAGTATAGAAGAGATTCGGACGTATGTGCCACTAGTGATTAAAGCAATCTCTTCAGCCATCAATGTAAGAACTTATGGTGCAAAGAAAATTTAATTTTATAGAAAAATGTATTAATTATTGCATCAAGTTTAATTAATTAGCATCCTTTGACAAATACTGTTATAAGACTAACCTATATAAAAATATGGTAAGCATATCTGTGGAATTATGCACTCGGTTTATTAAGTGGAGAGGAACCAGTTTTATTGTTTTCATAACTTGGGCTGCCCGAAGTCATGTTTGTGTATAGATAAAGTTTATCTCCAAAGCAGTTTGGTAGAAATAATTTGAGAAATAACAAAACTTCATTGTAGAAGGACCTAATCCATGATGTGTGATTTGAATCTTTATAACAGTTAAACACAAGTCCAACATGAATAGAAAAGGACAATGAAATTTAAGTTTCTCTTCTAATCACCCGAGAAATAAGCGCCTAATATTTGGTAACTTTAATATTAGGGATACTTCAATTTGCATTAATACTACCTTTGAAGAAAATTTTCTTGCATGATTTAAACATTACGTACCATGCAGGAGTTGATTGAGCTAGGGGCGGTGACTCTCATGGTTCCGGGGAACCTACCAATTGGATGCTCTGCAGCCTACCTAACATATTATGAGACTACGGATAAGGAGGAATATGACCCCGCAACTGGTTGTTTAAAGTGGTTAAACAAGTTTTCGGAGTACCACAATGATCAGCTTCAAAAAGAACTAAGTAGGATTCAAGCACTACATCCTCATGTCAATATCATCTATGCAGATTATTACAATGTGGCGATGCGTTTTTATCGTTATCCAAGCCAATTTGGTAACTAAACATTCTTAATAATTTGCTTTATTTTGCACTAATTGCCAAAAATAGTTTGAAGATTGTATATGTTAGTAGCACTCTTGCTTGAGAATAATGGAAAAAAGACTTGCATAGGGTTCAGTAGTGTCAGCTCTTGAATCAATCAGTTTGTTTAAATGCATGTTCATTACATCTCCAATTTCTTAGCTTATTAATCCCGATGATCTGTTGGAATAGGCTTTTGACATATGCTTTGCCAAAATATTTAATTAAACCCTTTTAAGAGTTACAATATTTCTAATATCGAAAAGCTTTGGTACTAATTATTTGCTACATGTCCATCATATATAGGGTTTAGTGGAGGAGCACTCACGGCATGCTGTGGAGGGGGAGGCACATACAATTACAACACATCAGCAGAATGTGGCAGTCCTTTAGCGAGTGCTTGTGAGGACCCTTCGCAGTATGTTAGTTGGGATGGTGTACACTTAACAGAAGCGGCATATAGATGGATTAGTAGTGGTTTACTACAAGGACCGTACACCATTCCTCAAATTAATATCTCGTGTATTTCACAAAATGTGACTCCTGGATATTCAAAATTACTACACAAGTAGATATGCAATCTTGGATGTAATTGAAACTTCGTCTGTTTCTTGCTAGTGCTTTGATTGTTGGCTTAATGAATAACATTTGTCTTGTCAATTCCATGAAGTAGAATAACCTATCCTTTATCATTTTTAAGAACAATAACTTTAGGATTACAAAATTTTTTGTAGTTGAAATAGTATATTGTATTTGGTGTTAATAAAAATAGTATTAATGGTAAACCCATATATAAAAACACATGATACTCTCATCACAATTTTCCAACGGAATCATTATTTAAAAAAAAAAAAAAAAAAAATTTGTTTATATGCTTTCTAGCTAAGAAACAACATATCAATTATTTTCGCAGATTAATTGCAACTTGTCTTATTTTAAACAATTACCTACCAAGGGACTTGGGTTCTACTTAGCTTAACTGATAAAATTTCTTGTCATCAAGTAAGGAGTTTACGTTTGAATCTCGCCTATACCAAAAACCAATTAGTATCTTAGCTTAATGGTAAAAACAATTATTATAAAGTAGATGTCATACTCATAGGTTCAAATCTCATCGTAACTATAATAATAATAAGCTAACTGAGATAAGCTAGCTAATAATGCTATGGTTACCATGTTTTTCCAACATTGCCCTATGAAAATATTGTGAACTTGTAACCTAACACACCTAGCCTAGACAATGAAATCGGAATACGTGATCATTTGAAACAAGCTTTTTCTATAATTTCTTTTGTGAGTTAGAGAACTTTGCTACTCAAGTGAAGGGGGAGCTGGGAGCTGATAGGTACGTCCAGCGGTACTGCTATATTAAAGTACCACTTACCTTCAATCTTTTAATAAATAAATAAAAAGCATTTTTTTTTTTTTTTTTTTTCTGAGACCAAAAAAAAACTAGTTACCACTCACCCCGTGATTCTGATGTTATTATAAAATTAATTTTGACAAGGCATGGCTAGCTGGCCCTTAAGAAACGCATTTGTATGATCATGCATGTATACTTTACAATAAGACGGTTTGTTGATGTTTTGTTAATTCCCTCCCTCCTCTTTTATTGTCCTTTGTTTATTCAAATTAAGAATTTAAAATTTTGTGGGATCAAATATTGGAGCACAACAAAAAATAAAGGATAATTTACACAACCTCCTTTGATATTTAATAAAACAACAATCCACTATATAAATACAAAAACCACCCCTAAACCAAGTTTGAACTAATAACAAAAACTACTTAAAACTTTTTGAAAATATATATCCGGTTTGCTCGTAAAGTGCAAAAAACACTTAATATTGTTGGTATACTTTTCCCAAAAACCTAATTTGTGATCTTAAATAAACTAAAACATGGACAAAGACTTTTATTTCTATAACAATGTTATATACATAACAAATCTCACAACTATTGAGAAGACAAATTATATTAGTGCAACATTACTTTTACACTGATATCACTTTATTATAGAACCAATCACAATTTATCACCCCAGTAGTTGTGAAATTTGTAGTTTTAGAGGAAAAGTGTACAAATGGTGTTAAGTGTTATTTGCATTTAGGAGGCAAATTGGATATTTAAAAAAAAAAAATTTGATAGTTTCAGTCATTAGCTCAAATCTCAAGGATTTTTTTTTTTTTTTTTTTTTTGTCTTTTCAATCTGTTATAATTGTTGAGTGATTCAGTGAGCGGAAACGAAAATAATGAAAGTGGATGAAAGCGAAAACAAAAAGTTTTAATGTGGTTTAGTCTTAGAGACCTACATCCACGGAGGATAGCCCTGACCAATACATATTTACTATATAATTTCCTTGTGTTACAATGGACCCAATATATGGGTTTATACTCTATAGAACCTTATACTAGTTCTAGACTAGTTATGGACTAAGTTTTCTTGTTGTACAAGTACATTGGTTTGCTTTGTCCTATAAGTATTGGACCTTACACTAAGTTTGGGCCTTATAGGCCAATATATCTCTAACACCGTAATTAGCTCATATCTTTTTATTTAATTAAGACCACCCTAAGGTTTTACCTTATCCAAAACATATATGGAAGGTCAGTAATTAAGAAGAAGCAAGTATATGTAAAGTTTGATTGGCTCATTCCCTTTTCTTAATTCCCCACTTTTCAAGTGAGAGAGATCACGATAGTCATAAATCTCCATGGCTCCATATTCCTCTCTTTTGTCACTGAAACAGAAACTACCATTTATCAAACTCTTGCTCTTATTAGCAACCATTAGGGGTGTGGTTGGACAGTGCTACACATCTGTCTTTGGCTTCGGATGTTAGATATTTGTTATCTAAAATAGGTTGTAATATAGTGGATTTACAAGAACCAGTCGCCTGGAATAGCATCTAGTAGACTGGACTAGAAGGTCTAGAGAAGTCTGGAGTCTCTACCTAAACACAGTCGACTGGACCACCAAACCAGTTGACTGGATGGCTGATCTAGTCGCCTAGATTGGTGATCCAGTCGACTAGATGTCGTGCCTGAGAGTTTCTGTCTGACTCAGTCGCTTGGACCACTTATTCAGGCGATTGGATCTTGGCAGTTATGTGCTGTTATGGACAGTTATTGGCTGTTATTGTGTCTTTTCATGGTGACTCTTGACTATTATTCAATAAGAATAAAACAGACTTCTTGTTCAGTTAATATATGCAGAAAACTTAATTGTTCTAAGAAGTTCTAGAGAGTGAAATTGAAGTGCTATCATTTCATTCTTGGCTTTGTTGTATCCTGGAGACTATTTGCTTGAACCCTTAGCAATCTCTTGTGGAGAGGGGGCAAATCTAGTCTTAAAGACAAAGATTCATTTGTGCCTTAAAGCCTTAATTCTCTTTTGCATTCCCCTAAAATTCCTAACAATTTTAAGACTAGATTTTCTGCAATGGAAGGAGAAAAATGGCAATACAATGATCTACTCATTGAGGCAACACAAGTGTGTTGTGAATTGTGTATTCTACAACAAACGCTTTCTTTAAGGATGTGGCAGTGACGCCGTACCGTGATTTAACATGAAAAGTGATGGTGTTATCATGGTGATATTGTTACTGCTGTACTGTAATGATGCATGGAGAGATTGCGTGTCCATAAGAGAAAGGCTTGTTAATAAATAAATGGTTATGCATCATTACAATCAAATGGTCAAGATGCCTATGGACCTCGTGGATGGTGCCATCGTGTTGTGTGGCAGTGAGCCATTATATTGATGACTGCAATGATTTGAACCAATCCATGCATCAAGGAAAAGATGGTGATGATACGCATAAAGATGATGCTGTTTAAAAGGTTATGTTTTTGGAATAAATTTGGTTTATTGATTACATTTTGTTTTTATTGGCTTCACTAATCATTTAAGGACACCATGTGATAAGGTTAATTCGTTTGCAACTCCCACCAATGCTAAATAAAGTTGATTGACTTATTCTCTCTTCTTAAAACCCACTTGTTAAGTGGGAGAGAGCACAATAGTCATTATCACCATGGCTCTTTATTCGTCTCTTTTGTCACTAAGACTACCATTGATCAAACTCGATCTGCCTCTTATTAGCAACCATTAGGGCCGTGGTTGGACGTTGCTACAAATCTATCTTTAGCTTTGGAGACTCATAGGTACGTTGGTATCGGAAATATTTACTTCCTCATTGGTCAGCGTATTAGCTGTCTCGTGCCTCCCTACGGGGAGATCTACTTCCATTAGCCCACAAGACGTTGCTCATCCAATGGCCGTCTAGTCACAGACTTCACCAATACGCATCCATTCATGCATTACTCTTCATGAAACTATCTTTTTATTATTTTTAGAGTATTGATTGGCTCACACCATCATTTTATACCAATATTTCACATTACTCAATTTGTAAGCATATTCAAATTTAAGGATAATGATGCCCATATATAATTTGTGGACATACCATGCCTGTCATGACCCAAATCCAAATCATGGATAATGGATTCAGATCAAACCGGCACTACAAGAAAAATCACTTTTAACGTCAACCTTTGTTGACGCTAAAACTAAAAAGTTGCCGTAAAAACCATTTTGGTTGACGCATAGTGATGCAATAAATCGTGTCGCTTAAAATCTTCACGTCAACAATGAGTTGATGTTAAAAATAAAACCTTTTGACGACAACTAATATCTTTTCACGTCAACATTTTGTTGACGCCAAAGACCTATAACATCTTTTTGTGTCAACAAATTGTTGATGCCAAAAACTGTATGACATCTTTTTGCGTCAACAATTTGTTGGTGCCAAAAACTATATAACATCTTTTTGCGTCAACAATTTGTTGATGCCAAAATCTATATTATATCTTATTGTTGATGCCAAAAACTGTATGACATCTTTTTGCGTCAACAATTTGTTGGTGCCAAAAACTATATAACATCTTTTTGCGTCAACAATTTGTTGACGCCAAAAACCTATATAACATCTTTTGCGTCAACATTTTGTTGACGCAAAAAAAAAAAAAAAAAATTACCCTAAAAAAAATTGAATGAAATTAATTCTACTAATAATTACTGCAATATCAAATAGGCATACATCCAATTTCACTTTAAGATTCAAATTCTTTGTACCTACACAATATTCAATGGTTACATTTGGATATTCAATTATCCAAGCATTGTCACTCTGACCCTTTCCAAAAAAAAAAAAGATATTCCTACACAAAAACCCTTGTCTCCAGCTACAATTGCCAATTCCTGGTCACCTCCTTGAAGCTCTCTATCAAAGCTTACTCATCTTAGATCTCGTGTGTAGGTAGACGTTTTGTCATTCACTATTTCTTGTCAATTTGAATATTGTAGGTAGACATCTTGCCACGCACTTGAGCAGGCTTTGAGGAAGAGGCATAATATGATATCATATCAATAGCTTGATTTAAATCAGCCTGAAGAAATTAAGATATAGAAAAGTATCATTTAGTCACATTTAATAAACAACAGGACAACAATTAAAAAAAAAAAAAAAACCTCATGATTCCAAATTGAAATCTTCAAGCAGCTAAATAGTATCTAATATCTAAATATTTAATCACAAATCTAAATGGATCAGTTTGAACCTTTTATGTCATAAGGTCATGAAGACCAAACAAGATTGACTAATCCCAAAGGAGGACCCCAAAAGTCTTAGTCAGAGTAAAAAAAATTATACAGCATGTGCTTTTGGTTTCTCATTCAGATATTTAAAAGATTTATTCTGGAACTATAATGTAATAGCAATATATCATTTTGCTCTTGAAGTATATTAATAGATTCAGCTGATGAAATACAGGTATGTACGGAGGAGGAACTGACAGAAGCGATTGCAACAGCAATAGGAGCACAAAAGGATTCTTTATGTTTCATTGAAATATTTGTGCACAAGGATGACACCAGCAAAGAGCTGCTGGAATAGGGATCCCGAGTTTCAGCTGCTAACATCCGTCCTCCAAATCCTCAGTAACAGATTGGCTTTGGCGTTAGTAAGAGTTCTTTTCACAGAACTGAAATTGGTATTATGAGCTCTAATACAGGAACGTTTACCGGAACTAGAAATAAGAGAAGACAGAGTTGCTTGGGTTGCAAGACATCTATACCAATCCTGTTGCTGCATCCTTCTTTTTGTTGTAAAAATAAAGTTATAGTTACTGTATGTATAATGTAAGTGTTGGACCTTTTAGAGCTATTGTAAATGACTTGAGTGTAACAACCTCGATGATGAATTATGCATAAATAATTGTGATTGTAGATAGTAAACTATAATCTGATGGTCTCCATCTCTCATAGCTTGCCTATTGCAATTTGGATTTGAATGGGTTTTGTACTAGGAAACTAATCTGGCCTTTGGTTCAACCAACCTGCTTCACCTCTCCCTCTCTGTGTGTGGAGTGCCTACTTCCAGTTAATGCAATGTGTTCACTGCCAAATCCTGTCAGCATTGAGTTAATGGCATATGCTGCCCTCTCCCCACAAATCCTTAAAATGTGATTGCATTGTGGGCTGCCCTTTCCTCTTCGAGAGAAAGGGGTTACCCAAAATGGGCCACCTCCAAAGCCTAGACCTAAGGCCCACAACTACAAAATAATTGTGTTGGGCATTCATTTTTTCACATCTAAGAAGCTTCATACTATTAAGTAAATTAAAACCCTCTACTGTTTTACCCAGAAAAATCTAGCAAATAAACAAGAAATTCATAATAAATAGTTGGAAGATAATAACAATAATGATGTTTAAACATGTAATATAACAATTATTTATTGTATAAAAATTTTATACTAGATTTCTTTTAAAAGAATTATCACTTATAGAATTTTAATAAAAATACAAGTTACTTGTTCATGTAGATTTAAAAAAAAAAAAAAAATCAAAATTGATAAAATTATAAAATCGATTATGTCACAAGAATATTAAAATATAAAAGATATGTTAACAAAATTCAAATATAAAAACTTATTTAGTAAGTTTACCTCTAAGCAAGAAGAATAATTGTTTTAAATAAAAAAAATTATATTGTAGAAAATTAAAATAAATTATTATTTAATTACTAAAGTTTTTGTATTTGAGTTTTAAATAATAAATAATCTATACAATCATGTAATTTGCGAACTTCTATTTAATAGACAACTCCTCACAAGCAACCGGTGGGAAAGCTTTAGTGCTTTACACACCGACCTTTTCATCCCTATTTTACGTTTACACTTGATGATCTATTTAATTGTCAATGAGGAGTTATAAAAAACAAAATGAGAAAGAAATAGAGAGAGAAAGTCATGGAGAACTCCAAGTGGTTGGTACATACACTCAGATAGTGGATTACCCACCTAACTAAAAAAAGGGCATCAAAGAGAAGAGAAAGCTGCAGAGACAAAAAAGAAAAAAGAAAAAACAAAATGAATGCCAAGCTACAATGTACAGCCACATTTGAAGCTTTTAGACAAAAATACAGGCTGGTCGGAATGGTTGGTCTCTAAAAAAAATAGAAAAAAAATTGCTTCTTCGGAGATGACTTAAAAAGCAAAATTCTAAAATAGGCCAGGCAGGCTTGCACGCCCTCCCTCCCTTATTTTCCAGTGACATCCATGGCTCTTTCTTCCTCTCTTTGGTCAATAAAACTAACATTTATCATACTCTTCCTCTCACTAGCTACCATTAAGGGCGCTACACATCAGTCTTTAGCTTCGGAGACTCACTTGCTGACACCGGAAATGTCTACTTCTCTGAACCAACTAGTCACTGTCTCTTTCCTCCATACGGGGAGACCTACTTTCACCACCCCTCAGGACGTTGCTGTAATGGCCGTCTAGTCATAGACTTCATTGGTGAGCATCATGTCAACCTGTTTCATTGACCTAGATATATACACTAGTGACTTATTGTTAATGGGGTTTTTGTTTTTTTGGTTTTGGCTTTTTGTGGGCAGCTGAATCTCTTGGATTATCATTGATAAAGCCATATCTATTGGTTAAGAATGAGAATAGTGTTACAAGTATTGAAGAAGGTCTGAATTTTGCTGATGTGGGAGCAACAGCATTGAACATAGATTTTTTTCTAGAAAGGGGAATTTATAATGTGCCTACAAACGACTCTCTAAGAGTTCAATTGGATTGGTTCAAGGAAATTCTGCCATCACTGTGCAACACATCGTCAAGTAAGTTTACTATTCAATCTTCTTCTTCTGTTACTTTCCTTTCTTTTATTTTCCAAAAATTTGTTTAGTTATCAATTCCACCGAGTCGTTCTCCGAGTCAATGAAATAGTTTCCATGTTAGTTTACTTTTTATGATTATGTCACTTCACATTTTAAATTAGGTGATTCGATCACAAGTACAAGCCATGGCCTTTGACAAGCTTACAATGAATTTCGTTCGGTAATGAAACGGATATTTTGAAATATATATATTTTGTCAGTCAAGGTTATTTTATCATTAACTCTATTTTGAGATAATATTATTATGATTGATGTTACTTAAAATACCTTTAATGTTTAGTCATCAGGAAAAAAAAAAAGAAAAAAAAAAAAAAAAAAAAAAAAAAAAAAAAAAAAAAAAAAAAAAAAAAAAAAAAAAAAAAAAAAAAACTTTTAATAGATAAATATAATTGTCCTATAATTTTCCATTTCAACTATTTAAACAAATTAATATATATATATATATAGTTATTTCACATTTCTTTTTAATATTTTTATACCATTGATACGAAAATAACAAAAAATAAAATAAAATATAATTTCACTTTTTTGTTATTTTTGCACCAATGATATTTGGTGTGAAAATATGAAAAGGGAGTACAGAAATATTCCGTCCATATATATTGTGTGGTCACTTTCTAACTTATCCTCTCTCTAAGAAATAAGGAATAATAGGTCAGCTCCTCTTTCACATGGGTGTGGGGCATGGGTTACATTTATGCAACTTGTCATATTCTAAACAATTAGTCAATTACCTACTAAGTTGGCCCACCAGTTGCCTAGTAAATCCTTCAACGTGATATTTTGAGGGAAATTCTTAGGACCGTCGTGGACCATCCTCTCAAACGTATTAAAAAAATTGTAATATTGTGTGTTTTAATAAAATATATGTCAAGTGTTGTAAAATGTGTAATTTGTAGTAAATTATTACAAATATCATTAATTCTATCGGAATTCAAACATTTTATTTTTACAACAATAAACATATATTTATCAATACAACACAACATTTATCACAAAACACACAAATTTCATCAAAAAAAAAAAACAAATGCTAATGTTTTGTTAATTCCCTCCCTTCTCAATTGTCTATCAAAATTGAGAATATAAAATTTTGTGGAATTATACATTGGAGCCCAACAAAAAACAAACGAAAATTACAACCAAAAAGGTCTATTGAATAAATTTGAGGCAAAATGATAGTCAATCCCAAAGACTAAACTTGCATTTGGTTTAACATAATGTTCTTATATTACTCTTAACTAATTACTAAAATTGCTGTTTCACCCATTTTCTTCGTATTCTCTTGTAAAATCTTTATTTTTCTCCTAATTAGAATGTAAAATCCTTAGATTATCACATTCTTTCTTCTCTTTTCTCTCCTATGTCCGTTTATTTCGTCAGAAAACGTTTTCTCATTACCAAAAAACGCTTTCTGTAGTCAATGGAAACCAAACCAAATAGAGTGGAAAGTGTTTCATCTTTTAACCACATGGCATGGGTTACGTTTATGCATGAAAGATCACCAAGTATTCTGATTTGAATTGAATTTAACATTGCTACCACATTTAAAATGCATAGATTTTATTCATTTTGTGAACTATGTGTTAGGATTAAAGACAATATTCCTAGAACTTTGTGAGATGCAAAATGAAGAAGAACACGCAAAAGAAAAATTCACACGACACAAAATTTACGTGGTTCACCACTAGGGCTACGTCCACAGAGTTGCAGCGATCTTTCACTATAAAATAGGAAGATTACAAAGGTGACATGAAAACACTCTCACAAACCCAAACCCCAAATACACCCAATAAGCTCTTTGTACTAAAGAATAATACCAGAGAAATATTCTCTATTCTTTTTCTCACGCAGCACTTGCAGAAGGACAACACGAAGAAAATCTCTTCTTTTGTTCCTATTGCTGCTTCTACTTCTTCTCACATACAAAGCTTATATTTATAATAGGTTTGATATCAACTTCAATAAATGCCAGCCGAAAGTGCACACACAACTTCTTGTCAATACAATTTTCGGCCAAAGATATCCAAATCTACAAGTAGCCAACTTGTATAACTTCTGGAGATTCATGGGTTATTATCCCATTTGATTTACACACATGCAATTAATTCAAGTCACCTAGCTTGTCAATCACCTTTAATGAGCTTGTGCCACTAAGTCAACAATTCTCTATATTTGTGCAGCTTACCTTCGGCTAAGGTGAGAACCAATTTCTTGAAGTAGCCGACATGTAAGACTTGTATGAACATGAGTTACAATCCCATATGCCTCCACCTACGTGCAATACATGCACCCTTTTCTTCTTTCTTTCAAATATAAGTCACAATTGTTGACTAAGTAAACATGGGCAATAATCCCATGCTATGCACCATTCATGTGTTGCACTAGTGCTCCACATAACCAACACTATGTTGCATGAGTTATACTCATGCTAAAACATGCATCAGCTTCTTTCCAAAACGCTAGCTCCACTAATTAAGACACGCACTGTGCAAATGTCTATCTCGAGCTAGAGAGATTTGAGAAAGTATTTGTATTTTGTAATGTGTAAACATGAACGACATGAAGAATATAATTTGGTTAATTATTGTAAGCATTTTGTTGGTCAGTACCATCCTTTTCTCTAGTAATACGATGAAGATGTGCAGACTGCAATGAAATCTTTAGAAGATCTCTATTTCTTATGGGAGAGATTGGAGGCAACGACTACAATTATCCATTTTTTCTGCATAGGAGCATCGAAGAGATTCGGACGTATGTGCCACTAGTGATTAAAGCAATCTCTTCAGCCATCAATGTAAGAACTTATGGTGCAAAGAAAACTTAATTTTTTAGACAAATTTATTGCTTATTGCATCAAGTTTCATTAGCATCCTTTTGACAAACACTGTTGTAAGACCA
>OU015767.1:32246576-32546863 GCA_907173295.1 Fagus sylvatica
TTCTCGGTACAATGTATTGATACACTAAACTTAGACAGCCATGTCTTGGGCCTTGGCCTCTTGGGCCTAATGTATTCTACCACATTTAATTTCTTTAAAACCACGTATCCATATGAGATTTGGTGAGGATTCTTGAGCCCACGTATCGGATAATTTGGATATTTCATTATTTGCAGCTATGGACTCAGATTGCAGGGAGATATGCTCCTATTTTTGTCAACTTTTTCCTAACCTCTAATCTGTCTCAAAGATATGTTTATAATTTGCCTCAAATTAGGGTTTCACAAAAGGCTTGCTATAAATATGTAAAGGAAAATGTTATTTGTTCACTTCCTATCTGCCTTTGTCCCCAAGGGTGTGCCCGTCCCTTTTTACTTGTTTCATTCCCTCCTCCTTTCAGCCTCATTCCTAGCCTTCCAACCGTTTATTGACTTCCGTGTTCGCCCCCCTTTTTTTTTGTTTGGGGTCCATTCTATTTTCCTTCCCGTTGCGTATATTTCCTTTTAAAAATATTTCATTTAAACATTATAGTTTCAGATAGTTTTATTTAAACCTTAGAATATTCAGTAAGTTTCATTGAAACCTCAAAATTTGAAATAAATTTCATTTAATTCAACTATTCACATGATGTTTAAGGGTGTTAAAAAAATGTGATACAAGGTTTAAATGAAGTGTTTTTTTTTTTTAATAAGTTTAAGATTTAAATTAAATATTTTAAAATTAAGTTTAAATGGAACATACCTAAAACTCTAAGATTTTAAAAGAATTTACCATTTTTTATTTATAGTTGACCAACATTTCATGTCACTTTGGTGGAACTTTGTATCCTTGTATCTACGTTACTCAAGCTAGCAATTGAGACTTGAACTAGTCTTATTGAAGACTCAAGTTATCAACACTACTCAAGCTAGCAATTGAGACTTGAACTAGTCTTATTGAAGACTCAAGTTTTCAACGCTACTCAAGCTAGCAAGTGAGAATTGAACTAATCTATAATATAAACTAAAAGCTGGAGCTGAGAGAAAAAGTTTTGACTTCTCCCAAGCTTGCCATATCAGCTTTACTCTTTTCATAAAATTCCACCATACACCTTTCTCTCTCCCACAATAAGTGTTCCCCCTCTCTCACACACGTTTCCTCAAATTAAATCACTAATCTAATGGGTTGCTCTCACACGCCTGCTCATCTCCCTGATTTTTCCCCTTCCCCTACTTTCTTTCTGTTGATCTGACTCCTCAAATCCCTCTTCTTCTTTTATTTTTTTTTTATCATCCTGTCTTCTCTCTCCTTCTCTGGACTTCTCACCTCCCCATCACACCAACTGACTAGGGTTTCTCACATTTAAACCTTCCCAAACGTGAAAACCACATTTATTCCAACCGTTAATCTCATGTTTGACGTTAAAGACAAACGTTAGATTTTGATTTGGACAGACAACTGTTATTCTCACCCTCTTCTTGAGACGTTTCCAAATCCGGTGGACACACTCGGTGCCGCATATATATCTCATCCATTCAGTGAGGTGAGGCTAAATTCAGCTTTCAATTTCATTATGGGTTTCCAATTTCAATTCTTTTTTTTTTCCCCGAATTTGATTTGGAGGTTTGATGATTGGATGTTATTTTGGGAATTGGGGTTTTTGAGTAAGGGGTGAGAATAATGGCACATAAATCATGAGAATGGAATTGGGCATTTTTTCACCTTTATTGCGTTTTGGTAGTTGTAGTTTCCATTCCTTTATATGATTTTCTTTTTGTTTGGTTTGTTGTACACTACAGGCAATGAAATGTGAGCTGGAGCGATGTGGGAATTGTTAAGAGGATTAAAGGAGTTACACACTTGGCATGCCTTTGATGTGTTTGATAAATTGTCTGAAAGAAGCGCCTATCCAAAGCCTTGGATTCATCAGTTTTTGTTGTTCTATCGCTCTTCATTCGACCTTTTCTTTTCTTCTTCTAAAAAAAATTGTATTTATCCAATTGTTTGGCTATTCACTTTCTTTCAGACATATAAGAACCAGACAATTGTTTCTTTTCAAATATTGATAGGCAGATCATATGATACATGTCTTAGTGGTGTATCTACTTACAAAGAGCAAGTTTAGTTTGCTCTCTCTCTCTCCTGTTTTATATGTTTGTCCTTTGAATGTTCTGCTGATTTATGGATACTTCTGCAGGATCTACTGTCAAAATATGCTGACATGAGCCTTGAAGAGGGAAGATCCATGTCACTGTCAAAACAATGGCCCATGCAATAGTGAAACAACCAACAGAAATACACTGATTTTGTTTGCAAATCAATTTATGCTGGAAGTGTTAGGTTTTAACATGCCATTTTGAAATCAGAAGTCCATTTGTGTGTGTATGTATGCGGCTCTCTTCAACAATTGAGCAGTTTTGGTTGGGATTACGTAAGTGTTGGTCCATTAATTTATGATCTTCGATCTTCAACAACCGCCTATATTTTCGATCTTCAATAGTCTGCCTTTGTTGGATTGGACTGCTGCTATGCAGCTTCTATTAATGTTTGACACTTTTTAATCAGTTTTTTATCAGGTGCACTGGAAGTTTGGAATAAAATTTTTCTTCCATAACAGCTTCTCGGGGCCTTCACTAGATCATTGATTTTGTACCCATATAAATTACAATTATTTTAACTTTCTGTGTTGCTTTAAATTTTATTTTGCAGTCTATTTCAGTTTAAGTTGTAAAAGAATTCTTTTGTGATTTATTTGCTTGGTAGTCTTTATTCTATGGAGAATGTGAAAGAAAGTTTTAATCTTTGTAGATTACACTAGAAGCCTTATGAGGACTTGGACCTGGACTTTCTTTGTTCATTGATTGATTAATTGCTGAAAGTCTATTAACCTCTCTCTCGATTCTTTTCTTTGCTCTTCTGAATTAGCAAGCGGCATATGTATTGACAGGCACTATAATACTAATACTGATACAAGTTGAACCCTTTTAAGACTCTAGATAGAATCCTTTATTTGACCCATGAAAATTTTGGCTATTTAAGTTTTCTATATTGGCGTTTCATCTCTACTTGAAGCTGCAAGGAAGGTTAATTTATGAGATATCTTGAGCTAAGGCTTTGCATCTAGAAGGTATAATTTTTTCTGTTCTCTCTGTGGGATCTAAACGTTTTTATTTATATTGGTTCTTCTTTACATGTTTAAGGCATAGGTTCTTATGCTTTGCTCTTCTTATGCTTAACCAGATTAAAATTTGATTGATAGATATGGTGTAATAGTGACTCTTGAATTCGATGAAACACATGCATTAGACGAAATGTTCTTGAACTAAAGAAAGAGTAATCAATCAAAGCAATTAAACTTGGTTTTGTTTTATTTGGTTTTTGATATCCCTCTAAACAGACAAAATTATATCATCTATTGTTCATCAATATTTCATTCTATGATGGAGTACAAAGAAACTTGGTACTTTTATGGTAACTAACAATATTGTGATTTTTATGATATTGGCAGAATATGGATACATATTGAAGGTCGACGAAAAGATTGACATATACAGCTTTGGGGTGGTTCTACTAGAGCTTCTGAGTTTAGAGAGTCTGTCGACATATCCTGAGTTTAGAGAGTCTGTCGACATTGTTGAGTGGATAAGAAGGAAAGTTAGAGACAATAAATCATTAGAAGAAGCACTAGACCTCAATGTAGGAAGTTGCAAGCATGTTCAAGAAGAGATGCATGCAGTTAGTCCTTAGACTAGCACTTCTTTGCACTGCCAAGCTCCCAAAGGACAGACCCTCCATGAGGGATGTCATCACAATGCTAGGAGAGGCAAAGCCTCGGAGAAAAAGCAATAGCAACAATGATGGATGTACAACTAACAAAGACAAGCCTGTCTTTACCACATCACTTGTAAATGGCCTTCTATAGGAACAAAATTGAGCTCATCTCTGGCTATCAGTCATTGTTACATTTGTTCTTTTGTATGTAGAATTGTCTTTCTTTGATGTTTGTAATCACTGTTTGATATTGTTGTCTATAGGATTAATGGGTATATAAAATTAGATTTTTTTTTTTTCCAGCAAATAAAGCATCTTTTTTGTGTAACAGCAGAGATTGTATTCAAAATCAAGAATAGACGGACCTATTGTACTCATTCTTAAAGCAACATTAATAAATTTTTTCATGTGAAGTTGAAAGCTCAAAAACTTGACTACCATGCCATTGAGTAACAACTCAAGTACAAGATTGAGCTGTAGAATTCACTTCATAAACACTAATCACAAACCCGTTACGTGATATCTATATTCTATATTAGTAAATTGTCTATTTTTCGCGGTCAAGTGAGTTTGAAAAGGAAATATGTTTGCTAATGATATATTATACAAATTGATTCATTTTTTGCATTAACACCATCCATTTTAAAAACGAAATTATATTTTCTATTGTCTAAATTAAAGTCATATTTTTGTTCAAGTTCTTAATTCCTATTTGTGAGCATTGATATATTTATTTGTCCAATCAATTTTTATGAACCTTCCTTTTTAAATCGTTATTTAAAAAGATTTACACGTTATTTTGTTGCGGTTTTTAAAATTTATTACGTACTTTTTCTTAGTGCCTACATTAAAGTTGTATTTATGTTCAAGTTTTTAATTCCTATTTGTGAACATTGATTTATTTGGGTGTCCAATCAAATATTCATGACCCTTTATTTTTTCAGAATTTATTTTCCAAATATGCTGCTTGAATTTCCGGCATAGCATTTAAAGTTTTTTATTAGTGAAAACTTTGTTGCAGCTTTTTTAAATTCCATGGTTCTTACGTTTTTTTTAATCTGTTCATATTTATGTTCAATTCCTATTTGTGGCATTGATTTATTTATTATAAATTTGATGTAACATACAATAATTTCCTACTCACAATTGAATTATTCCCCCTAATTATTCTCCTATCCCAAATAATGTCGTGGAAGTCTTTGATTAGGTTTTACACTTTGTTATGTGAGGTGACCAAGTGGTAGGGAGGCGATTCGGCCAAGTTGACACGGTGATATTTTTCCAAATTCATTTATTGTTTTAGATTTATTTATTTAAATTTAAATGTGGGGTTATACAAGAGAATCTCTATAGCTTTCTATGATAATATAAAAAGGTAAGTTAGTTAGTTGTGCAATGAAAGTTGAAGCAAGGATTTGTTGTGTTCATCTACTCTGCCACTCCTTATGGTAAACATGTCATTTTTGTATTATTATATCAGTTAGTGTTTTTTCACAAAATTCATAAAAGATAATGTTCTATGGCAAGCATTTATATTAGACATTATAGTGAAATTCTAGCAGTTATTTTGTTTATGCTACTCTAGCCGAAGATGCACAAGAAATACCTTTCATGATAGAGATATGGTGAGCAAGCAATTGCAAAGGGCATTAGCCCAACTTATTTACTAACATATATATATATATTGAAAGATGATAATTTATCATATTCCTTCCTTAATATTAATTGAAAATTAATAAAATTGAAATAATTAAATATTTTAATGTTTACATTCTAAAAAAACTTATTTATATATGTACACACTAAAAAAAATTAATTGAGAATTTTCCGCGCATCGCGCGGGTTTTCGACTAGTCCTATTGAAGACTCAAGTTATCAGGGGTGTTCAATAATATTGTCTGTTTAGTGCTATTTCTCTTAGTTGCTCACAATTGAACCACATAAATAATTATCTAGAAGAAGATCCCTTTTAATATGTGTTTTCTTATCCTGTACTTTCATATAAAGCTTCTCTTATATGTGTGCAACTTTGTTTTTGCCGTTTTCTTGTTTGTCATCTGAACTTATTAAGTTATTATCACGCATAGTGCTACTGTTACGAACGGGCTGAATAATTGCATTTAATAATTGGATTGTAGTTGTCAAAACGTGAAATCAATTTTCAATTATTTTGTATTGTTTATTTTATGTATCCTATTTCGTAAAATATACAAACATTTTTTAAAATATATTAAAAATTATAGATATACATACATACATAAATGATATATTTATTATAAACTTGGAACATATTCAAATAATTATAATTTAATCTTCACTTATGCAATAATATTTAACAAAACTAACTAAATAAATCAAAGGAAACATATTTATAACATCCTAATTCATATTGATCAAACGTAAAAATGTTAATACATGATATATAAGGCAATTTTTTTTTCCTAATCATATTGCCTAATCAAAACAAGTAACACAACAATTTTGTGTTAAAAACAAGTCCATGTTGGACTCAAGTCCAAGCAATTTCTTTTAGTAAAACTCAATTTAAACTATATGTCAATGTATCGTCCAATGCGTTACGATTCAAACGATACACATGTGTATATCGTACGATTCATGAACATGTCCAATACTCATTTATGATACAATATTTTTTATACAGGATTCGATATGTATTGTACTATACGTATCACGTTTTGAGAGGAATTTGAAGGAATGAGATGAAGTTAAAATTGTAAGATTTAAAACTTAATTTACCATTTTTTATTTGTTGTTAACTAACATTTCACGTCAATTTGGTGGAACTTTGTATCCTCTTATCTATACTACTCATGCTAGCAAGTGAGACTTGAACTAATCCTATTGAAGACTCAAGTTATAAGGGATCTTAATTAATAATGTATGTTTTGTAATATCCCGACCAAACTCGGTGGTTAAATTGGGATTATATACATACTTATCATTTTTTTAGTGCATAAAATTTTATTGTTATAAAGCCCTATAGATAATTGTGTTAACTTATGAAATATATTAAAAACATATGGGTATAAATGTAAATTGGGTATTTGGGCTAAAATAGATTCGTTCATGTTGATATCAAGTTAAGGCTTGGTAGTTCTTCTCTTGGTATTAAATATTAACATGCCGGTCATGGTTACAACTTACAAGACGATTTACACTAATATATCTAGAAATAACGTGTACATATTATTTTGAAAGTTTTAGATTAAAATAAAACATACTGAAAATTTTAAAGTTTAAAACATAATTTATATTATTATATATTAGGTTGAACCACATTGCGCAAACATTACAAGTAGACTAGTATATGTTATAAACTTATAATTAACATTTCTTGTCTATTTAATGCAACTTCGCATCGTCTTACCTACGTCTAAGTCAATGCACATGGAAAGGAGCTTTGCAAGTAAACTAATTGAACCAATCTTACCAAAGACTTAATTTGAAAGGGATCTTCATAATATCTGTTTAATAATTTAATGTTATTGTTCTTATGAGTTGAATAAATTTTCTTTATTCTATTTTTTGTATTTTACTTTATGTTCCACCAAGTGCAATATGAATGATTCTAATTTTTTTCTTTTTCCATTTTAAACTTTATTTATTTAAAAAAAAAAAAAACTCTTCTCATTTAAATTTTCTAATCCAGCACTTACATATTGTCAAGGATAATTGTGAACATTCCAAATTCAAACAATCACCTGCTGCAGATAAGGCTAGAGACTCATCTCAAGTTCAAATACAAGTTACGGATAAGGGTAGGAATACCTTTTTTAATTCAAACATCTCTCATCTGTTGTAATCTATTGCTATCCTTTCCTTTTCAAATACTTGTTAACTCTTCTATAAATATTCAATACATATGTTCACTCTCTGTATTCAAGAGAGAATCAATTACACTCTTATTATCACGTGGTATCAGAGCCTAAAGACTAAACGTTAATTTATTTATTTATTTTTTTAACCATGACTACTAGCAGTGCCTCCTCCTCCACCATTTCAGCACCACTAAATTCTTCATCTCCTACCCCTGGCCTTATCAACCTTCATCATGTTTTCACTATCAAACTCAACCGTGATAACTATTTACTGTGGAAAGCTCAATTGATTCCTTACCTTCGTGGCCAACACCTTCTTGGCTATGTCGATGGCACTACCCCTCCTCCACCCCAGATGATCTCACAGACATCCGAATCTGGTGAAACTTCTTTGCTTTCGAATCCAGCTTATGCTAAATGGATTCAACAAGATCAAATTATCTTGTCCACCATTATCTCTTCTCTTTCCAAGTCTCTTATGACCCACATTGTTGGTCTTTCTACTGCTCATGATGTTTGGCTCACACTTAAGCGCATGTTCTCTTCTCAATCCAAAGCTCGGATTATGCAGATTCGTTATTAGCTTTCCACACTCAAGAAAGGCTCTTTCTCTGTTACTGAATATTTTCAGAAACTCAAGCAATTGGTTGACACTCTTGCTGCTGTTCATCGCCCTCTTGATGACTTTGAGGTTAACTCATATCTCCTTGTACCTGCTCCTCCCACTACCTCTTGTCCCACATGTCAAGTTTGTCACAAGGTGGGACATAATGCTCTTGACTGTTATCATTGGTATGATCATGCCTATCAAGGCCCTGCCGGCAACCAAATGATGGCTTACTACACTACTCCTCAAGTTGCTGCTGACTCTGCCTGGTACCCAGATTCTGGTTGTACCAACCACCTCACCTCAGACTTCACCAACCTCACCTTCAATGCTGAAGAACCAATTGGCTATGATCAAGTTTATGTTGGCAATGGACAGGGTCTTCCAGTTCAGGGCCGGCCCTGGGGTAAGCCCAGCAAGCCCCTGGGCTAGGGCAACCCCCCACCCTGGGGCAACCAAAATGGAAAAAAAAAAAAATTTATACTATACATATAAAAAAAAAATTATACATATACATCAGGAAAAAAAAAAATTGTATTCATAAAATAAAATTTTTATTAGAGGGCAAAAAATATATTCAGAAAATATTGGGCAAAAATAAAAAAATAAACCAATACACGGGAGGAGCAAAAAAAAATATTCAGGGCAAAAATAAAAAATGATCAGAATTCATCATCCAATTAACAATACATGGAAGGGCAAAAAAAATATTCAGGGCAAAAATAAAAAATGATCAGAACTCATCATCCAATTAACAATACACGGGAGGGCAAAAAAAAAGATTCAAGGTCAAAAATTAAAAAAAAAATCAGAACTCATCAACCAATTATCAATACACGGGAGGGCAAAAAAAATATTCAAAGGGCAAAAATCATAAAACACCCAACAGACCAACAGATCTAAGCTATAATCCAACGGATCTAATCAAAACTAAACCCAAATATAAAAAACAATGTGTTACCGGCAAAACACAACTTTACCAAACTGAGAAAAAAAAAAATCCCTAAATCACTCCAGAAAAATCCCAACCCAAATCACCTTGAAACCACCGGTCCACCACCACGATTAGCCACTAGCCCACTAGATCCCGACATCCCGTAACCACTGGCAGGTCCGGCACAAAGAAGTGAAGAACTGAAGGAGTCAAGGAGAGCAGCCGAGCGGCCCGAGCAGCAGCCACACACAAGGCACGCCACACGGCGGGACGCAGACCAGCGGAAGCACGGCAACATCTCACACCGTCAGCGCATGCCTCACAGCCCGTAACAGGCTCATGGCCTGACTTCGGTTTTTTTTTTTTCTCTCTCTCTCTCTCTCTCTCTCTCAGATGCTGTTTTTGAAATTTGCTTTAACGTTTTAGACTTTTAGTTTTACTTGGTTTTGTTTTTATGCAGCACAGATGCCAACTTTTTTCCATTAAAGTTTTTTTGTGTGTGTGTGTGTGTGTGTGTGGATAATGATAAACTTATGCACAGAGCACAGATGCCACTTTAATGGGTTTTACTGGGACAGCGGTGCTCTTTTTGCTTCTTTTTTGTTTGTTTGTTTGTAGATAAGTTATGCACTGATGCCATCACTTTAATGGTTTTTACTGGGGGTTGGGGACAGCAGTGGGTTAGTGCACGTGCACTGATCTGTTTGTTTTTATTTTTATTGAATTATTTTTTACACTTTGACCGAATATATTGTGATTTGTGGGAGTACTATAGTGTTTGTGTTTGTATTTGTGAGTATTTATTTTATATTTATTTGAGATTTTAAATGTTGTGTTGTTGAATTATTTGAGATTTTGAATGTTGTGTTGTTGAGTATTTACTTGAAACCTTAAATGTTATGTTGTTGTATGTGAATGTTGTGTGGTTGAGTATTTATTTAAGACTTTAAATGTTGGCATGTGTGGTGTGGTTGTGTTTGTCTTGACCGAATATTGTAGTGTTATAGTGTTATTTTTTTATGGGAGCGTAATAGTGTTATTAACACTAAAATATTTTTTAGTTAAAAACTATTAAACCTAAAATAATATTAATAGGTATTGGTTTAGATTTTTAGGATTGTAATATAATTTTTTATTATTTGAACGAGATTGTAATATCATATAGGTTGTAGGTACTAGATACTATGACGAAGAATAGTGTTAATTTATGGTTAGTTTCCTGTAAATATGTTGTTAAGGAGCTCATTGTAAACACAATATTATATAATAAAAATGTAGTTGTCAAGGGCTTTTGTGTGTGGATGTAGGTCTTCATAACCGAACCACGGTATCTTTTTGTTTTTGCTCTCTCTACTCTCTACTATTATTGCTTTATATTTTCCTAAACACCATAACTGGTTAAAAATACAATGTAACCTTGATTTTGTATAAAAAAAAAAAAATTTGGACTTTATATTATTTTTTTTAATATTAAATAATAAGTAGCAAGTAGGGCAACCAAATTAGGACGGGGCTAGGGCAACCCAACTCTCGGGGCCGCCCCTGTTCCAGTTCATCACACTAGTTCCACTCATCTTCTTTATCCTTCTTCTAAATTTTTAATGCCGAATGTTCTTCATGTTCCTTCTATTTAAAAAAATTTACTTTCAGTTAGTCAATTCACTAAAGATAATAATGTGTCTATTGACTTTCATCCTTGTTTCTTTGTTAAGAACCTCACCATGGGCAAAGTTCTTCTCAAAGGGCCTCTTAAGCATGGTTTGTATTCCATGCCTCATCTGTTGCCTCCACCTACTGCTCCTATCTCCTTCTTTGGTGCCCGTGCTTCTCTCCCTCAATGGCACTATCGCCTTGGTCATCTTGCCTTTCGTCCAACAAGTTGTTGCTCGTCACAAACTTCCTTTATCCTCAAATAAAGCACCTGTCCTCTGTTCTGCTTGCCAACAAGCCAAGAGTCATGGTCTCCTATTTGCTCGGTTTACTTCTCGCACTTTTAGTCCTTTAGAAATAATACACTCAGATGTTTGAGGCCCTACTCCTGTTTCTTCTATAGATGGTTTTTGTTATTATGTCTCTTTTCTTGATGATTTTAGTAAATTTTGTTGGTTCATTCCTATTATTGCCAAATTTGAAGTTTATGAGAAATTTCTTATTTTTCAACGTACTGTAGAACGTTTATTTTCTTGTAAAATAAAATCTTTTCAATCTGATTGGGGTGGGGAATACTGGAAATTAAATACTCTTTTAAATAACATTGGCATGCATCATACATCGCATTTCTTGTCCTCATACCCATCAACAAAATAGGATCATTGAACGTAAGCATCGTCACATTATTTAAACCGGCATAGCCTTGCTTGCTCACTCTTCTCTTCCTCAATGTTATTGGGTTGATGCTTTTCAAACGGCCTCATTTTTAATAAATAGAATGCTCACTACCGTCTTGAAAAATAAATCTCCTCTTGAAGTCCTTTTTCACAAACCACCTGAGTACTCTCTCCTTAAAGTCTTTGGTTGTTTATGTTGGCCATGCCTTCGACCCTATACTTCTCATAAACTTGATTTTCGCTCTCTTCCTTGTGTTTTTCTTGGCTACAGTCCATCCCACAAAAGATATCGTTGTCTTTATCTTCCTACTAATCGTTTATATATATATCTCGCAATGTCATTTTTGATGAAACACAATTTCCTTTTTCTGCTTTTGCTTCTAATAGTGTGTTGTAGGACCCACCAGCACCAATATCTTCTTATATCACAATGCCAGCTGGTTCATCATCTATTGCTGCCACAGTACCCACTGTCTCTCTAGCTCTAACTTCTTCCATGCCCTAGTCACATGTGCTGCCCACTCCTTCAAGTTCCACACCACAACCATCTATTAGTGGGCCATCCACCTCGCCTGGTTCTTCTCCAGCATCTCCACCCGTGGCTCCCACCACTTGGCTTCATCCCATGCAAACTTGGGCCCTACACAACATTTCCAAGCCAAAGTCCTTTACTGATGGCACCATCAAATGGCCATCTCGGCATGCTCTCCATGTCATGACTCCTTCACCATCAATGGAAGAGCCCATGTCTTTTACTTTGGCCTCTAAGCAGCCTGAATGGCGTCATGCCATGAATGAAGAATTTGATGCTCTTCTTCAAAATGGTACGTGGGATCTTGTTCCTCCTTCGTCTACCATGAACATTATTGGTTGCAAATGGGTTTTCCGCATCAAACATCGTGCAGATGGGTCCATTGAATGTCACAAAGCATGGCTAGTGGCAAAAGGTTTCCACCAACAACTTGGCCTTGACTATGGTGAAACATTTAGTCCAGTTGTCAAACCGGTCACTATATGCACTGTTCTCTCTCTTACAGTGGCTCGTGGCTGGTCCATTCGTCAGCTTGACATCAAAAACGCATTCCTCCATGGCCTTTTGGATGAACCTGTATTTATGTGTGCAGCAGCCACCTGGCTTCATCCATCCTCAAATGCTATCTCATGTTTGCCGTCTTCACGAAGCGCTCTACAACCTTAAGCAAGCACTACGTGCTTGGTTTGCTTGCCTCAGTTCACGGCTAAATGAATTGGGATTCCTCCCCTCCAAGAGTGATTCTTCTCTAATCATCCTTCGCACTCCTCATCTTATGTGCTTTGTCCTTTTATACATGGATGATATCATTGTCACGTGCTCGAACTCCTCTGCTATCACTTCCTTCATCTCTCAACTTGGCACAAAATTTGCTGTTAAAGACCTTAGGCCTTTAAATTTTTTCCTTGGAGTTAAGGTACTCTTTGTTTCAGGTGGCTTACTGTTATCACAACATAGGTACATCACAGACCTCCTTTGTAAGGTGCATATGGTTGATGCTAAACCAGTCACCTCGCCTATGAGCTCGGCTCACACCTTATCCCAATTTGTTGGTGATGCCTTTGATGCTCCCACTTTCTATCGCAGCACTGTTGGGGCCTTTCAAAACCTTGCGATTACACGACCTGACATCTCCTTTGTTGTCAATAAGGTATGTCAATTCATGCATCGCCCTACTATTCCTCATTGGACAGCTGTGAAGTGCATCTTGCGCTACTTAAAGAACACCATTCACCATGGTCTTCTTCTTCACCGTAGCTCTTCTCTTTCTCTCCATGCATATTCAGATGCCGATTGGGCTAACTGCCTAGATGACCTAAAATCTACAGGAGGTTTTTGTATTTTCCTTGGTCCTAATCTGATTTCTTGGAGTTCTCGAAAGCAATCCACCATTTCTCGGTCCAGCACTGAAGCAGAATATAGGGCTCTCGCTGTCACCACGGTAGAAATCATATGGCTCCAATCTTTGCTTAAGGAACTCGGGATTTTTCTACCTCACAAACCGGTGCTCTGGTGTGACAATATCGATGCTACCTACCTCTCTGCAAACCCGGTTTTTCATGCCAGAACGAAACACATTGAAATTGACTTTCATTTTGTTCATGATAAGGTGGCATCTCGAAGTCTTGACATTTGGTTCCTTTCCTCCAAGGACCAAATTGCAGACATCTTCACCAAGCCATTAGTTTCTGCCCGCTTTGTTCTCTTACATGACAAACTCAATGTGCATTCTTTGCCGTTGAGTTTGCAGGGGCGTGTCAAGGATAATTGTGAACATTCCAAATTCAAACAATCACCTGCTATAGATAGGGCTAGAGACTCATCTCAAGTTCAAATACAAGATACGGATAAGGATAGGAATACCTTTTGTAATTCAAACACCTCTCATCTGTTGTAATCTATTGCTATCCTTTCCTTTTCAAATACTTGTAAACTCTTCTATAAATATTCAATACATATATGTCTGATATGTTCACTCTATTCAATGTAATCAATTACACTCTTATTATCACACATATAAGGCTTACTCTAATATATTGTGCACACATTTAAGGCTTTTCTCCTAATTTCTCATCTGTCATCTATAAGGGTCATCTATAAGGGTGTCCCAATCATTTTGAGAGTCTCAAGTAAAATCTCAAATTGAGGCTCTTTGATGATTCAATACTAAATTAAAATGATATTTATGAATATTCTTTATTGGAATTTCATTCTTCTTGCTCTTCTAGGTGCAAAATTATTGATAACAATTTTTATTAGAATTTCATTCATTTATTTTTTTTGAAATTTTGATACTCAGATCCATGTTTTCAAGAAGCCATATTATCAATTTTATGTATACAGCTGTGAGAGTTTAATCTTGAGTTTTAGAAAACCTAAATCTAATGAACAATGGAAAATATAAAAGAGATTGAGAGAGGAAGAGAATGAATATGGAGGCTAGGGTTTTCATGTGGTTCGGCTATGTGAGCCTACGTCCACAGGATGTAACCCATTGGGCTACATCTTTATTAATACTCTCTTTGTGTTATATTTTGGATGATTACAATGTGTTGTTGGTGATTACAATGTGTTGTGAAGGTATTTATACATAGGACTACTAACACAACTCTCCTATCACAACATCCTATCCATGAAATGAGATTCTTGCCCAAGAAAACACAAAAACTACCAGTGGATCGTCGGTCATCCTTGTTGCCAGCCCAGTCAGCATTAGAAAACGCTTGAAGATCTAAGCAGGAGGATTTAAATATTTGAAGGCCATAGGTGATGGTGTGCTTGAGATAACGCAAGTGACGTTTTACTAACTGCCAATGGAAAAGAGTAGGCTTGTGCATGAACTGGGAGAGTTTATTGACAGTAAAAGCAATGTCAGGACGTGTAAGAGATAGATACTGGAGTGCACCAACTGTACTACGGAAGAGAGTCTGATTTGGAAAATGTTCACCTTCATGAGCAGATAAGCTAGTAGAGGATGCCATGGGAGAGCTTACGGGTTTGGCCTCAAGCATATTTGTGCGCTTGAGGAGATCCAAGATGTACCGTTTTTGAGACAAGAGAATTCCAGTAGTGTTTTGAATTACTTCAATACCCAGAAAATAATTTAATGAACCCAAGTCTTTTACAGCAAAGTCAGTTTGTAGAGATGACAACAAATTATCAATAGCAAAGGAATTGGAGCTAGTGATTATTATGTCATCAACATATATCAAAATAAACGTGGTGTATTTGTTGGACTTGTAGATAAATAAGGAAGTATCAGAGAGTGAGCCATGGAATCCCAATTCAATTAGTCGAGTGCTCAACCGAGAGAACCAAGCCCGTGGGGCTTGCTTGAGGCCATAAAGAGCCTTTTTCAATTTGCAAACATGATGTGGAAATGAAGGATGATTGTACCCAGGTGGTTGATGCATGAAAACTTCCTCAAACAAGTTACCATGTAAAAATGCATTATGAATATCAATTTGCCTAATGGACCAACCCGCAGACAAAGTAATAGTGAGGATAGTACGTACCGTAGTGGGTTTGATGACCGGACTAAAGGTTTCACCATAGTCAATGCTCGGTTGTTGGTGGAAACCTTTAGCCACTAAGCGAGCCTTGTAGCGCTCGATGGACCCATCGGCATGCCGTTTGATCCGATACACCCATTTGCAGCCGATTAAGTTTTGATTCGGGCTTGGAGAAGTAAGAACCCAGGTGCCATTCTTCATAAGGGCGTCAAACTCGAGGTTCATAGCACGCCGCCAGTGAGGATTCTTGTTGGCAATGGTAAAGCACATGGGTTCAACAGTGTTGGGTTTAGGGTGAGCTTCGGCAAAGAGGGCTTTGGGGATGGGGTATCTAACGGTGCCGTCGGTGAAGTGTTTGGGTTAGGTGATGTGGTTTTTGGATCGGGTGGTCATGGGATGGGTAGGATTTTGGGGATGTGTTTGAGTAGGTGATGGGGGAGAGGGGCGGGTTGCAGAGAGCAGGGGATCAGCGGCGGTTGAGGAAGCAGGAGCTAAAGATGAGGATAAGATATTTGGGCTTTGGGCCGAGATAGGTTCATGGGCTTGGGTGGGTTGGTGAGGTGGAGTGGAGTTTAAATTGCTATTTTTGGGTTCCAGTGAAGCAGTGGGCCGGTCCTCAGTATTTACGGGTTCAAGTGGGGAAAGTGGAATAAGTGAAGCAGTGGACCGGGCCTCAGGTACACTTCTGATGTTGGGCTTCATAAGAATGGGTTGCAATCCAAGTGGTGATCCAAGAATAGAGGGACTTTCAGAATGAGGGACAGTGGAGTTTTTAAATGGAAATTGGGATTCAAGAAAAACAACATCACGAGAAATATACAGACGACCAGAAGGAATGTGAAAACATTTGTACCCTTTATGGAGAGAACTGTAACCTAGAAAAACACATGAAATGGAGCGGGGTTGAAGTTTATTTGAATTGTAGGGGCAAAGATTTGGCCAGCAAGTACAACCAAAAGTTTTGAGAAAAGAGTACTCAGGATCAGCGTGAAATAATTTTTCAAATGGAGAAATATTTTTAATGAGTGGAGTGGGAAGACGATTTATGAGATAACATGCAGTTTGAAAAGCATCTTCCCAAAAACGAAGAGGAACACTGGCATGAGATAATAAAGCAAGGCTAGTTTCAACAAGATGACGATGTTTACGTTCTATGGCACCATTTTGTTGGTGAGTGTGGGGACAAGAAACACGATGAACAATGCCACAAGTGTCAAAGTATTTATTGAGGGAGCGGTATTCACCACCCCAATCAGACTGGATTGATTTAATTTTGCAATTAAAAAATCGTTCAGTATACTTTTGAAATTTAATGAAAATTGGAAGGGCATCATTTTTGTGTTTCATGGGAAAAAGCCATGTGTAATGGCTATAAGCATCTAAAAAAGAAATATAATAGCGAAAACCATTACGAGAAACAATGGGCGATGGGCCCCACACATCACTATAAATCAAATCCAATGGAGATTTTATTTCTGAATTAGAGATGGAAAATGGAAGTTGTTTGCTTTTTGAACTAAGACACGCTGAACAAAATAGTTCATATTTATTTTTGAATACAGGAAGACCAAATTTAGAAACAATATGAGAGACTAAACGAAAAGCGGGATGACCTAATCTGGAATGCCAGTGTGAAAGGAACCCCTTGCTTTCTCTCTCTAAAACCCTCGGATTCCCTCAACAATCACACAATCAAAACACACTTTGAATAATCCAATCCGATAGGATGGATCCCCTTGGATTTATGAAGAAAACCTCCTAATTCTTAATGAATTCTATCAACTAATGCTCTAATCTCCTAGAGAGAATTCTATGAGTAATCAATGAAGTTATTTGGATAATGAGCAACAATGGTGGAATGGGAGAGATAACCCACACGGTTTGCATGGGATTTCTCATGCACTCCTCTCATTGGCCGAGCTACATGCACTCCTCTCATTGGTCGAGCTAGGTCATGCATTTCTCATGCATTCCTCTCATTGGCCAAGCTACATGCACTCCTCTCATTGGCTAATGCTAGTAACACCAAGGTACAACCTTGGAAGCTCTAACAAGTAAGTACAAGGGGTTAAAGCCTAGGAATGTACTAGATCCCCAATGCACTCAATTAACCATCAAGGTACAAGCTTGGATAGCTCCAAGCTTGTACCTTACTAATCATGAATATAAGCTAATACATGTTTTAATCAAATGTTAAGCTAAGCCAATCCGTGCCTTAGTGGCTAGGGTAAGCATACCCACGGATGTGGGATGGTTGGGGTCTTAACATTGCCCCCCCCCATCTAAAACACCTTGCCCACAAGGTGTGGGTAGTCTTCTTGGAGCTTGAACAAGAGCTCCCATGTAGCATCATCCGGATCTCCTCCTTCCCATTGCACAAGCACTTCTGTCACTGCAGGAAGTCTTCTCTTCTTGATGGTCCGTGTAAGGATCTTTGCTGGTTGAGGAGCTAAATGACCCAATGCATCCGTGGGTGGAAGCCTTGATATAGGAGTGATAGTCTTCCCCAACTTAGCCTTGAGGAAGGACACATGGAAAACTGGATGTATGCAAGCCCCATCGGGTAGCTCCAGCTTGTAGGCCACCATGCCCACTCTTTGGATCACCTTGTATGGCTCATAGAACTTAGGACTAAGCTTCCCAAGTTTCTTGCACATACTCTTCTGTCTGGAGGGTTGGAGCCTTAGGAAGACCTAATCTCCAAACTCAAACTCCCTCTCGGATCTATGCTTGTCAGTTTGTTGCTTCATCCTAGCTTGGGCAGCCACCAAATTGTGCTCCAAAAGCCCAACAACTTGCTGCTCATGCTCAAGAAAATCCTCAACTGCAGCCACTCTAGTAAGCTTAGGTACAAACTCAATCAACCTAAGAGGTAAGTAACCATATAATGCCTCAAAAGGTGATAGTTTGGTAGAAGTGTGGTAGTTGGTATTGAACCAATATTCAGCAAAGGGTAACCACTCCACCCCTAAGCTTGGCTTGTTAGCTGCAAATGCCCTCAAGTAATGCTCAAGACTCTTATTCACTACCTCAGTTGGCCCATCAGATTGAGGGTGATAAGAGGAACTCAAAGCCAAATCAACTCCTTGCCTTCTAAACAATTCTTCCCAAAACAATGATGTGAAGGCCGTATCCCTATTACTCACAATGGAAGATAACAACCCATGTAGCTTGAACACCTTTTGCTTGCTAGAAGTGAGCAGCCCTTCCACAAAGTCCATACTAGTGGAGAGCCACGGCCTAGGAGGTATGCCAAGAGGTTGGAGAAGCCCTGCAGGCTTGCTAGTCTCATGCTTGAGTAGTATTTGGTGCTCATGGTTCCTCTTGGGAGGCAAACCCTTAGGTTCCTCAAGGACTTGAGGAAATTCTTCTACTAACTCTCGGATTGGAGCACCAATCTCTTCTTGTATACTAGCCAACTCACAAGGCATAATCTGAAAGAGTAGTCCCTTCATAGTAGCCTTCCCCTTGAAGTCCTTGCTACCTTGTATCAAGTTGGGTTTTTCCTTCAACCCTTGTAGCCACACTTTCTTTCCTTCATGCATGAACCTCATCATAAAGTTCTTGAAGTCCCAATTAATCATCCCAAGTGTGCTCAACCATTGGGTACCCAATACTATGCCATATCCTCCCAATTCTAGCAAGTTGAAAGTCAATTTCAAGTACAAGCCTTGCATCTTGAACTTCACTTCTTTGCATTCACCCAAAGTTCTTATTACTTGGCCATTTGCTACCCTCACTCCAAAGTTTCTTTCCCCATCAATTGGTAGTTTCAATGTCTTTGCTAAAGTCTCATCCATGAAGTTATGGGTGCTTCCAGTATCAAGAAGAACAACAGTCGTCTGGCCATTCACAATGGTAATCACTCTCATGGTGGAAGGAGAGGTGCTGCCCAATAAAGCACATAAAGTGATCTCGGCCTTCGCTTCTTCTAATTCTGCCTCAACTTCTTCTTCCTCAATCTCTACCAATTCGGCCTCTTCATCTTCCACTTCTTCCATAACATATAGTTTCCTATCCTTGCACTTGTGATCTGAACTCCATCTCTCATCATAATTGTAGCACAAACCCTTCTTCCTCCTCTCTGACATTTGCATAGGTGTTAACCTTTGCACTTGCATAGAAGGTCTTGCACTAAACTGTTTGGAATCCCCACTCTTGTTCTCAACCCGAGCTGCCCCTTGTTGGGCTTGTGACTGGACCCATGAGCCTTGGCTTGGCTCATAGGTTGGTCTTGTACTTCTTTTCATAGTTGCCAAGTACTCTTCTTGTATCTTGGCCAAGGCATAGGCCTCCCCTAAGTTCCTTGGCCCTTGCATTTTTACAGCCAACCTAATTTCATCTTTCATGCCACTTATGAAACAACTTAATTTATGCATGTCAGATAAATCCCTCACCCTATTACTAGTTGACTCAAATTGACTATTATATGCAGCAATATTATGAGTTTGTTTCAATTTAGTCAACAATTCCATAGGATCATCATAACTAGCAGGCCCAAACCTAATTTGTATAACTCTAACAAAATCATTCCATCCATGCAATTCATGCTCACAATCTTGGAACCACACTAGGGCTTCCTCATCTAAGTGATAAGAAGCATGCATTACCTTTTCGGGTTCAAGGATTTGATAGTAGTGGAAGTATTGCAATGCCTTATACACCCAAGCTGTTGGATCACCACATTTGAACCTTGGAAAGTCCAACTTCATTGGCCTCGAGTCCCTTGCTCTTCCTTGGTTCCATGGAGGTCCATCTTGCTCTTGCCAATAAGGATCTCTATGGTGAGCTCCTTGGTACTGCCTTGGCCTTTCTCGAGCTGGTCTCCCTCTTCTTGGATCAAACCAAGCTTCATCTTGGTCATTCAAACCCCATTGGTCCTCTCTTGGGTCACCAAAATGCATTCCATGTCTTGGAGGGGATGCATGGGGCTCAAACTGTGCTTGTTGCCCTTGCTGCCCCTGCTGCCTTCCTTGCCTCCTTACTAGCCAAGGTTCCTCATAAGGAGCATCAAAATGCCCTTGAAATTGAGGCATGAACCTAGCATTGTTCCCCACATTCCTTCTCTCCTTAATCAGGTCACCAAAATCACCCAAAATGGGCTCAAACTGTGCTTGCTGCCCTTGCTGCCTTCCTTACCTCCTTCCTAGCCAAGGTTCCTCATAAGGAGCATCAAAATGCCCTTGAAATGGAGGCATGATCCTAGCATTGTTCCTCACATTCCTTCTTTCCTCAATCGGGTCACCAAACTCACCCAAAATGGGTTCATTTTGACCATTTTCAAAAAACTCACCCATTTGCATACCAACCCGTGGCTTGGGCCCTAAAGTCTTGATTCAATGGTCTCATTGGCATAGCATTCCTCATCTCAGCCCCTAATGGAACCCCATGGATTTCTCTAGGGTCTCTTGGAATTTGATCTCCCAAATTACCTTGAACCCGAGTTGGAGTTTGCACCTCCTGCCTTGGTTGCACAGCTGGTTGCTCCACCACCGGTTGCACAGCTGGTTGCTCCACCCCTGGCTGCTTCTGTAACAGCTCTCTCATCATGGCTTGAAGGTTATCAAGGCCATTATCCACCTTCGCTTCCAGCCGATCAAACTTTGCATGCAATTCCTCAATTGCACCCGAGTGCTCATCAATTTGAGTTTGCAATCTTTGCAATCCTTCATTAAGAACTCCGATTGGAACTCCAGCTCTTGTTTCAAACACCATGGCTCGTAATCAACTCTAATACCAAATGAAAGGAACCCCTTGCTTTCTCTCTCTAAAACCCTCGGATTCCCTCAACAATCACACAATCAAAACACACTTTGAATAATCCAATCCGATAGGATGGATCCCCTTGGATTTATGAAGAAAACCTCCTAATTCTTAATGAATTCTATCAACTAATGCTCTAATCTCCTAGAGAGAATTCTATGAGTAATCAATGAAGTTATTTGGATAATGAGCAACAATGGTGGAATGGGAGAGATAACCCACACGGTTTGCATGGGATTTCTCATGCACTCCTTTCATTGGCCGAGCTAAAGCATGCACTCCTCTCATTGGCCGAGCTACATGCACTCCTCTCATTGGTCGAGCTAGGTCATGCATTTCTCATGCATTCCTCTCATTGGCCAAGCTACATGCACTCCTCTCATTGGCTAATGCTAGTAACAACCAAGGTACAACCTTGGAAGCTCTAACAAGTAAGTACAAGGGGTTAAAGCCTAGGAATGTACTAGACCCCCAATGCACTCAATTAACCATCAAGGTACAAGCTTGGATAGCTTGGACCTTACTAATCATGAATATAAGCTAATACATGTTTTAATCAAATGTTAAGCTAAGCCAATCCGTGCCTTAGTGGCTAGGGTAAGCATACCCACGGATGTGGGATGGTTGGGGTCTTAACACAGTGCTGAAGAGATGTACGTTCACCAAGAAGAGCAAAGTGAGGTGACTGTTTATTGGAGGAAGCTGGGAACGGATACAACCTATCTTTACTCGCCCCTTGTACCAGAAGCTTCCCCGAGTCCAGATCCTTCACATTAAAAAGAGAGGGATGAAATTCCATAAAGGTGTTAGTATCATTGGTAAATTTATGGACAGAAATCAGGTTTTAAGAAATTTGAGGAACATGCAAAACATCGTTCAATAAAAAAGTGGAGTTGGGTGTAGAGAATTGGCTGGTCCCAATATGTTTAACAGGTAGAGATTTACCATTACCAACACGAATACTCTCAGAGCCAGTGTATTCTTCTGCACAGACATTGAGGTTGGCAAGATCATTGGTGAGGTGATGAGTAGCACCGGAGTCAGAATACCAATTGAGATCAGAAGCTGCGTTAGGACTTGCATATAGAGCGTGTATGTAGGGTGATTTAGCAGTATAGGAATTATCAAACCGATGGTAGCAAGTCAAGGCAGCATGTCCGGGTTTATGACAAACTTGGCAAACAGACCGATTGGAGTTATTCCTGCCACGCCCACGACCACGATGATTCCGTTGAGAGTTGGAGGAGGAACCACGGCCTGGACCAAAATTGCCGCGACCACCACTCTTGCCACCATTATTATTGCTCCGAGGAGAAGGAGAGTTGGTGGCATATATAATTTGCCGAGGCATGTGAGAGATCCACAGTGGGTTGATTTTGAGCAATCCGAAGCTCATGGGAGAGAAATAAACCATAGAGATCATCAAGGTTGTATGGACGTGAGTGAGTTTGAATGGAAGCAACCATGGGGTCATATTTAGATCCAAGTCCGCTCATGAAGAAGGAGACAAGTTGATAATCAGAGAGAGGATGTTCAATGGCAGCCAAAGTGTCAGCCAAAGTGGTAAATTTGTGGAAGTAATCTGCTATAGAGGAATCACCCTTTTTTAAGGTAGAAATCTGATGGTGAAGTTGCATCTGACGTGCACGGGATTGAGAAGTAAACATCTTCTCAAGGCAGAGCCAAACATCACGAGATGTGCGGCAATTAACCACATGGGCCAAGACGGTTTCAGAGAGAGAAGAAATTAAAGCACTCAAGATCATTTGATCTTGAGTTTGCCATGCTTGAAGATCAGAGTTGGGCTGAACCGGAGTTGCAGCAGAGGACGCAGTTGGGGTTGGAGCAGGTTGAGACCCATCAAGAAAACCATACAGGTGTTGGCCTCTTAAATAAGGTACGATTTGTGCTTTCCATAAGAGACAGTTTTCTCTTGTTAATTTGATGGTGATTAAATGATGATATGTGTGAGAGGGATGGGAAGGGAAGATGAGGTTGCAGAGTCGGTGGTAGAGGATGTAGACATTGTGTTTGAGAAAAGGTCTAAGAGAAAGAAAGGTAGACAATGGTCAGTGAGGCTCTGATACCATGTGAGAGTTTAATCTTGAGTTTTTAATGAGTGCTCTGCCTTGCCTAAATCAGGTCAAGGTCTTGGAGATATTTATATTCATAAAACAGTGATAGTTACAGCAAGTTATTGAGATACAATCAAACGCAATTTACTCCTATTTCATCCGGTTGTTATCTAGCACTAGTGGATATGGTTTAGACTTCTTGTATATCTACTAGACTTCATGTAAATCTGTTGTTGTAGTCAGTTCGTGATCTTTATCTTTAACAACAGCCCATGAAAATTTTTATGAATTGGAAATTCATTTCTAAATTAGCTGAAACCAAATGATATGTGGGCTCAAGTAAAACCTCGAGCTATACTGCTAGTCTGTCTTCAATGCTCACTGTACAACAACTGCAACCAAATGATATCGAGTGGTTAAAGAATAACAACTTGAAAGTTGGTTGTGACAGTTTGTCTATTAGGGAATACCTGGAAGATGTGCTTAAGTTCAAACCACAGAATATCGTGGACATCTGCAACTATTACCAATACCCAGAGGATCTCAAAAGCAACAAAATAGCTGCTGCTTTTCTTGAACTGCCATATAAAATAGATTCCCTCAAAAACTATTGCAATAGTGACAGTGCTACCATATTACGCACCCGCAGATTTGGAGGATTGGGCTTTGTGAGTAGTAACTGAAACATTACTCTAAATCCTATGAATTTTATGAGACTTTTGCACTGATCATTACTCTAAAACATAGTAAAAAAAAAAAAAAAATGTATCCTACCTAAAAATTTTGTCCAAGGAATTTTAATTGTGCATTTGACTTTTGCACAGATCATTCTAGTTAGCAAAGAAACAAATTTGAAAGAAGTCTATAGTGGCCAAAACTAGTAACTTTATTTTTAGACATGTATTATTATTTGAGTTTTGTTAGCAATGTTAGGACACTTGTTTCACAAATTTTTTTTTTTTTCATAGGTGAGGAGATAAGTTGTGATTTGTGGGCACAATGCAATCATCACTTTTTCACCCACCAATTACAACTCGTCACCTAACAAGTAGTAAAAATGACACCAAATACATTGTGTATCAATAATTATCTCTCTACGGCTGCTCCATGAAGCAGGCACAGCAAATACCTTCTCGTTGTGTACATAAATTTATTCCTTTCGGGTTTAGAAATAAGACTTTTTTTGCTTTTCCCTGCTTCTAGGACTCTTCTTAGAAATTAGCGTCAATTTCTACCACAAAAGAATCTAACAAAAATCTTATCTTTCTTTCCACCCAGGTCTTCCAGAGAGGCTCGCCAATGGCAAGGGATTTTTCTGAAGCAATTCTTAAGTTATGGGAGGATGGAACTTTAATGTCACTGGAGGATGAATGGTTGACTCCCCCAGATGGTCAGATGAGTGCTCAATCAACATAACTTCCAACGAACTCGAAAGCTTGAACCTCAAAAGCTTTGAGGTTCTCTATCTAATATCTTTTGTCACTTCTACCATTTGTCTTTTATTACCCCTAATTCGCTTATTCATAAGTCGTCAACAACATCAAGAGGCTTCCGAAGGAAACTTAACTCCAGGTGAAGAGAGTGCTTGGAAGAAGACAGTTAGACTTGTAAGATACTTCTATATCAAAAATCCAGGAAGAGCTCCAACTCTGGCAGACACATCAGATGTAAATGACTGCTCTTCGAGGTGGGAATTCAGTAGCACTATTGACACTCTAGAGCACATTCAGTCCTCCCCACCAGCAGAAAATGAAATGCAATAACTCCTAATTGTTGAAAAGAAGCACAAAGATTTGAATGCTGTCTTAGATAATAAGATTTCTTTAAATACTTTTCAGACTGCAGAGATGCCAGATTTTTATGCAAATGGTGAGTATGATCTCAGTGGTTTCTCTGTTGGCATTGTAAAAAAGGATTCAGTTATTGATGGGAGAGACATTGTGGCAGGAGATGTCCTTATTGGCCTACCATCCAGTGGTGTTCATTCTAATGGATTCTCTCTAGTAAGCGGTTAGTGTTGTTTTCTAAAAGTCTTTGCTATGCCATTATTTTGATAACATCAAATGAAAAGACTTCATGAAATAATTGAATTATTATTTTCTGATGTATTTCAATGCATGATGCATTAGTCTGTCATATTCCCTACTACTATGTACTGCTCTATCTTCACAGGGTTGTTACTCGAAGTGGCCTTTCTCTGAAGGACAAACTTCCTGGCGAAGATGTTACATTAGGCGATGCTTTGATGGCCCCAACTGTAATCTATGTTAAACAGGTGACTTATTGCCCTCCATTTCACATTAAAGAGCTCAATATTGTCTTGTCTAGGTTTACAAATGTCTTTTCCCCTTTCCTTCAAAATCAGGTACTTGAGATAATCAGCAAGGGAGGGATAAAGGGGATTGCCCACATCAAAGGTGGTGGTTTCACAGACAATATACCTTGAGTGTTTCCAAAAGGGCTTGGAGCTGTCATCCATAGTAACTCTTGGGAAGTCCCAACCGTGTTTAAGTGGATTCAAGAGGTAAAATGTATTCTTCATGTTGGAAAAATGTAGAGAAAGATGAAGTAACTATTGGCTGAGTACTTCTGTCAAATTGTTCTACATAGTTGTTTTCATTGTCTGGTTTTCTTCAGCTACCTACATGTGTTTCTTGAAAACATAAATGAATTTCTTCATTCTTTATAATTAGGCGGGAAACATTGAAGATGCTGAGATGAGGCGGACTTTTAACATGGGCATTGGGATGGTTCTAGTTGTGAGCAAGGAGACATCTTCTAGAATACTTGAGAGTGAAAATGGAGCTTATAAAGCATACCGGATTGGTGAGGTTCTAAGTGATGAAGGAGTGACATACCATTAAATTGTTGTATCATGTGTGTTATATGCTGTTTGTTGTATGCATTGGATGAGATGAATTATATAGTGAGTTGCAGCATAAGTTTCTGTTGTAATTCATGGACGTGAGGGAATTGTTCACATCTAAGATTTTTTGTAGGACTTCATAACTTTCAATTTCCAACATTTGGTGGTTTTGGTTGAAAGCTTAATGGCTGTTGAAGGCCAGTTTCACAATAGGACATTGTACTTCATGGATGTGAGGCAATTTTTATCACATACAACCTGTTTTATAGGACATTATAACTTTGAATTACAGCAAACATTCAATGATCATGGTTAACAACAAAAATTAAGCCTTAGTCCCAATATTTTTGAGGTTGGGGTTGAAAGCTTAATTGGCTGTTAAAAATCTTTGTTTCTCAACTTGGTATCTTGCTTTAAGTCATCAAGGTTAAATGCACTTTCAAAGTAAGCAAAATATATTTATTGTCAATTTCAGGAATTTGCCCTATTACGGTATTACCACAAGATTAGTCTTGATCTTTAAATTTATTTTGTCTTTGCTGCTTGCTCTGCTGGTTGGGAAAGTCCAGAATAGCAAGAGATTGTAGGAAAACATAGATTAAAAGCTTTCTATGTTAATGTCATATTAAGAAACCAAAGTTGTGGCTAATAATAAGAAACCAAAATAGAAAAAAAGGGGGATAACATTAAGAAAAAAAATCTTTCTGGTGGTTGCCCCTGTTGTCAATCTGCTCTCTTCACCTTCCTAGTTTGACCAGCTCCTGCTCTCCTACCAATGCCAACTGCCACCATGGAGGAACCTGTGACCTTCCTAGCAACTCTTTGCCTTTCATTCTCAAATCCTGTTATTTCCCACTCAATTTCTTTAGCAAAAGATCTTTCTGCTCTACTGTTATGAACTCCTTGATGGGCAGTTTTACCATGTCTTGCACAATTGTCTTGTAAGTTCATCCAGTCTCTCTCATTAGCCAATGACCACCTTTTATCTTGTCTTAGTAGGGGTGCTCTCCTTTCATTTCCCAGTGGTATACCTACCAAATTCTGCTCATTGAACCTTTTCATTTCATTTTCAGGGCCTGCATCTTGCTGGTTCTCACAAGCTACTGATTTTCTTAATTTTTTGCCATTACGTTTTGCCTCTATTGGTAAAACCAACTCCTGGGATTCTGTCCTATTGTTCTTTAACTCACTGTTCTGGCTGGTGCACAAGACTACATGCTGATCAAGTTGAGGATGATTCTGGCTTCTGGGGCCCAAGCTATGTGCCCTTTGAAGCCTTCGTTTATTACGTGTGTTCTCTTTCTCTGTCTCTAAGGCTCCGTTTGTTTGGACGTAAAATATTTTCCGTAAAACGTTTTCATCATTTTCGGATGTTTGTTTCGTTGTAAAACCAAAGTCAATCGTAAAATATTTGCATTTGACCGAAAACACGCTGAGTAAAATTAGGAAAACGGTTTACAGAAAAATTTTCCGTAAACCATTTTCCAAAATGTTCAGCCTCTCACCCGCACCCCTTTCCTGCTCTTTCTCTCTCTCTCTCTCTCTCTCTCTCTCTCTCTCTCTCTCTCTCTCTCTCTCTCTCTCTCTCTCTCTCTCTCTCTCTCTCTCTTTCTTACACAGCGCCATCCGCCCCCCCCTCGCCACGTATTCATCACCGGCGGATCGAGTGGGATCGGTCTAGCCCTGGCTCACTAGGCCGCATCGGACGGTGCGCGAGTCTCGATCCTAGCCCGGTCCATTTCCAAGCTGGAGGAAGCGAAGCAGGCGATCCGTCTCTCCACGGGGATCGACGTGGCGGTGTTCGTAGCGGACGTGAGAGACTACGACGCCGTATCGAAGGCTATTAACGAGACTGAGCCCATCGACGTGTTGATCTACGGATGGATGTGCAACGAATTTGGGTTTCGTTTTTTTTTTTTTTTTTTTACCAGATCTGCGGTTTGGGTTTGATTTTTGCCAGTTCTGGTTGCTGGTGATGGGTGTAGGTGTGCCGGTGGGTTGCTGGTGATGGGTGTAGGTGTGCTGGTGTAGGTGGTCTTGCCGGTTGTGGGGTGGCTTGCCGAGGTGGTGGTGGGTTTGTGGGGGTGGGTTGGGGTGGGTTTCGGGGTGGGTTTGGGTAGGCTGCGGGGTGGGTTGTGGGGTGGGTTTCGGTGGCTGGCTGGCAGTGGGGGTAGTTTTGGTGGATTCCGGTGGTTTTGGGTGTGGGTATTTTCTGTTGATTTGTTTTACGTTGCTCCAAACACATAATGTAGAATATTTTCTGGAGCATTTTCCTAAAGTGCAAACAAACACGGGAAAAACAAACATTTTACTGTAAATCATTTGCATTTGCAAACATTTTACGACAGAAAATATTTTACGTCGAAACAAACGGAGCCTAAGTGATTCGTGCACTGGAAATGTTGCTGCCAATTGTCTAACCCATCGGGATTGCAGCAAATGCTGGACTCCTTAAGCAATCTGGGGATGTGATTCTTTGGTGGATATCTGAGAGGAGGAGAAAATATTACAGGAATCTGATTCTGGGGTGCCAAGGGAACCCATGGAACTTCTCTTCTTTTAGAACTTAATCTTGTTTCCTCCCGTTTCTGTTCTAGGCCCCAACTTGGAGGATCTGACTGTATCATATTGAAGTTGAACACGTGCAGCTGGTGCAGGTATGTTTTCTTTGCTTGGCTTCTCATTCCGAGCCTTGTTTCTGTCAGAAATTGTGTTGCTAATATAATGGTTATATTAGAAGTAAAGTTGCATTAGAGAATAGAATCCATTAGTTCTAGTGGGTTAACAGATTTGAACAATTAGACACATAACAACCTATAGATATGGAAAAGAAAAAAGAAGAGGAGAAAATATCTTGAATTTTCATTGTTCCATCAACTCTGCCTAGTTCAAACTAATTGGCTTATTTGTTAACAGTTTCTACTTTAATAGAATAGAAACAATGAAACATAGGACCCGAATTTTTTCATTTTGTGACAATGACTAAAACTATTTGAAACTAAAAGGTAATAAAAGGGCACCTTATGTTAGAGGGGGGTTGTAAATCTTGGTCGAGTTTTCTCCAGTCAATGCCTCGTTCCTGGAGAACAACTTCTCTGGGCCTTGCAGAGCCAAAAGGATTTGTTTTCTGCGTCTGATGCTCCTGAGTTTGAGCTGCTTCTTCTTCTTCTTTCTCTACCTCATCTGCCCATGATAAGGCAAAGCCATATTTGCTCTCTCTTCCCATCTCTGTCTCTGTCTCTCTCTCTTCTCAATGGCTATGTAACAGTTTGAATTTCAAAAGTTATAATGGGTGGTTTATATCACATGCTCATCATAGAATCTATATGAAATATAATATTGAAATTGATAGCTGTCCCTACTAAATTTAGGCCCAGACGGGCCTACAGTACCGTAAAGGCTCAACCCTAAGAGCAACTCCAGCAGTTTTTTAAAATTTTATCTACTCTATCTCTATATTTACACTATCAACTACTCTCTATTTATTTTTACTCCAACAGTCTTCTCTATTTCACTCTCTACTCTATATAAATATACTTTTTTATTATTTCACCACATTTAAATATTATATTTTTAACTTTTCCGAAACAACATTTCGCACCAAAAAAAACTAACTGACACTTATTCCTTCCCACCCGCCACCACCACAACCACCGGAAATCTCAGCAACCAAAACCACCAAATCTCAGCAACCAAAAACCACCAAATCTCAGCAACCAAAAACCACCGTGGAGATCGGAGGCTCCACCACCGTGGTTCGTGCTTCGCGGCGTGGTGGTGGCTGGCCTCGGTCTGGACAGATCTGAGAAGAGAGCCACGCCGTGGGTCTCTCCTTGGTGGTGGCTGGCCTCGGTGGGTCCAGATCTGAGAAAAGCGGTGTGGATCTCTCCGGAAAAGGTGGCTGGCCGTGGCTCTCTGCTGGTGGTGGTGGTGGAAAGAAAAGAAAAAAAAAAAATCTCACGCCGTGCCGATCCCAGCTGGGTTTCAGGTGGTGGTGGAAAGCCACGGCCAAAAAAAATTTCCCACGCCGTGCCGACCCAGCTGGTGGTTTCAGGTGGTGGTGGAAAGAAAAGAAAAAAAAAAAAGAAATCCCACGCCGTCGTGCCGATCCCATGGTTTCAGGTGGTGGACGGTTGAGAAAAGAAAATAAAGTGTTGATGAAAGTGGTGATCAACTGTGAGAAAAGAAAATAAAAAAATTTGATTATAATGGTTATATAAAAAAGTTGAATTTGCTGGTGGGTTCAGGAATATTCTTCAATATTCCTTTCTCTTTTTTTTTTTTTTTTTTATTTTTTTCCGGACTTCATGAGATTTTAATTAAAATAATATTTATAAAAAAAATGAACGGTAACATTAACGGTAATATTATTTAACGGTAACATCTTCAACAGACATATTCTTCCAACGGTTCTATTATGCCAACGGTAATATTTCTTTTAGTATAAATAGGACTATTTCATATCTCTAATTTTCATTCACCTCAAACCAAATTTTTTCTTTCATTAATCTCAAACTCAGTTTACTCACTCACTATCAAATCCAATTTGCTCTTTCATTATCAAACCCAAATTTCTCTTTCATATACTATGGATCATAATTATCATCTTAAGCCTCGTGATTATCAAATGAAGGAAATGGAAATGGTTCTTCTTGAGTCCGACTCTGATGATGAAATGGAGATACTTTCAATTTTTGCAATGGAAGAAGAACGATTGAAAAGTGAGCGGGCATCATCATCACGTCGTGGTTCAATTGTAGGCCGCAAGGTCATTAAGCGCGATTATTTGCAAGGCGAAGAAAGGCTTTTTCATGATTATTTTTCAAATAATCCTGGTTTTTCCTCCTCATTTATTCCGAAGGAGGTTTCGGATGAGTCGTCCACTTTTTTTCCGTCTTCAATCTGCACTAGAAGCGCATGATCAATATTTTATCCAAAAAAGAAATGCTGCTGGAACGCTTGGTTTGTCATCCCTTCAAAAGATGACTGCTGCACTACGGATTCTCGCTTATGGAGTAGCAGCTGATTCTACTGACGAGTATGTGAGAATTGGGGAAAGCACTGCAATAGAGAGTCTAAGAAGATTTGTTAAAGCGGTGGTTAATATTTTTTCTGAAGAGTACTTGAGGTCACCAAATAGCAATGACATTGCTAGGTTGCTTGCGGTTAACGAAAAGCGTGGATTTCCAGGAATGTTGGGGAGCATTGATTGCATGCATTGGAAATGGAAAAATTGCCCGGCAGCATGGAAAGGTCAGTATACTGGTCATTCTCGTGAACCAACACTTATTTTAGAAGCAGTTGCTTCATATGATCGTTGGATATGGCATGCATTTTTTGGTTTACCTGGGTCTCATAATGACATCAACGTACTAGAGCATTCTTCTATATTTACGGAGCTTGCTCAAGGGCGTGCTCCTCCAGTGAATTACTCAATCAATGGTCATGATTATACAATGGGATATTATCTTGCTGATGGTATATATCCACAATGGTCAACTTTTGTGAAAACAATCTCAGCTCCATTAGAAGCAAAGAAAAAACATTTTGCTAGAGTTCAAGAGGCATGTAGGAAGGATGTGGAATGTGCATTTGGAATACTTCAAGCAAGATTTTCAATTGTGCGTGGGCCTGCACGCTTTTGGGATGAAGCTACTCTCAATGATATTATGAAGGCATGTATAATATTACATAATATGATTATTGAAGATGAGCGCGATCCTAATGGAGTACAACAAGATGATGATTACGAACAAGTGCCTGAAAGCATCCCTATACCTGTGTCACGAGAGCCTACAATTGAAGTTCAGAATTTCATTCAATCTCATATTCGCATTAGAGATAGAGAAACTCATTCTCAACTCCAAGCTGATCTTGTGGAGCATTTGTGGCAACTACATGGCCAATTATAAGATTATGTAATTTTAATTTTCATGCTTACATTATTTATTTATGTTACTCTTTATTGTAATTTGAAGTTTATCAAATCTATATTATTTTTGTGAAAATTCTTTAAAATTCCATTATACCATAAAAAAATATTAACACGTATAACTTGCAAAGTCAATGCTATATATATTTTACGACATTACCGTTCAAAGTAATAAATTGAGTCATCAACCATAATAGCAAAGGACATTCAATAGCAATAAAAGTTCAAAGTATTATCTTAATTCATACAACACAAGAACATTGATGAATATAATACAAAAATAATACAATATTATTTACTAATTACCACTTCTTCTTCCAAGGATTTCCAACTTGGCGTTTACGAAAATATTCTTGTTGCATTAGAGGCAACGCATCTACATTCATTGTCATAATTTCCTTCTCCTCTTTCATTCTTTCCCTCTCCTCTTTCATTCTTTCCCTCTCCTCTTTCATTATTGCCAATCGAATTGTTTCTTCCTCTTTTATTCTTTCCCTTTCCTCTTTCATTTTTGCCAAATTAATTTTTTCTTCCTTAATACAAAGACGCTTATTCTCTAACTCCATGTACTCAACACGACCCCTCTCAATAAATTCCAATCTCATTTCTGCGATTTTTTTTTTTCTTCCACCATGGCATCCAAGGCATATTTCACATTTGAACTAGTACCTTCGTCGCTCTTTTGTTTGTTCAATCGAGCTTTTTCGGCCTTCCTACCCAGTGGTCTCTCCAAGTTTGTGTTGGAAGTATTTGCAACATCTTCATCTTCTAGATTTATCGAGTTTACAGAAGATGTTGTCTCCATTCTCCTTCTTCTTGGTGGCTCATTTTGATGACTATTCAACCATTTTGGTGAATACTTCAACACGTTCCAACAATGCTCAAACACAAATTTTTTGCCATGTTCTACTATATACAATTGTTTTGCCTGATCAATCTAAAAAATTCAAACAATAAAAACAATTAATATTTGTAGAGATTAAAACAAATTGATGCATTAATAAATTTGAAGAGTTAATAAGATGCACCTTGTTTTCCTCAGTTATACCACTTTGATGCAATGATTCAATCTTTGCCAAACACCCAGAATATTTATTGGTGCAAAGTTGAAGGGTTGACCACCGGTTCTGAAGAGAACCTTTAGTTCGCTTAATTTGGGAGGTCGTATGAGTATGATAATATTCATGAACTCTCGTCCAAAATATTTTATATGTTTGATCATTGCTTTGCACCGGGTCTTCACTAATAGAGAGATACGAAGATATAAGGTTCAAATCTTCTTCTATAGTAAAATTGGATTGACGTGTTTGTGGATTTTTAGTGGATTCAATTTGGGATGAAGACCTATCCGGTAATTCTCTTGAGGGTGGATTATTATTATGATCGTTAGCATATGTGGTTTCCATCAAGTATTCGTTATACGTTTCGTCTAGAAGATTAACGAAATTGGGGGTTTCATTTTGAGAATTCATCCCTAAGTAAAAAGAAATACAATATTAGGTATCAATCACACATAAAATCGTATGTAAAAGTAAAACTGTTGCAACTAATTCTCTTACTAGATAAAGCATAAATAATTTACTATATGAAAAACACAATTCACACAACTCATCAATGTAATAGTCTCATTATTAAACAGATCCAACATCTAATTTCATAATTCCATCCTCATTTTGAGGCCAAAACCCAAAACCAAATTTAACAGCAGCTCAACACACAAACAGTATACAAAAACTCAACACCCAATACACAGAGGCCAAAACACCCAGTACACAGAACCTCAACAAACAAATACACAAACTAATTCCAATCAAAATCATATACAAATCAAACAGATTCAACCTATAATTTCATAATTACATCCTCATTTTGAGGCCAAAACCCGTAACCAAATTACATTCAAAATAAACCCACATACAGACACAAAATCAACCCACAAACAGACAAACAGACACAGAACCGTGGACACACAAACAGACAGCAACCAAACCACCATACATCACCAAACCTCTCGAAGACACATCACAAACCAAACATCCAGACAACCAAACCTCCATACACCACCAACAACCCTCTCACAGACACATCACAATTCACAAACCAAACCTCCAGACAGCAACCAAACCTCCATACACCACCAAACCCTCTCACAGACACATCACAATTCACAAACCAAACCTCCAGACAGCAACCAAATTTCCACACAACACCGTGGGCCTCACAGACACATCACAATTCACAAACCCATATTCACATGATTTTTAGCTGAAAAAAGGAAAAGAGAAGGAAATTATGATATACCTCACGCCGGAAAAGAGGAGGAAGAGAGAAGGCAAGCCGAGGCCGAGATCGGCAAACCCAGGCCGAGATCCGCAAGATCGGCAAGATCGGAGGCTCCACCACGCCGAGATCGGCAAGCCCAAGCCCCCACCACGCCGAGATCGCAACCCCAAGCCACCACCACGCCGAGATCGCAACCCCAAGCCACCACCACGCCGAGATCGCAACCCCAAGACACCACCACCACGCCGGCGTTAAAAACCTCAAACCGAAGCCCAAGCCCAAGCCCAAGCCCGTTTCGTGCTGAGATCGCAAGCCCAACCACCACGCCGGCACATGCAAGCCGAAACCGAAGCTGCACCGTTTCTTGCTTCAGCAGAGAACGAAGAAAGCACAGAGAGAAGAGACGGTGGCTTCAGTCGAAAACGAAGAGTACAGAGAGAAGAGAGAGCAGAGAATGAAGAGAGAGAAAAAATCAGTTACAAATGAGCTCGGGTGAAAAATCTAAAATATTTATATTCGGTGGTCCCAAGTTGTTTTTTTAATCGGGTTTAATGGTTTAGACAATGTACAGTAGCTTTTCAATTGTGAAAAGCTACTGTAGATTGTCTAAAAAAATTTGGAGATAGAGTGCTGAAATAGAGCACTGCTGGAGCAAATTTTTTTCCTTCGTTCCCTATTTGTAGAGATAGAGTGGAGATTTAGATGACTGCTGGTCATGCTCTAAGTCGCAAATTAGCTCGTCAATGGTTTGAGGACATTGCTCCTTCCATAGCTCAATGTCTACCAGAGGACTTTAAAATCTATTCAGCATAAATTGCTTTCACTTTGTTTAAAAAAAGGGAAACAATCTTAATTGAAACTTAGCTGCGCTTTATTTTCATGAAAGATTAAGAAAACCCGACATCTATATTGTTATGGACAGAGTTTAGCTACAAACCAAAACCAATTATGTGGTGATTCCTAAGACCATCCACATGTATTATTTAAACAAATTACATGACTCATTAAATAGATTATGTAATTAAAAATACATGTGGATGATCTTATGAGTTCACATATAGTTGTTTTGTAGCTAAACTTTGTTTGTTTGTTATTGGTGTATAATAAAAATCATTTTTTTGTTATGTCTTATCCTATGTATTTGGTATCCTATGAGACTAACACCCATACACCAAAAAAAGAATAAATAAAAAAAAATCTTATTAGTAGGTGGTGTACCACAAGATAAATATAATTGAAACTTCAACATATTACAACTAAAATGAGAAGATGGTCCTAAATATTAAGAAATAGCTTTTATCAAATGATTTCTAATAAGTTTAGCAAAACATTATTTTTCTAATTTATTAAGTCATCGATCGGGTTAAACCTGTATCTAGCTCGTTTTTTATGAGTTAGGTTTTGAGAAGTCAGAAATCCTTCTATCTATACTCATTATTATTATTTTTTTTTCTTTCCTCTGGGTTCAAATTGATTGATGGGTTTGGATCCAATTTTATCAAGTATAACTTTCATCAGTCTCAAACAACATATTATATCTTCACTCAAATTACAATTTTAGTGTAGCCTTGTTTTAAATATTTGCCTCCCGTGCTACATATTTTGTGCACAGCTCTCATATATATATTTTGATTTTAAACTAAAATTAAATCTCAATGAGATGAAACGTGTTGTGGGGGTGTGCACGGAATATTCGTAAACAACTCTGTCCAAATCCACATATAAAAGCAGTCTGAGTGTCTGACTATAGCATATATTCAACAAATGTTTGTCAAACATTAAAACATATAATATCAGTCTAGCGTTAGCAAATATGCCAAACCGAAGGAGGGACAGTTGACTACGTAACTTCCTTATTCTAAGGACAAAATCATTCTTAGCCTTACAAATGACTATTCAGTTGCCGTGACAAAGGAGTTTATTTTATTTAATATTGAATATGCATAAAAAAAATAAAAAAATATTCAGTTGCCGTGACTATTCAGTTGCCGTGTCAAATGGTAAAGAGCAATATTCATAAAAAAATAAAAAAATAAATGGTAAAGAGCAATGAATATGAACATGGAGGATTCAAATCCCCTCATTCCATACTATCGAATTATAAAAAAGAAAAGAAAAGAAAGAAAAGTTCCCTAATTAGCGAAAAAATATAAAGCATCACTGATATGTGTGAGTGCAACTATGGTTTCCCCTTTTTCTTGTCTGTTCACTTCCACATCTACATGCATAGGGCTGTGCTCATGTAAATGCTTATGCTGTTATGCATTGATTCAACAACTACAATCCGATTTGTCATTTCCTTAAGTCCAAGACAGGAATCTAGAGAGTTTGAAGTATTCAATATTCATCATCTATCTACTTCTTCTTCAATTTTTCAGAAAGCATTTTTCCTTGAAGAAGACAAAGAATAAAATGAAAGTTATTTCTCAAAAAAAATAAAATAAAATAAAATGAAACTTACATGTTTCATTCTCACCGAAAATGGACTTTCCAAGACACTTCTCTCTTTCCTGGAAGAATCAGAGCATGTCCTTCCAAAATCCCGATTCTGAAAGATGTCCAATCTTTCTTACTCATCTCTCTATCACTGGTCGTTATAATCAACTTTATAGAATACATAGTCAAAGATACTATGATTCCACACTGATCAACACATCTAGAAGAAATAACGCGTTTTTTATTGAACACATCTATCTAATATGAACCATATATTAGAGTCTGCCTAACAGTATTTCTAATATTGTGTGCTATATATATATATATAGACAACGAAAGACCAATCAGTATTGACACTCCAGCTATTATATCCCACACCTAGATACAAGATTCCCAAAATGCCTTTCCAACAACGTTGGTTTCTGTTTCCTGTACTAATCTTTTTTCTTCTCATTGTGTCCTATGGCTATGGAGCTGCTGAAGCCAACAACATTAATGTTACTGGTGTAGGTTTAATCATTGATGTTAATACCCGTATTGGAAAGGAAGAGAAAATAGCCATAGAAATTGCAGCTCAAAACTACCACACCACTTCAAAGACTCACAAACTTTCTCTCTATATCAAGGACTCCACCATCAGAGTCACTTCTGCTGGTAAGTTCTCTATCACTTACCTATTTTGTTAAACATTTACATTTTCTAACAACTTAAGTTTTTGGAACAACTAATAATTTATCATGATATCATAATTGAGTTCAAACCCGTCTCCAAATTTGTTAAAAAATCTGCATGTTAGGCCCCTCTTATTAAGGGGATTCTGGATAAGATTCTGGACAATTGGTAATTTATCAATATTAGTAACATCTATGTTGATGGAATATCTAAATTTTGGTTGCAGTTGAAGATATGATTAGAGAGAAAAAGGTGAAAGTGATTATTGGCATGCACACATGGCATGAAGCAGCTCTAGTAGCCGATATTGGAGGCCAAGCTCATGTTCCAGTTATTTCGTTTGCAGCACCAGCCATCACCCCACCATTAATGCCACTTCGCTGGCCTTTCTTGATACAAATGGCTAGAAATGGTTCCGAACAAATAAAATGCATTGCAGATATTGTTCATGCATACAATTGGAAAAGGGTCATAGCCATTTATGAAGATGAAGCATTTGGTGGCGATTCTGGGAAGTTTGCTCTTCTATCTGAGGCTCTCCAACATGTTGATTCAGAGGTTGAGTACCGTTTGGTCCTTCCACCATTTTCGTCTCTGTCTGATCCAGAAGGGGTTGTTCATGAAGAGCTGGTTAAGGTACTGAGCAAAACACAATCTCGGGTCTTTATTGTTCTTGAGTCATCATTAGCAATGGTGACTCATTTGTTCAGAGAAGCTAAAAATTTGGGACTTGTAGGAGGAGAATCAGCTTGGATAATTCCAGAAAGCATTACAGGTTTGCTGGACTCTGTTAGCAACTCAGTTATTTCCTCTATGGAAGGTGCTTTAGGAATCAAAACCTACTATTCTGAAGAAGGCAGCTCAGAGTACAAATATTTTCATGCCCAGTTCCGGAAAATGTTCAGAACTGAATATCCAGAAGAAGATAACTCGGACCCTGGGATTTTTGCTCTGCGAGCATACGATAGCATTAGAATTGTTATACAAGCAATAGAAAGAATGACTGGTAATACTAGTAGTAATGCTAGTAGTCCAGAGATGTTGTTACACAATATGTTATCAAGCAATTTCTCTGGTTTGAGTGGCAATATACATTTTGAAGGAAGCCAGCTCTCTGACACTCCTATTTTGAGGATTGTAAACGTGGTTGGAAAAAGATACAAAGAAATAGACTTCTGGATACCAGATTTTGGGTTCTCCATGAGCCCTTTAAAAGAAAAAATTGAAGAGAAAATTGGAAGTAGAAATTTTAATGACACCACAAATGCTTTGGTTGGTCCAATAATTTGGCCAGGGAACTTAAGACAAACTCCAAAAGGATGGGAAATGCCTACTCAAGCAAAGCCATTGAAAATTGGAGTTCCAGGTAGAACAACATTTGAGAAGTTCGTGAGCGTCAACACGAATCAGAACCGTTATGATGGTTTCTGCATTCAAATATTCCTAAAGGTGTTAGACCTCTTGGGATATGATTTGCCTTATAAATTTGAGGCCTATAATGGCACCTACAATGATCTGGTTCATCATGTCTATAATAAGGTAACACTTCTTCTCTGCCTTTCATTCATTGAGAAGTCTTTTTTTATAAACATCTGGTGCGTACACTACAAACATAACACTTCACATTATTCTGACCGCTTTCTATGTGCACATTTTATGTACTGTTTTTAACACAAACAGGAAACCATAAGTTCTGTCTGATGTACCATCCTTTTGTGGTTGCTTACAACTATAAGTGATCAATGAATAAGGAGAAAGGTTATGATTAATACCTTACCTAGAGAGCTATAGATCAAATTAGTCTCCAAAAACTGTAAAAACTAGAGAATTAAGTAAATGAAATTCAATTTTTTTACAAATCCTGAAACTTTACATGGTCACTTTTTTTAATTCAAAAACATTAATTTTGCAAGACCATTCTGATAGCTTACCTGAAATTAACTTCGTCCTTTTTTGGGAGAGAGTAAGCACTTGGAAGAGTTGGGAATCTATAACTAGAAACTAATCCGCTCCTAGGAAAGGCAGTGAATCTTTGACTAGGCTAAACTGACTAGTTTTATAGACTTCTTTTTTTGCTTAAAAATATTTTATTTGGTTACAATTATTTGTTTCTGATTAGGATTTTATGATTGTCATGTGGGTCTAAATGCAACAAAAGACTTATGATGCTATCATTGGTGACATGACCATACTAGCCGACCGGTTGCAATACGTGGATTTTACCCTTCCATACACTGAGTCAGGTTTGGCCATGATAGTTCCAACAAAACCTGAAGGGTCACCATTGATGTTTACAAAGCCTTTCACCAGGAACATGTGGTTGGTGACTGCTGCCATCTTCATGTACACAATGCTCATTGTTTGGTTCCTGGAGCGCCAATCCAATCCAGAATTTAGTGGCCCATGGAAGAATCAGATGAGCACTGCACTCTGGTTTACCTTCTCCTCTTTGTTCTTTGCACACAGTAAGTATCAATTTATGTATAGAGCCTATTACATGCTATTATGCATGTAGAAGCATAACTATGTGCTGTAATTTCTATGATTTAGAGAGTGCATTTCTAAATTGGCTGAATGTATACTATTCTGCAAATTGCTGCTTATTTATCATCAGAAGATAATCCTTTTTAATCACCATAGAGATATGTCTTAAAGTTACAACAAGCACTCATATCACGTTGTTTCGTGTTGCAGGGGAAAAAATCTACAGCAACTTGACTCGTTTGGTGATTATAGTGTGGCTCTTTGTCGTGTTGATCCTAACCTCGAGCTATACTGCTAGTCTGTCCTCAATGCTCACTGTGCAAAAACTGCAACCAAATATCACAGACATCGAGTGGTTAAAGAGGAACAACTTGAAAATTGGTTGCGATGGCGATTCATTTGTAAGGAAATATCTGGAGAATGTACTTAATTTCAATCCACAGAATATCGTGAACATCAGCAGTGAAGACCTATACCCAAGGGAATTCAAAAGCAACAATATAGCTGCTGCCTTTCTTGAACTCCCATATGAGAAAGTTTTTATCAATAAGTATTGCAAGGGTTACACTGCTACCATACACACCAACAGATTTGGAGGATTAGGCTTTGTGAGTACTAACTCAAACATTATGCCAAACCTTATAAATTTCATGAGACTTCTGTTTTGAACATCTTAAAACACTTGTACCATAAGTTTTGTGTGTGGGCACACACAGGTGTATATAAATAGTATCTAATAGAAATCTTATCCTTCTTCCTGCCAAGGTCTTCCCGAAAGGCTCGCCACTCGCAAGGGATTTTTCTACAGCAATTTTAAAGCTATCAGAGAATGGCAATACAAAGATTCTGGAGGATGAATGGTTGACTCCCTCACATGAGTGCTCAACCAACATAACTTCCAGCGAACCTGAAAGCTTGAGCCTCCAGAGCTTTGGGATTCTCTATCTAATATCTTTTGCCACTTCTACCATTTGTCTTTTACTATCCATAGTCCACTTAATCATTAGTCGTCACCAACATCAAGATGCTCCGAAAGGAAATGCAACTCCGGATGAAAAGAGTGCAACTCCGGATGAAGAGAGTGCTTGGAAGGAGGCAGTTAAACTTGTAAGAGACTTTTATATTAGAAATCCAGGTACAACTGCAACTCTGGTAGACATATCAGATACAACTGAAGACACATCGGATGTAAATGAATGCTCTTCGAGGTGGGAATTCACTAGCACTTTTGACACTCCAGAGCACCTTCAGGACTCCCCGCCAGTAGACATTGAAATGCAATGAACTCCTCATTGTTGAAAAGAAGTACAAAGATTGAATGCTGTCTTAGATATTGAGATTTCCTGTGCATTGTTGTCTTGCAAACTTTTCTTTTTACCAGCTCTTCGCCCTGCCTGTGCATGGCCATAACAATAGCTAGTTGCTGAGGATCCAATGCCTGAGAGGCATAGACTGTATAATGTTTCTGGGCACATGTATCACCGTAATTACTAAGATTTGAAGCTAGCTTGCGTTTACGTTCACTGTAATTAATGAAACTCATTAGAAAAGTAGCAGCTTTCTCAAGTTCTCATTTTACCAAATTGTCAGAATTATAAAATCACTCCTCTGAATGCAAGTGTTTTTTGCTGGGCCCTCTAAATGCAAGTTAATTATCATCAAAATACACACCGATGCATATCCAAAGTAACAGACATGCAATTTACACAATCGCGCAAATAGTTATAAATTTATATACAACTACTCAGTAATCCGTGCAACCCACGAAAAAGTTTAACATAATTAATGAAACTCATTAGAAAAGTAGCACCTTTCTCAAGTTCTCATTTTACCAAACATATGTTTATTCTTCAAATTGTCAGAATTATAAAATCACTTATCTGAATGCAAGTGTGTTTTTTGCGGGGCCCTCGGAATGCAAGTTAATTATCATCAAAAATCACAATACACACGGATGCATATCCAAAGTAACAGACATGCAAATTACACAATCACAAATAGTAATAAATTTATATACAATATCCCCAACAAATAGTACAAGGTCAGCAGGGTACAATGCATTGATACACTAAACTTAGACAGCTATGTCTTGGGCCTTGGCCTCTTGGGCCTAATGTATTCTACCACATTTAATTTGTTTAAAACCACATATCCATATGAGATTTGGTCAGGCCCGGCCCAAGCATTAAGCCATTTAAGCAATGGCTTGAGGCCCCCAAAATTGGGAAGGCCCCAAAATTTTAAAAACCCATATATATAAACCCATTTTGGTCATTAAAATATTCAATAAATTTTTGGATTTTTGGAAAAATTACACTTTACCACCCTAAACTATCACCCCTTTTTCACTTCACTCCCTAAACTTTAAAAAGTAACAATTGACCCCTTAAACTATTCTAATTGCACGGCCGTTACCCCCTGATGCCAAAATCGCGTTAAAAGAGACGGAATGGAGCAACACGTGACACACACGTGCTCCCGGACCCACTAGAACAACTTTTACCAATTTCATTTTTCCCTAAACCCCGAAATGCCCTTACCCCCAATTAACAAGATCTGAAATCAGAAGCTCCAATAGCTTGCACCATGGCACTTACCAAAATTGTAGTTGATTTTGATCGTGGGTGTTTGGTGCCGATGGTCATGGGTACTGATGGGTCTCAACTCAGCGATGGTCTAGGTTTGATCGTGGTTGTGTTGGGTTAGAGGACAACGATATCGCCGATTTTGGAGCCTCGTTTGGAGGCTGAGCACCACGACATCGCCGCCATTTCCATTGGCGATTCCAAAAGCTCTGATACTGAGGACATGCAGTATCGTTTCTTCTTAATTTCTCTCTCTCTCTCTCTTCGACAAGAACGTTGAACACATGGCTCGAATTGGATCAAAACACCACGGATCAAAACCCACGGAGATCGAACCATCTACCAGTCACGGCATCGATCCCGCTCGGAATTGGTTGGAGCTCCGATGACCATTTATCTCTCTCTCTCTCTTCTGGCATTTTAGTTCACCGTCTATGGCAGAGGGGGGTTAGATCAGTGTGTGTTTATGGATCAAAACACCACGGATCAAAACCCACGGAGATCGAACCATCTACCAGTCACGGCATCGATCCAGCTCGGAATTGGTTGGAGCTCCGATGACCATTTATCTCTCTCTCTCTTCTGGCATTTTAGTTCATCGTCTATGGCAGAGGGGGTTTAGATCAGTGTGTGTTTATGGGTGATTTGAATTAGTCAACTTCTCTAGTGGTTTCATACTGAATTTTTTTTTTGGGTAATATAGGAATCCATTAATCTTCCTCCATGGGTTTTTGGTTTGTTTTAATTTGGGACATTCACTCTTATGTATTCCTAAACACCAGGCCTTGGACATAAGGACATTCACCCTTAAGTTTGAATATGCATGCTTGAGTAATTGCTCTTGCACAGAATTTATCAGCATGAATTGGGCGGAGAAAACTAGAGAGAGTTTTAGGAAAATACACTGATTTTTTTAAAAAAAAAATTAATAATGGTTGATAGCTTGAAATCTTTGGCCATGGAGTTTTAGAGGGTGAAGATCGGGGAATAAGGAAAGAAGAAAGAGAAAGAAATTGATGAGGGCATTTTCGGGTTTTCAAAGGCAATTGTGGGTGATAGTTGTCCGGGTGGGCCCGTATGTCACGTGCGTGTCACGTGTTGCACTATTCTGTCAATTTTAACGTGATTTTGGGCTCAGGGGGTAACGGCCGTGCAATTGGATTAGTTTAGGGGGTCAATTGTTACTTTTTAAAGTTTAGGGGGTGAAGTGAAAAATTGGTGATAGTTGAGGGTGGTAAAGTGTAATTTCCCTAATTTTTTTTTTTTTTTTTTTTTTTCAGCTTGCTTTCAATTGCAGAAGTTTTTTTTCTCTCTCTATACGCGTGTCAACTCTCTCAACATTATAAGCCATTTTTAATCATTAAAATACAAAATTAAAAAAAAAAAATTCCAGCCGGCTGCAGTTGGCCTGCTACACAAAATTGATTTCAATCAATTCTCCAAGATTTTTGCCAGCTGCTACACAAGTTCCATTGCAAAAGATTTTTTTTTCTCTTTCTCTAAACACACCACACACGTACTGCTGCTGCTACACAAGTTCATTGCAAAAGATTTTTTTTTTCTCTTTCTCTGAACACACCACACACGTACTGCTGCTGCACAAGTTCCATTGCAAAAGATTTTTTTTTTTCTCTTTCTCTGAACACACCACACACGTACACCTCAAGTCCTCAACTCCCTCAACTCTTAAGGCCTCAACGTCATAAGCCACTAAAATACAAAATAAAACTTTTTTTTTTCAGCAATCCAGCCGGCTGCTGCTCTTCAATTCAATTAATTGTACAACAGTACAAGATTTTTTTTTTCTCTCTCTACCTCAACTCCCTCAGGCCTCAACGCTCTTTCTCTACTCTTCAATTTCTCCACTTTTCTCCTAAGTCCTACCAGTGTCCAAACTTTTGCTCTCACTCTGTCTCTCTTTGTATTGCTCTCGCTGAGTTGCTGTCTCTCTCTCTACGAATTACTCTCACTTCCTCTCTTCATACGCACACCTCTCACTTTTTCTCTCTAAAAATATTTCTTTCTCTCATTATAAATCTACAATAGTCAATAAATATTATATCTTTTTTATTTTTTCTTGGCTTCAAATTTGAGGATTTGAGTCTTGAAATCTTCTACAAAATTTGGATTCAACACATAAATAGGTAATAATATCAATCTTTACCCTCTTGAATAATTTTTTTTTTCTTTGCAATTAGGATTTGTAAATTAAGATTTAATAAACTGTGAATTTGTGATATTCATTGTTCAGGTATTAATCTTATGTACATCAGTATTGTAGATATTGGGATAAATCAGCGTATCAGGTTCTATTGTTTTATATTTTTCTATTTTAATTTTATTAAATTTTACTTGTTAGTTAGGCACTATTGTAGTATTGTTACATGTTTTTTTTGCTGTTATTTGTTTTTTGCATCTAAATTGATTAGAGAAAATTGATTATAAAAGTTTGATCAATAATTTTGCATCTAAAAGAGCAAGAAAAATGAAATTTTAGTAAAAAAAATTATAGATATTAATTTAATTTAGTATTGAATGGTTAAAAAAAAAAAAAAAAGGCCCCAATTTTAGATTTGGCTTGAGGCCCCAAAAAGTTTGGGACGGCCCTGGATTTGGTGGAGGATTACTTGAGCCCACATATCGGATAATTTGGATATTTCATTATTTACAGCTATGGACTCAGATTGCAGGGAGATATGCTCCTATTTTTGTCAACTTTTTGCATAACCTCTACTCTGTCTCAAAGATATGTTTATAATTTGCCACAAATTAGGGTTTCACAAAAGGCTTGCTATAAATATGTAAAGGAAAATGTTATTTGTTCACTTCCTATACTGTATATTTTGTAAACAAGGGGTGTGCCAAACCGTCCATTTTTCCTTGTTTAATTAACCTCCTAATTTCAGAATCATTCCTAGCCTTCCAAAAGTTTATTGAATTCCCGTGTTAGGAAATCCATTTTTTTTTTTGTTTGGGGTAAATTATATTTTAAACCTTAAAGTTTTGAGTATATTTCATTTTAAAAATATTTCATTTAAACATTATAGTTTCAGATAGTTTTATTTAAACCTTAGAATATTCAGTAAGTTTCATTGAAACCTCAAAATTTGAAATAAATTTCATTTAATTCAACTATTCACATGATGTTTATGGGTGTTAAAAAAATGTGATACAAGGTTTAAATGAAGTGTTTTTTTTAATAAGTTTAAGATTTAAATTAAATATTTTAAAATTAAGTTTAAATGGAACATACCTAAAACTCTAAGATTTTAAAAGAATTTACCATTTTTTATTTATAGTTGACCAACATTTCATGTCACTTTGGTGGAACTTTGTATCCTTGTATCTACGTTACTCAAGCTAGCAATTGAGACTTGAACTAGTCTTATTGAAGACTCAAGTTATCAACACTACTCAAGCTAGCAATTGAGACTTGAACTAGTCTTATTGAAGACTCAAGTTTTCAACGCTACTCAAGCTAGCAACACTACTCAAGTGAGAATTGAACTAATTGAAGACCTAACGCTTGAAGAGAATTGAACTCAAGTCAAGTATCAGGGGTGTTCAATAATATTGTCTGTTTAGTGCTATTTCTCTTAGTTGCTCACAATTGAACCACATAAATAATTATCTAGAAGAAGATCCCTTTTAATATGTGTTTTCTTATCCTGTACTTTCATATAAAGCTTCTCTTATATGTGTGCAACTTTGTTTTTGCCGTTTTCTTGTTTGTCATCTGAACTTATTAAGTTATTATCACGCATAGTGCTACTGTTACGAACGGGCTGAATAATTGCATTGAATAATTGGATCGTAGTTGTCAAAACGTGAAATCAATTTTCAATTATTTTGTATTGTTTATTTTATGTATCCTATTTCGTAAAATATACAAACATTTTTTAAAATATATTAAAAATTATAGATATACATACATACATAAATGATATATTTATTATAAACTTGGAACATATTCAAATAATTATAATTTAATCTTCACTTATGCAATAATATTTAACAAAACTAACTAAATAAATCAAAGGAAACATATTTATAACATCCTAATTCATATTGATCAAACGTAAAAATGTTAATACATGATATATAAGGCAATTTTTTTTTCCTAATCATATTGCCTAATCAAAACAAGTAACACAACAATTTTGTGTTAAAAACAAGTCCATGTTGGACTCAAGTTCCAAGCAATTTCTTTTTAGTAAAACTCAATTTAAACTATATGTCAATGTATCGTCCAATGCGTTACGATTCAAACGATACACATGTGTATATCGTACGATTCATGAACATGTCCAATACGCATTTATGATACAATATTTTTTATACAGGATTCGATATGTATTGTACTATACATATCACGTTTTGAGAGGAATTTGAAGGAATGAGATGAAGTAAAAATTGTAAGATTTAAAACTTAATTTACCATTTTTTATTTGTTTTTAACTAACATTTCACGTCAATTTGGTGGAACTTTGTATCCTCTTATCTACACTACTCATGCTAGCAAGTGAGACTTTTTTTTTTTTATATATTTTTTTAAAATTTTTTTTTTATAGAAATGATAGAAATTGAACCTATGGCGTCCGCTCTATCATGATTGCTCTTTATCATCAAGCCAAGACACCAATTGGTTTTTGGTGTAGGCGGGATTTGAACCCAGGCCCCTTATAAGGACTTTACCAGATCAAGTGAGACTAAACTTACTATTGAAGACTCAAGTTATAAGGGATCTTAATTAATAATGTATGTTTTGTAATATCCCGACCAAACTCGGTGGTTAAATTGGGATTATATACTTATCATTTTTTTTAGTGCATAAAATTTTATTGTTATAAAGCCCTATAGATAATTGTGTTAACTTATGAAATATATTAAAAACATATGGGTATAAATGTAAATTGGGTATTTGGGCTAAAATAGAAATTACAAGTTTTGTTCGTTCATGTTGATATCAAGTTAAGGCTTGGTATTAAATATTAACATGCCGGTCATGGTTACAACTTACAAGACGATTTACACTAATATATCTAGAAATAACGTGTACATATTATTTTGAAAGTTTTAGATTAAAATAAAACATACTGAAAATTTTAAAGTTTAAAACATAATTTATATTATTATATATTAGGTTGAACCACATTGCGCAAACATTACAAGTAGACTAGTATATGTTATAAACTTATAATTAACATTTCTTGTCTATTTAATGCAACTTCGCATCGTCTTACCTACGTCTAAGTCAATGCACATGGAAAGGAGCTTTGCAAGTAAACTAATTGAACCAATCTTACCAAAGACTTAATTTGAAAGGGATCTTCATAATATCTGTTTAATAATTTAATGTTATTGTTCTTATGAGTTGAATAAATTTTCTTTATTCTATTTTTTGTATTTTACTTTATGTTCCACCAAGTGCAATGATTCTAATTTTTTTCTTTTTCCATTTTAAACTTTATTTATTTAAAAAAAAAAAAAAACTCTTCTCATTTAAATTTTCTAATCCAGCACTTACATATTGTCAAGGATAATTGTGAACATTCCAAATTCAAACAATCACCTGCTGCAGATAAGGCTAGAGACTCATCTCAAGTTCAAATACAAGTTACGGATAAGGATAGGAATACCTTTTGTAATTCAAACACCTCTCATCTGTTGTAATCTATTGCTATCCTTTCCTTTTCAAATACTTGTAAACTCTTCTATAAATATTCAATACATATGTTCACTCTCTGTATTCAAGAGAGAATCAATTACACTCTTATTATCACATGGTATCAGAGCCTAAAGACTAAACGTCAATTTTTATTTATTTATTTATTTTTAACCATGACTACTAGTAGTGCCTCCTCCTCCACCATTTCAGCACCACTAAATTCTTCATCTCCTACCCCTGGCCTTATCAACCTTCATCATGTTATCACTATCAAACTCAACTGTGATAACTATTTACTGTGGAAAGCTCAATTGATTCCTTACCTTCGTGGCCAACACCTTCTTGGCTATGTCGATGGCACTACCCACTACAACAAGATGATTATTTGGTGACGAAATCTAGCGACCAAAATTTTTTTTGTCGCCCAATATCTATCTTAGGCGACAAAATATTTTATTTGTCGCCAAATATAAATCTTAGGCGACGAAATTTATATTTCATCGCTACATTCCAAAACATAGATTACATTGGGTGACGAAAATTATTTTCGTCGCCTAAGGTATGCCTTTTTTAAGATTTAGGCGACGAAAATCAAGTTTCGTCGCCATATGTTATTTGTAATTACAATTCGGCGACGAAACTCAATTTTCGTCGCCTAATATCACTTGAATTTACACTTTTGGCGACGCAATTTGATTTTCGTCGCCGAATGTAATGAATAACCGGTTTTTTTTAAACATTTAGGCGACGAAAATTGAGTTTCGTCGCCGAATTGTAATTAGAAATAACATATGGCGACGAAACTTGATTTTCGTCGCCATATGTTATTTGTAATTACAATTCGGCGACGAAACTCAATTTTCGTCGCCTAATATCACTTTAGTTTACACTTTTGGCGACGAAATTTGATTTTCGTCGCCAAATGTAATGATAACCGGTTTTTCATTAAACATTTAGGCAACGAAAATTATTTTCGTCGCCTAATGTATGCCTTTTTTAAGATTTAGGCGACGAAAATCAAGTTTCGTCGCCATATGTTATTTCTAATTACAATTCGGCGACGAAACTCAATTTTCGTCGCCTAATATCACTTTAGTTTACACTTTTGGCGACGAAATTTGATTTTCGTCGCCAAATGTAATTTTTTTCATTAAACATTTAGGCGACGAAAATTATTTTCGTCGCCTAATGTATGCCTTTTTTAAGATTTAGGCGACGAAAATCAAGTTTCGTCGCCATATGTTATTTGTAATTACAATTCGGCGACGAAACTCAATTTTCGTCGCCTAATATCACTTTAGTTTACACTTTTGGCGACGAAATTTGATTTTCGTCGCCAAATGTAATGCCGGTAAAACATTTAATTTTCGTCGCCTAATGGTTTTTTAAAAGGTAGGCAACTTGGCGGTTAAAAATTTTAGGTTGCCGCCATTTTTTAATAAGATTTAGGCGACGAAAATTGAATTTTCGTCGCCTAAAATATCCAATTTTTTAGTTAGCGCCCAAAGTTTTAATATGGCGGTTTTTTTTATAAAATTTAGGCGACGAAAATTGGGTTTCGTCGCCCAAAGATAACATTGTAAATTCTATAAAGAAAATACATACAATTATTCACTGCGCTTGAACTCCTAACCTTGAAGTACTCGATTTGTGTCATATGTTAAAGAAATCAATGTCTATCTTGACAAAAATGTAATGTTATATATCCGGTCATGACCGTTAGCTAGTAAATATACTAAGTACTTAAAAAGGTAATGTCATACTACGTACTTAAATACTAGTAGATATACTACGTACTTAAATAGGTAATTAATGTCATACTACGTACTTAAATACTAGTAAATATACTACGTACTTAAATAGGTAATTAATGTCATACTACGTACTTAAATACTAGTAAATATACTACGTACTTAAAAAGGTAATGTCATACTATGTAGTTAAATACTATAGTAAATATATATACTACGTACTTAAATACTAGTAGAGATATACTTGTACTTAAACACTAGATCGATATACTATGTACTTAAAGGTAATGTCATACTACGTACTACGTACGTACTTAAATACTAGTACTATACTTGTACTTAAACACTAGATATACTATATATGTACTATGTACTACGTACATACTTAAATACTAGTAAATATATTATGTACTTAAAAAGGTAATGTCATACTACCAGTGGCGTAGCCACGTTCACCCAAGTTTTATTTTATTTATTTTATTTTTTTTACCTATATTTTTTATATAAAAAAAATTACCTTAAATTAAATAATTAGCCCAGTACGTCAAAATTTTTTTTTGCAATTAGCCCACCCAAAATTTTTTTTTTCTGCCTCCGCTCCAGCATACTACGTACGGACTTAAATACTAGTTGATATACTACGTACTAAAATAATAGTAGATATAATACGTATATATTGTCAACCCTTACCCCAGTTCCTAATTAAGCTGGTACAGTTGCTCAATATGTTTATAGGTTTTTTCTATTGCAATATTGTTTTCTACTTCTCTATTATTTAAATTAAGATAATTTGGTAATTTGCTATGCTATGAGTTAAAAGAATAAGGTTTGGCTGCAAACTGGTTTGTAACCAATTTGCTACAACCCATTACGTAGCAGCTTATAAGACCATCCACATGTATTATTTAAAGAAGTCACATGAACTCATTAAATAGGTCATATGACTAAAGTACACGTGGATCAAATGGTTTTATAAGCTGTCACGTAGTGGGTTGTAGCAAACTGGTTACAAACTGGCTAAAAAAATCACTTTAGGAATGAATAGTTAAAAAAAAAAAAAAAAAACTGAATTTACGTTAAAAAAAATCACTTTAGGAATGAATAGGAAAAAAAAAAAAAAAAACTGAATTTACGTTAAAAAAATCACTTTAGGAATGAATAGGAAAAAAAAAAAAAAAAAAAAAAAATCACTTTAGGAATGAATAGAAAAAAAAAAAAAAAAAAATAATTACGTTAAAAAAAAAAAGGAAAAAAAAAAACTGAATTTACTTAAAAAAATCACTTTAGGAATGAATAGTAACTAACGTAGTTTTTGTGGGTATGGTACCCACTCAATTGGTACCATTAAATGTGATATAAGTATCATCATATGTGATGTTGGTACTTATCCAATGTGATATTGGTACTATCTGATTTTTTATATATATTAATTTAAATAATAAATAAAAATGGTAGGTACCATCATAGGTACCATAATATGTGACATTAGTACCATTAATGTGAGATTTTATCTATTAGAGTTACAGTACCCACATGGGTACTGTAGAATTGCCCATAGAAAAAATTAAATAGTATCAATAACACATTGAATAGTACCAACATCACATATGATGGTACTTATATCACATTTAATGATACCAATTGAGTGGGTACCATACCCACAAAAAGTACATGGGTATTGTAGAATGACCCCCATTTTTATAGGGTCATTCTACAATACCCACACTCTTTTTGTGGGTATAGTAACCACTCAATTATTACTATCAAATGTGATATAAGTACCATCATATATGATGTTGGTACTATCTAATGTGATATTGGTATTATCTAATTTTTTATATATTAATTTAAATAATAAATAAAAATAATAAATACCATCATATATGAGTTAAGTACCATAATATATGACATTGGTATCATTAATGTGAAATTTTATCTATTAGAGGTACGTAGAATTACCCATTTTTATATACCAATTAGATTTTTTATATATCAATTCAAGAGGCAAAGACACGTTACACCCTCTCAAAAATTATAAACAAAAGAGATGTTATTGGTTAACAGCTGCTAAGCATAACAAAGGGACAAAAACAGTGCAAGCCTAAACAAAAAAACAAATAGAAAGAAAGTGTGGAAGGAAGTCTCTGGAAGGAAAAAAGAAAGCAAGTCAAAACAAAAGAAAAGAAAAGTCTGGAAGGAAGTCTCTGCAAGGAAGGGAGAAAGCAATTCAAGCTCTAAAAGGGTATCCATTCTTCCTTGATCTACGCATCAGGTATGAGACTTCCTAAACTTTGCCTTCCTTTTTTTCTAATTTTTCTGAAGCTATATAATCTGAAAGGTTCCGTTTTTTTTTTTTATTTATTTATTTTTTTATTTTATGAATTTGTAATGGGTTTGTTGTGAACTTAAGCTTTTGCAATAAAAACCTGTAAAAAAATTAGTTTTCTTGTTTAGTTCTAGGGTTCATATGTTAATAAATGAAAAAGATTTGATATATATATATATATATATTGTATCTTCTACTCCAAGGAAGCTTAAAAAATCTCAACTTTAAGTATAGTTAACGTCTTTTTTTTTTTTTTTTTTTTTTTTTTTTTTTTTTTTTTTAAGTTTATGGGAAGTTGAAAATAAATTTAAGATAACTGGGTGTTGCTTCTTTTTTTTTTTTCTTATAAATCTTATTGGAGTTCAAAAGGGTATGGGTTTTTTTTTTTTTTTTTTTAAGTTTGGGGTTCAATGATTTAAATTATTTTGTAGGGCTTGGGATTATGATTGTAGACGTGTTGACTGACCTGTTTTTGTCTTTGTTATCTTATTTGTACAGATTTGTGTTGGTTATTTTGGGCTTCCCATCAAATCTTTTGGGGGAGTGCTTTTTCTGCACATAAGGTAAGAAACCCGAATCAAAGTTGTTTTATTTCTGTTATTTCTTTGTTCATTAATATTATTGTTTTTGTTTTTGTTTGGTCTTAAAATTGTGTTCTATGCCAGAACTTTATGGTTGGGCATGAAATGTTATTTATGTTCTAAGTTGGATGTTTCAATTGAGATTATGTTTTGATGTTTGTTACATTTAGTGGGTCTTACATGGCCTCATTCCACCTTGTTTTTACAAGGGGAGAAGGTGCCCTTTTATAGACCTCATTTGCTCGAAATATTTTCGCAATTTGTCCATTAGTTGTTTGAGTTCATTTAACAATTTGTGATTGCATTACATCAGACATGTCACCTCCTAAATTTTTGGCAGGTTGGTTGGTAGCATCCTTATGAAGCCTTGAAAGTGTATGTGGGTTGGTAAACTTTTGGATGATTTTGGGGTCAGGTACCTAGTGCAGGCTGACTAAAACTCCTCTCAGGTATTTTATGTTTATGCACTTCAAATTAATATATCATGTTCTTGTTTGATGATTTAGTATACTATGTTCTTGTTTGATGATTTAGTATACCACTGTGTCTTGACATATTTTGTGGTGGGTTGTTTTGGAGCAAGCGGGTGGCTTGCATGGTGTTATAAGGTGGTTTAAGTTGATATTGGGAGTGTTTGATTGTTGAGTTGGTTCAATACGTTATTTTTCTAAAATAGGAAACAAAAAATTTGAAAAAATTAGACATGGATAAGAGTTGGATGACATTGGGTAAGACAACTAATGTAGAATAAAATATTTTCAAGGGGTGGATTCATTTATTAATTTTGTTATGCACAAATGTGCATTTCATAGCACTTTAACCTTTAAATATTCAGTGCAAAGGGACAAAAACATAAAAAGGCCAAGGAACAGTCCATGGACCGACACTAACACGATCATTAGGTTCAACGTAACATGTAGGAACTTACAAAACGTTGATAGGGCTAACGGTTAGAGAATTATGCGCAAATGTGCGTTTCAAAATACGTAAGTTTAAAAATGAGTGGCCAAATGGCAAAAAACATAAAACAGTCACGGAACGGCCTGTGAACCTATATGACCACGACCCTCTGGTTCAAAGTAACATTTAGGAATTTGTGGAATGAAGGTAGGATTGACGGTTAGAGAGTTATGCACAACTTATAAATGTGCGTTTAATAACACTTTAGCTTATAAATGTCCTACAAAGTGGTGAAAACATAAAAAGACCATGGAAGGCGGTGTGACCAACACGAACATGACACTCGGGCCCAAAGTAAAACGTATGAACTTACAATACTTTAATAGGACTTCACGGTTAGAGAGGTATGCGCATGCAAATGTGCGTTTCATAACACTTAGAAATGAGTGGGGAAAGGGTAAAAGCACTAAAAGTCATGGTGTCATTAGTTTTACGTATGCTTAAAAATAATTCTCATATTTCTTACAAATTATGTTTTTGCTTGTTTGTCTTAATGTTATTTTATTGATATTTTGTGCAGATTATATGAGCTTGGGGGAATGATGACATATTTTCTCATTTGAAGTCATCTTTTTTGTTTTTGTATTGTTAAAAGACATCTTTTTTCATTTGTATTAATCGCACTCTGTAGTTAGATGGACCTTCAATTGTAAGTGCTAGGGAACTATTCCAATCTCTTCCATTCCCCTTTTTTGTGTTTAAGGAATGAGCTGAAGGGTTTGGTTCCTCTGCTTTTGTGGGCTGACAAGCTTTTCATAATTAACAAATTATGGTACTGATTGTATTTATGATAATTTTAAACTTGTATATTATTTACCTATGGAATGTATGGATGATTTGTTTATGGATTTATTGTTGAAAATGAATTGATTTCTTAATAACAGGTGGTACTGAGTAGGTATATATATATATATATATATATATATTGGTGATTGGCGACGCATATTTTCGTCGCCTAACAGGTTGAAAAAAAAAAACAAAAAACAATTGGCGACGATGTAAAATTCCTCGCGTAAAGATTATTTAGCTACAAAAGTAAGTTTCGTCGCCTATAGATTTTTGGGCGACGAATTATGTTTCGTCGACAAATCAACTTTTGGTGACAAAAACAAATTCGTCGCCTAAAAATATTATTTAGCTACAAAACTAAGTTTCGTCGCCTATAGATTTTTAGGCGACGAATTATGTTTCGTCGCCAAATCAACTTTAGGCGACGAATTATGTTTCGTCGCCAAATCAACTTTTGGCGACAAAAATAAGTTCGTCGCCAAATAATATTTAGGCGACGAAATTAATAGGCGACGAAAACATTCGTCGCTAAATGTTGAAACTATTAGGCGACAAAAATATTTCGTCGCCAGGACTTTTCGGCTACCAACATTAGTTGACGAAATGATTTTTGTCGCCTAATGTACTATTTCGTCGCCTGGTACATCAAGCGATGAAATTGAGACTTTTGTGCGACGAAAAGGTTTTGTTGCTAATGACCTATTTTCTTGTAGTGACCCCTCCTCCACCCCAGATGATCTCACAGACATCTGAATCTCGCGAATCTTATGCTAAGTCCTCAAATTATCTTGTCCACCATTATAATGACCCACATCTTTCTACTGCTCATGATGTTTGGCTCACACTTGAGCGCATGTTCTCTTCTCAATCCAAAGCTCGGATTATGCAGATTCGTTATCAGCTTTCCACACTCAAGAAAGGCTCTCTCTCTGTTACTGAATATTTTCAAAAACTCAAGCAATTGGTTGACACTCTTTCTATTGTTCATCGCCCTCTTGATGACTTTGAGGTTAACTCATATCTCCTTGCTGGCTTAAGTTCCGATTATGAGTCCATGATTGCATCTATTCAAATGCTTGCTCCTCCTATAAGTCTTGATGAGCTTTATGGTCATTTGCTCACACATGAACAACGTCTCACTCAGCTCCATCCTCTCCCAGACGTTGCTGCTCCTTCAGTTAACACTATCACCACTACTCCCTCCAACTCCAACAAAGGTGGTCGTGGAAATCACTCTCATAATTTTTCTCACGGTGGTCGTGGCAATGGTGGTCACTCACATGGCCGAGGTCGTGGTTGTGGTGTTCTTGGACCTGCTCCTCCCACTACCTTTCATCCCACATGTCAAGTTTGTCACAAGGTGGGACATAATGCTCTTGACTGTTATCATCGGTATGATCATGCCTATCAAGGCCCTGCCGGCAACCAAATGATGGCTTACTACACTACTCCTCAAGTTGCTGCTGACTCTGCCTGGTACCCAAATTCTAGTTGTACCAACCATCTCACCTCAGACTTCACCAACCTCACCTTCAATGCTGAAGAACCAACTGGCTATGATCAAGTTTATGTTGGCAATGGATAGGGTCTTCTAGTTCATCACACTGGTTCCACTCATCTTCTTTATCCTTCTTCTAAATTTTTAATGCCAAATGTTCTTCATGTTCCTTCTATTCAAAAGAATTTACTTTCAGTTAGTCAATTCACTAAAGATAATAATGTGTCTATGGACTTTCATCCTTCGTGTATCTTTGTTAAGGACCTTACCACGGGCAAAGTTCTTCTCAAGGGGCCTCTTAAGCATGATTTGTATTCCATGCCTCATCTGCTGCCTCCACCTACTGCTCTTGTCTCTTTCTTTGGTGCTCGTGCTTCTCTCCCTCAATGGCACTATCGCCTTGGTCATCCTACCTTTCGTCCAACAAGTTGTTGCTCGTCACAAACTTCCTTTATCCTCAAATAAAGCACATGTCCTTTGTTCTGCTTGCCAACAAGCCAAGAGTCATGGTCTCCTATTTGCTCGGTCTACTTCTCGCGCTTCTAGTCCTTTAGAAATAATACACTCAGATGTTTGGGGCCCTGCTCCTGTTTCTTCTGTAGATGGTTTTTGTTATTATGTCTCTTTTCTTGATGATTTTAGTAAATTTTGTTGGTTCATTCCTATTATTGCCAAATCTGAAGTTTATGAGAAATTTCTTATTTTTCAACATATTGTAGAACGTTTATTTTCTTGTAAAATAAAATCTTTTCAATCTGATTGAGGTGGGGAATACCGAAAATTAAATACTCTTTTCAATAACATTGGCATCGTACATCGCATTTCTTGTCCCCATACCCATCAACAAAATAGGATCATTGAACGTAAGCATCGTCACATTATTGAAACCGGCTTAGCCTTGCTTGCTCACTCCTCTCTTCCTCAATGTTATTGGGTTGATGCTTTTCAAACGGCCTCATTTTTAATAGATAGAATGCCCACTACCGTCTTGAAAAATAAATCTCCTCTTGAAGTCCTTTTTCACAAACCACCTGACTACTCTCTCCTTAAAGTCTTTGGTTGTTTATGTTGGCCATGCCTTCGACCTATACTTCTCATAAACTCGATTTTCGCTCTCTTCCTTGTGTTTTTCTTGGCTACAGTCCATCCCACAAAGGATATCGTTGTCTTCATCTTCCTACTAATCGTTTATATATATATCTATTATATATATATATATATATATATATATATATATATATATATATATATATATATATATATATATATATATATATATATATATCTCGCAATGTCATTTTTGATGAAACACAATTTCCTTTTTCTACTTTTGCTTCTAATAGTGTGTTGCAGGACCCACCAGCACCAATATCTTCTTGTATCACAATGCCAGCTAGTTCATCATCTATTGCTGCCACAGTACCCACTGTCTCTCCAGCTCCAACTTCTTCCATGCCCGAGTCACATGTGCTGCCCACTCCCTCAAGTTCCACACCACAACCATCTATTAGTGGGCCATCCACCTCGCTTGGTTCTTCTCCAGCATCTCCACCCATGGCTCCCACCACTCGGCTTCATCCCATGCAAACTTGGGCCCTACACAACATTTCCAAGCCAAAGTCCTTTACTGATGGCACCATCAAATGGCCATCTCAGCATGCTCTCCATGTCATGACTCCTTCACCATCAATGGAAGAGCCCACCTCTTTTACTTTGGCCTCTAAGCAGCCTGAATGGCGTCATGCCATGAATGAAGAATTTGATGCTCTTCTTCAAAATGGTACGTGGGATCTTGTTCTTCCTTTGTATACCATGAACATTATTGATTGCAAATGGGTTTTCTGCATCAAACATCGTGCAGATGGGTCCATTGAACGTCACAAAGCATGGCTAGTGGCAAAAGGTTTCCACCAACAACCTGGCCTTGACTATGGTGAAGCATTTAGTCCAGTTGTCAAACCGGTCACTATATGCACTGTTCTCTCTTTTACAGTGGCTCGTGGCTGGTCCATTCGTTAGCTTGACATCAAAAACGCATTCCTCGATGGCCTTTTGGATGAACCTATACTTATGCAATAGCCACCTGGCTTCAGCCATCCTCAAATGCCATCTCAGGTTTGCTCGCATCAGTTCACAGCTAAATGAATTGGGATTCCTCCCCTCCAAAAGTGATTCTTCTCTATTCATCCTTCACACTCCTCATCTTACATGCTTTGTCCTTATATACATGGATGATATCATTGTCACGTGCTCGAACTCCTCTGCTATCACTTCCTTCATCTCTCAACTTGGCACAGAATTTGCTGTTAAAGACCTTGGGCCCTTAAATTTTTTCCTTGGAGTTAAGGTACTCTTTGTTTCAGGTGGCTTACTGTTATCACAGCACAGGTACATCACAAACCTCCTTCGTAAGGTGCATATGGTTGATGCTAAACCAGTCACCTAGCCTATGAGCTCGGCTCACACCTTATCCCAATTTGTTGGTGATGCCTTTGATGCTCCCACTCTCTATCGCAGCACTGTTGGGGCCTTTCAATACCTTGCGATTACACGACCTGACATCTCCTTTGCTGTCAATAAGGTATGTCAATTCATGCATCACCCTACTATTCCTCATTGGACAGCTGTGAAGCGCATCTTGTGCTACTTAAAGAACACCATTCACCATGGTCTTCTTCTTCGCCGTAGCTCTTCTCTTTCTCTCCATGCATATTCAAATGCCGATTGGGTTGGCTACCCAGATGACCGAAAATCTACAGGAGGTTTTTGTATTTTCCTTGGTCCTAATCTGATTTCTTAGAGTGCTCAAAAGCAATCCACCGTTTCTCAGTCCAGCACTGAAGCAGAATATAGAGCTCTCGTTGTCACCATGACAGAAATCATATGGCTCCAATCTTTGCTTAAGGAACTCGGGATTTTTCTACATCACAAACTGGTGCTCTGGTGTGACAATATTGGTGCTACCTACCTCTCTGCAAACCCGGTTTTTCATGCCAGAACGAAACACATTGAAATTGACTTTCATTTCGTTCGTGATAAGGTGGCATCTCGAAGTCTTGACATTCGGTTCCTTTCCTCCAAGGACCAAACTGCAGACATCTTCACCAAGCCATTAGTTTCTGCCCGCTTTGCTCTCTTACATGACAAACTCAATGTGCATTCTTTGCCGTTGAGTTTGCAGGGGCGTGTCAAGGATAATTGTGAACATTCCAAATTCAAACAATCACCTGCTGCAGATAAGGCTAGAGACTCATCTCAAGTTCAAATACAAGATACGGATAAGGATAGGAATACCTTTTGTAATTCAAACACCTCTCATCTGTTGTAATCTATTGCTATCCTTTCCTTTTCAAATACTTGTAAACTCTTCTATAAATATTCAATACATATGTTCACTCTCTGTATTCAAGAGAGAATCAATTACACTCTTATTATCACACATATAAGGCTTCTCTGATATTTGTGCAACTTTGGATTTTCCCTTTTCTCATCTGTCATCTATAAGGGTGTCCCAATCATTTTGAGAGTCTCAAGTAAAATCTCAAATTGAGGCTCTTTGACCATTCAATACTAAATTAAAATGATATTTATGAATATTCTTTATTGGAATTTCATTCTTCTTGCTCTTCTAGGTGCAAAATTATTGATAACAATTTTTATTAGAATTTCATTTTTTTATTTTTTTCTAAATTTTGATACTCAGATCCATGTTTTCAAGGAGCCATATTATCAATTTTATGTATACAGCCCATGAAAATTTTTATGAATTGGAAATTCATTTCTAAATTAGCTGAAACCAAATGATACGTGGGCTCAAGTAAAACCTCGAGCTATACTGCTAGTCTGTCTTCAATACTCACTGTACAACAACTGCAACCAAATGATATCGAGTGGTTAAAGAATAACAACTTGAAAGTTGGTTGTGACAGTTTGTCTATAAGATGTGCTTAAGTTCAAACCACAGAATATCGTGGACATCAGCAACTATTACCAATACCCAGAGGATCTCAAAAGCAACAAAATAGCTGCTGCTTTTCTTGAACTGCCATATAAAATAGATTCCCTCAAAAACTATTGCAATAGTTACAGTGCTACCATATTACGCACCCGCAGATTTGGAGGATTGGGCTTTGTGAGTAGTAACTGAAACATTATTCTAAATCTTATGAATTTTATGAGACTTTTTGCACTGATCATTACTCTAAAACATAGTAAAAAAAAAAAATGTATCCTACCTAAAAATTTTGTCCAAGGAATTTTAATTGTGCATTTGACTTTTGCACAGATCATTCTAGTTAGCAAAGAAACAAATTTGAAAGAAGTCTATAGTGGCCAAAACTAGTAACTTTATTTTTAGAAATGTATTATTATTTGAGTTTTGTTAGCAATGTTAGGACACTTGTTTCACAATTTTTTTTTTTCTTTTCATAGGTGAGGAGATAAGTTGTGATTTGTGGGCACAATGCAATCATCACTTTTTCACCCACCAATTACAACTCGTCACCTAACAAGTAGTAAAAATGACACCAAATACATTGTGTATCAATAATTATCTCTCTACGGCTGCTCCATGAAGCAGGCACAGCAAATACCTTCTCGTTGTGTACATAAATTTATTCCTTTCGGGTTTAGAAATAAGACTTTTTTTGCTTTTCCCTGCTTCTAGGACTCTTCTTAGAAATTAGCGTCAATTTCTACCACAAAAGAATCTAACAAAAATCTTATCTTTCTTTCCACCCAGGTCTTCCAGAGAGGCTCGCCAATGGCAAGGGATTTTTCTGAAGCAATTCTTAAGTTATGGGAGGATGGAACTATAATGTCACTGGAGGATGAATGGTTGACTCCCCCAGATGGCCAGATGAGTGCTCAATCAACATAACTTCCAACGAACTTGAAAGCTTGAACCTCAAAAGCTTTGAGGTTCTCTATCTAATATCTTTTGTCACTTCTACCATTTGTCTTTTATTATCCCTAATTCGCTTATTCATAAGTCGTCAACAACATCAAGAGGCTTCCGAAGGAAACTTAACTCCAGGTGAAGAGAGTGCTTGGAAGAAGACAGTTAGACTTGTAAGATACTTCTATATCAAAAATCCAAGGAAGAGCTCCAACTCTGGCAGACACATCAGATGTAAATGACTGCTCTTCGAGGTGGGAATTCAGTAGCACTATTGACACTCTAGAGCACATTCAGTCCTCCCCGCCAGCAGAAAATGAAATGCAATAACTCCTAATTGTTGAAAAGAAGCACAAAGATTTGAATGCTGTCTTAGATAATAAGATTTCCTTAAATACTTTTCAGACTGCAGAGATGCCAGATTTTTATGCAAATGGTGAGTATGATCTCAGTGGTTTCGCTTTTGGCATTGTAAAAAAGGTTTCAGTTATTGATGGGAGAGACATTGTGGCTGGAGATGTCCTTATTGGCCTACCATCCAATGGTGTTCATTCTAATGGATTCTCTCTAGTAAGAAGGTTAGTGTTGTTTTCTAAAAGTCTTTGCTATGCCATTATTTTGATAACATCAAATGAAAAGACTTCATGAAATAATTGAAGTATTATTTTCTGAGGTATTTCAATACATGATGCATTAGTCTATGTCAAATTCCCTACTAATATGCACTACTCTATCTTCACAGGGTTGTTACTCGAAGTGGCCTTTCTCTGAAGGACAAACTTCCTGGTGAAGATGTTACATTAGGCGAAGCTTTGATGGCCCCAACTGTAATCTATGTTAAACAGGAGACTTATTGCCCTCCATTTCACATTAAAGAGCTCAATATTGTCTTGTCTGGGTTTACAAATGTCTTTTCCCCTTTCCTTCAAAATCAGGTACTTGAGATAATCAGCAAGGGAGGGATAAAGGGGATTGCCCACATCACAGGTGGTGGTTTCACAGACAATATACCTCGAGTGTTTCCAAAAGGGCTTGGAGCTGTCATCCATAGTAACTCTTGGGAAGTCCCAACCGTGTTTAAGTGGATTCAAGAGGTAAAATGTATTCTTCATGTTGGAAAAATGTAGAGAAAGACGAAGTAACTATTGGCTGAGTACTTCTGTCAAATTGTTCTATATAGTTGTTTTCATTGTCTGGTTTTCTTCAGCTACCTACATGTATTTCATGAAAACATAAATGAATTTCTTCATTCTTTATAATTAGGCGGGAAACATTGAAGATGCTGAGATGAGGCGGACTTTTAACATGGGCATTGGGATGGTTCTAGTTGTGAGCAAGGAGACATCTTCTAGAATACTTGAGAGTGGAAATGGAGCTTATAAAGCATACCGGATTGGTGAGGTTGTAAGTGATGAAGGAGTGACATACCATTAAATTGTTGTATCATGTGTGTTATATGCTGTTTGTTGTATGCATTGGATGAGATGAATTATATAGTGAGTTGCAGCATAAGTTTCTGTTGTAATTCATGGACGTGAGAGAATTGTTCACATCTAAGATTTTTTGTAGGACTTCATAACTTTCAATTACCAACATTTGGTGGTTTTGGTTGAAAGCTTAATGGCTGTTGAAGGCCAGTTTCACAATAGGACATTGTACTTCATGGATGTGAGGAAATTTTTATCACATACAACCTGTTTTATAGGACATTATAACTTTGAATTACAACAAACATTCAATGATCATGGTTAACAACAAAAATTAAGCCTTAGTCCCAATATTTTTGAGGTTGGGGTTGAAAGCTTAATTGGCTGTTAAAAATCTTTGTTTCTCAACTTACTAGCTTGGTATCTTGCTTTAAGTCATCAAGGTTAAATGCACTTTCAATGTAAGCAAAATATATTTATTGTCAATTTCAGGAATTTGCCCTATTACAGTATTACCACAAGATTAGTCTTGATCTTTAAATTTATTTTGTCTTTGCTGCTTGCTCTGCTGGTTGGGAAAGTCCAGAATAGCAAGAGATTGTAGGAAAACATAGATTAAAAGCTTTCTATGTTAATGTCATATTAAGAAACCAAAGTTGTGGCTAATAATAAGAAACCAAAATAGAAAAAAAGGGGGATAACATTAAGAAAAAAAATCTTTCTGGTGGTTGCCCCTGTTGTCAATCTGCTCTCTTCACCTTCCTAGTTTGACCAGCTCCTGCTCTCCTACCATTGCCAACTGCCGCCATGGAGGAACCTGTGACCTTCCTAGCAACTCTTTGCCTTTCATTCTCAAATCCTGTTATTTCCCACTCAATTTCTTTAGCAAAAGATCTTTCTGCTCTACTGTTATGAACTCCTTGACGGGCTGTTCTATCATGTCTTGCACAATTGTCTTGTAAGTTCATCCATTCTCTCTCATTAGCCAATGACCACCTTTTATCTTGTCTAAGTAGGGGTGCTCTCCATTCATTTCCCAGTGGTATACCTACCAAGTTCTGCGCATTGAACCTTTTCATTTCATTTTCAGGGCCTGCATCTTGCTGGTTCTCACAAGCTACTGATTTTCTTAATTTTTTGCCATTACGTTGTGCCTCTATTGGTAAAACCAACTCCTGGGATTCTGTCCTATTGTTCTTTTAACTCACTGTTCTGGCTGGTGCACAAGACTACATGCTGATCAAGTTGAGGATGATTCTGGCTTCTGGGGCCCAAGCTATGTGCCCTTTGAAGCCTTCGTTTATTACGTGTGTTCTCTTTCTCTGTCTCTAAGTGATTCGTGCACTGGAAATGTTGCTGCCAATTGTCTAACCCATTGGGATTGCAGCGAATGCTGGACTCCTCAAGCAATCTGGGGATGTGATTCTTTGGTGGATATCTGAGAGGAGGAGAAAATATTACAGGAATCTGATTCTGGGGTGCCAAGGGAACCCATGGAACTTCTCTTCTTTTAGAACTTAATCTTGTTTCCTCCCGTTTCTGTTCTAGGCCCCAACTTGGAGGATCTGACTGTATCATGTTGAAGTTGAACACATGTGCAGCTGGTGCAGGTATGTTTTCTTTACTTGGCTTCTCATTCCGAGCCTTGTTTCTGTCAGAAATTGTGTTGCTAATATAATGGTTATATTAGAAGTAAGGTTGCATTAGAGAATAGAATCCATTAGTTCTAGTGGGTTAACAGATTTGAACAATTAGACACATAACAACCTATAGATATGGAAAAGAAAAAAGAAGAGGAGAAAATATCTTGAATTTTCATTGTTCCACTCAACTCTGTCTAGTTCAAACTGATTGGCTTATTTGTGATAAATTTGTTAAATCAAGTAAGGAGGAAAAATTAAAAATAGATAACTTTGTTAACAGTTTCTACTTTAATAGAATAGAAACAATGAAACATAGGACCCGAATTCTTTCATTTTGTGACAATGACTAGAAGTATTTGAAACTAAAAGGTAATAAAAGGGCACCTTATGTTAGAGGGGGGTTGTAAATCTTGGTCGAGTTTTCTCCAGTCAATGCCTCGTTCCTGGAGAACAACTTCTCTGGGCCTTGCAGAGCCAAAAGGATTTGTTTTCTGCGTCTGATGCTCCTGAGTTTGAGCTTCTTCTTCTTTCTCTACCTCATCTGCCCATGATAAGGCAAAGCCATATTTGCTCTCTCTTCCCATCTCTGTCTCTCTCTCTCTCTTCTCAACGGCTATGTAACAGTTTGAATTTCAAAAGTTATAATGGGTGGTTTATAACACATGCCCATCACAGAATCTATATGAAGTATAATATTGACATTGATAGCTGTCCCTACTAAATTTAGGCCCAGGCCTATGGTACCGTAAAGGCTCAACCCTAAGTCGCGAATTAGCTCGTCAATGGTTTGAGGACATTGCTCCTTCCATAGCTCAATGTCTACGAGAGGACTTTAAAATCTATTCAGCATAAAATTCTTTCACTTTGTTTAAAAAAAGGGAAACAATCTTAATTGAAACTTAGCTGCACTTTATTTTCGTTGTCATGAAAGATTAAGAAAACCCGACATCTATATTGTTATGGACAGAGTTTAGCTACAAACCAAAACCAATTATGTGGTAATTCATAAGACCATCCACATGTATTATTTAAACAAATTACATAACTCATTAAATATATCATGTGACTAAAAGTATATGTGGATAATTTTATGAGTTCACACATAGTTGTTTTGTAGCTAAACTTTGTTTGTTTGTTATTGGTGTACAATAAAAAATCATTTTTTTGTTATGTCTTATCCTATGTATTTGGTATCCTATGAGACTAACACCCATACACCAAAAAAAGAATAAATAAAAAAAAATCTTATTAGTAGGTGGTGTACCACAAGATAAATATAATTGAAACTTCAACATATTACAACTAAAATGAGAAGATGGTCCTAAATATTAAGAAATAGCTTTTATCAAATGATTTCTAATAAGTTTAGCAAAACATTATTTTTCTAATTTATTAAGTCATCGATCAGGTTAAACCTGTATCTAGCTCGTTTTTTATGAGTTAGGTTTTGAGAAGTCAGAAATCCTTCTATTTATACTCATTATTATTATTATTATTTTCTCTAGGTTCAAATTGATTGATGGGTTTGGATCCAATTTTATCAGGTATAACCTTTCATCAATCTCAAACAACATATTATATCTTCACTCAAATTACAATTTTAGTGTAGCCTTGTTTTAAATATTTGCCTCCCGTGCTACATATTTTGTGCACAGCTCTCATATATAATTTTTGATTTTAAACTAAAATTAAATCTCAATGAGATGAAAAGTGTTGTGGAGGTGTGCACGGAATATCCGTAAACGTAAACAACTCTGTCCAAATCCACATATAAAAGCAGTCTGAGTGTCTGACTATAGCATATATTCAACAAATTTTTGTCAAACATTAGAACATATAATATCAGTCTAGCGTTAGCAAATATGCCAAACCGAAGGGGGGACAGTTGACTACGTAAACTCCTTATTCAAAGGACAAAATCATTCATAGCCTTACAAATGACTATTCAGTTGCCGTGACAAAGGAGTTTTTTTTTATTTTTTTTATTTAATATTGAATATGCTCAACATTTATTGTCAATTTAATGCCATTTATTTGTAGTTATTATCTTCAATGAAAGTTAGCTTCAAAATGCATGTTTTATGATAGTGCTCTTAGTAGTTCACCGTAATCAACTTATAAAATTTTTTGTCGTCAAATGGTAAAGAGTAATATTCATAAAAAAAAATAAAAATAAAAAAATGGTAAAGAGCAATGAATATGAACATGGAGGATTCAAATCCCCTCATTCCTTACTATCGAATTATAAAAAAAGAAAGAAAAAAAAGTTCCCTAATTAGCGAAAAAATATAAAGCATCACTGATATGTGTGAGTGCAACTATGGTTTCCCCTTTTTCTTGTCTGTTCACTTCCACATCTACATGCATAGGGCTGTGCTCATGTAAATGCTTATGCTGTTATGCATTGATTCAACAACTACAATCCGATTTGTCATTTCCTTAAGTCCAAGACAGGAATCTAGAGAGTTTGAAGTATTCAATATTCATCATCTATCTACTTCTATCTTCAATTTTTCAGTAAGAGTACATTTTTCCTTGAAAGCCAAGACAAAGAATAAAATGAAACTTAAATATTTCATTCTCACCGAAAATGGACTTTCCAAGACACTTCTCTCTTTCCTGGAAGAATCAGAGCATGTCCTTCCAAAATCTCGTTTCTGAAAGATGTCCAATCTTTCTTACTCATCTCACTATCACTGGTCGTTAAAATCAACTTTATAGAACACAAAGTCAAAGATACTATGATTCCCACACGGATTGGGATCCAGTGCAATTGTTAGGTCAATTGCACCATGCAATTGTTAGTTTTAAAACTTAAAAAGTGTAAGGGTAAAAAGGATAAAAGATCAAAAAGTGAAAAAGTTAAGTTTAAGTTTTTTTTATTCAAAGGTTAAGATTAAAAGTGAATGTTTTAACTTTTGATCTCAACCATTGAAAACAATTGCATGAGTGCAATTGACCAAACAATTGCACCGGATCTCAATCCATTCTACACAGATTAACACATCTAGAAGAAATAACGCGTTTTTTATTGAACACGTCTATCTAATATGAACCATATATTAGAGTCTGCCTAACAGTTTTTCTAATATTGCCTGCTATATATATATATATATACAACGAAAGACCAACCAGTATTGACACTCCAGCCATTATATCCCACACCTAGATACAAGATTCCCAAAATGCCTTTCCAACAACGTTGGTTTCTGTTTCCTGTACTAATCTTTTTTCTTCTCATTGAACTAGTCCTATTGAAGACTCAAGTTATCAGGGGTGTTGAATAACATTGTCTGTTTAATGCTATTTCTCTTATTTGCTCACAATTGAACCACATAAATAAATATCTAGAAGAAGATCCTCTTTAATATATGTTTTCATATCCTACACTTTCATAAAAGCTTCTCTTATATGTGTGCAACTTTGTTTTTGCCGTTTTCTTGTCTGTCATCTGAACTTATCATCACGCATAGTGCTACTGTTACGGACGGGCTGAATAATTGCATCGAGTAATAGGATTGTAGTTGTCAAAACGTGAAATCAATTTTTCATTATTGTTTATTTTATGTATCCTATTTCGTAAAATATACAAACATTTTTTAAAATATATTAAAAATGATAGATATACATAAATATATGATACATTTCTAAATTGCACTGTGAGGATCCAATTAACATTTTTGAAATCCCTCCCCTCTGAACCCTCTGAACCCGTGAGAACCCACTTACCTCACGTCCTTTGCAAGACTCTTGACAAGGTGTATATTGTCCTGTACCACTCATAACATGCTAAATATTAGTCTACACCACCTAAATGTAGACATTCACAAATGTGAACATCAATATCTACAAATTGTGAACATGTGCACAAATTGTAGATATTAATGTTCTATGAAAAAAAAATAGTATAAAGGTGGTATGAACTTATGAATACAAATCATTTATATATCTCATTTTTTATATTTCACTTTATGCTCTATTTATCACAACTCGTCACCCATTCTTTTTTATTTCCTTATAAAATTAATAATTAAAGTTTAAAATCTAAATAATTCAGACACATGTGATATTACAATTAGTAAAATTTAAACTGGAATACAAAAAACAAGAAAGATCATAAATGATATTTATCTATGAACCTAAAGAAATCCATGCATAAATAACTCAGTACGTAGTCATTCTTTGGGATGCAAAGGAAATAGTCATACATTATTCCTTCTCGATTACGGCCAAATATTGACATATAAAGGGTCTTTCCTGGAAGATTCACGGCTATAATTCCAAATTCCAAAGTCAAAGATACAAGATTCCACATTGTTTAATAGAACAAAAAAAGATCAAGTAACGCGTTTTCGAGACATATGAGATGATCCATACATATATTACCTGACAACCCAGCCATCATATCCTACCAAGATTCCCACATATGGCTTTCCAACTCAAAATAGTTAGCGCGGTTCCAAGATCTTGGTTTTTGTTTCCTGTACTACTAATCTTTTTTCTTCTCATTATTGTCTCTTATGGAGCTGTTGAAGCCAACAACATTAATGTTACGGGTGTAGGTTTAATCATCGATGTCAATACCCGTATTGGAAAAGAAGAGAATATAGCTATGGAAATTGCAGCTCAAAACTACAACACCACTTCAAAGACTCACAAACTGTCTCTCTATATCCACAATTCCCTTAGAGTCACTTCTGCTGGTAAGTCTTCTATATCACTTATCCATTTCGTTAACATAAAAATATGAGTAACATGTAATATTTTTTTTGTTGCAGCGGAGGAGATGATTAGAGAGAAAAAGGTAGAAGTGATTATTGGCATGCACACATGGCAGGAAGCAGCTCTAGTAGCTGATATTGGAGGTCAAGCTCATGTTCCGGTTATTTCGTTTGCAGCACCAGCGATCAAACCACCTCTAATGACACTTCGCTGGCCTTTCTTGATACAAATGGCTAGAAATGGTTCCGAACAAATCAAATGCATTGCTGATGTTGTTCATGCATACGATTGGCAAAGGGTCATAGCCATTTATGAAGATGAAGCATTTGGTGGCGATTCTGGGAAGTTAGCACTTCTATCTGAAGATCTCCAAAATGTTGGTTCGGAGATTGAGTACCGTTTGGTCCTTCCACCATTTTCTTCTCTGTCTGATCCAGCAGAGATTGTTCGTGAAGAGCTGGTTAAGCTACAAAACAATACACAATCTCGGGTTTTTATTGTTCTTGAGTCATCATTAGCAATGGTGACTCATTTGTTCAGAGAAGCTCAAAAGATGGGACTTGTAGGAGGAGAATCAGTTTGGATAATTCCAGAAAGCATAACAAGTTTGCTTGGCTCCATGAAGAAGTCGGTTATTTCTTCTATGGAAGGCGCTTTAGGAATCAAAACCAACTATTCTGAAGAAGGCAGCTCAGATTACAAAGATTTTCGTACCCAGTTTCGGACAAATTTCAGAAATGAATATCCAGAGGAAGATAATTCCGACCCTGGGATTTTTGCTCTGCGAGCATACGACAGCATTAGAATTGTTATAGAAGCGATAGAAAGAATGAGTGGTAACACTAGTAGTCCAGAGATGTTATTAAACAATATGTTATCAAGCAATTTCTCTGGTTTGAGTGGCAAAATACACTTTGAAGGAAGGCAGCTCTTAGACACTAATCCTATTTTGAGGATTGTAAACGTGGTTGGAAAGAGTTACAAAGAAATAGACTTCTGGACACCAGAATTTGGGTTCTCCTTGAACCCTTCTACAGAGAAAAATGATACCACAAATACTTTGGCTGGTCCAGTAATTTGGCCAGGTAACATTAAATGGAACTCCAAAAGGTTGGGAAATGCCTACGCATGCAAAGCCATTGAAAATCGGAGTACCTGGCAGAACAACATTTGAAAAGTTTGTGAAGGTTGAGTACAGGGAGAAGCCACAAAAGGACAATTATACCGGTTTCTGCATTCGAATTTTCGACATGGCGTTAGACCTTTTGGGATATGATTTGCCTTATGAATTTCACCCCTATAATGGCACCTACAGTGATCTGGTTTATCATGTATATAATAAGGTAACACTTCTTTGCCTTTCAATACTTTCATTCATTGAGAAGTCCTTGTTTATAAACATTAAAACATCTAGTGCATACACTACAAACATAACACCTCACATTATTCTAACCATAAAGTTTTTGTTGTGAAAATTAACTGTTTGCGCAAGATTAAAGAATAGAGAAAGAGATCAAACACACAAATAAAGAACACAAGAATTTACGTGGTTCGGCAATATGCCTACATCCACCGGCGACGACAGGGAGAAAGTTTCACTAAGAAAATAGGGAGATTACAATAGTGGTACCAGGACTCTCTCAAAGAACCCAAACCCCAATTACACCCTAACCTCTCTCTCACCAAGAATAAACCTAGAGAAACCCTTCTCTAATTATTTTATATTGTGGCACACTAATAAGACCTAAAGCCTTATATATATATAGCAAGGGGTTTTGCTGAATCCTACCAAAACAAGGACTTGGCATAAGTTGCCGTGAGTCATAGGTCATTGAGTAATTCTAATACCACTAGAATAACACAAGGGTGGTGGACTATAAAATTCTAATTCAAGCCAACTTCAACAGTTTTCTATGTGCACATTTTATTTTCTGTTTTTAACATAAAAAGGAAACAATTACTTCTAAAAACAGCCATCCACATGTGCTTTTGCAATTCTGTCTGATAACCATCCTTTTGTGGTTGCTTACAAGTATAAGTTGGTGGAATCTATAACTAGAAACTAAACCGCTCCTAGGTAAAGCAGTGAATGTTTTACTAGAGCTAAATTGACTAGTAAAGACTTTTTCCTTTTGCTTATAATTCTTTTATTTGGTAACAATTATTTGTTTCTGATTAGAATTTTATGATTGTCATGTACTCGTGTGGATCTAAATACAACAAAAGACTTATGATGCTGTCATTGGTGACATGACCATACTAGCCGACCGGTTGGAATTAGTGGATTTTACCCTTCCATACACTGATTCTGGTTTGGCCATGATAGTTCCAACAAAATCTGAAGGGTCGCCATTGATGTTTATGAAGCCTTTCACCAGGGAAATGTGGTTGGTGACTGCTGCAATCTTGATGTACACAATGCTCATTGTTTGGTTCCTGGAGCACCAAAACAGTCCAGAATTTAGTGGCCCATGGAAGAAACAGATGAGCACTGCTCTCTGGTTTACCTTCTCCTCTTTGTTCTTTGCACATAGTAAGTATCAATTTTAAGATTAGAGCCCAAGATATGCTATTATGCTTGTAGAAGCGTAACTATGTGCAGTAATTTCAATGATAATCTTGCACCCATAAATTTCTATGAATTGGAAAGTGCATTTCTAAATTGGCTGAATGTATACTATTCTGCAAATTGCTGCTTATTTATCATCAGAAGATTCAACATGTTAATCACCACAGAGATATGTCTTAAAGTTACAAAAAGCAATCATACCACGTTGTTTCGTGTTGCAGGGGAAAAAATCTACAGCAACTTGACACGTTTGGTGATTATAGTGTGGCTCTGTGTCGTGTTGATCCTAAGTTCGAGTTATACTGCTAATCTGTCTTCAATGCTCACTGTGCAAAAACTGCAACCAAATGTCACAGACATCGAGTGGTTAAAGATGAACAACTTGAAAATTGGTTGCGATGGCGATTCATTTGTAAGGAAATATCTGGAGAATGTAATTAAGTTCAAGCCAGAACATATCGTGAACGTCAGCAGTGAAGATCTATACCCAGGGGAATTCAAAAGCAACAATATATATGCTGCCTTTCTTGAACTCCCATATGAGAAAGTTTTTATCAATAAGTATTGCAAGGGTTACACTACCATACGCACCAACAGATTTGGAGGATTAGGCTTTGTGAGTACTAACTCAAACATTTTGAATTTCATGAGACTTCTTTTTTTACCATCTTTATAGAATTGTACAGTGTGTTTTGTGCACACACGCACATATACATAGCATTTCTTAATGTTACATCATCTAATAACTTTCATTTTTTTTTTCTTCCTGTTTTTAGTAATGTTCTTAGAAATTAACATGCTTCTACTACTAAAGAATCTAATAGAAATCTTATACTGCCTCCCACGTAGGTGTTCCCAAAAGGCTCGCCAATTGCAAGGGATTTTTCTAAAGCAATTTTAAAGCTATCGGAGAACGGAGAAACAAAGTTTCTGGAGGATGAATGGTTGACACCCTCAAAAGAGTGCTCAACCAACATAACTTCCAGTGAACCTGAAAGCTTGGGCCTCCAGAGCTATTGGGTTCTCTATCTAATATCTTTTGCCACTTCTACCATTTGTCTTTTACTGTCCATATTCCGCTCAATCATATGTCCACAGCAACATCAAGGTCCTGTTGAAGGAAATGCAACTCGAGATGAAGAGAGTACTTTGAAGGAGGTAGTAAAACTTCTAAGAGACTTTTATATTAAAAATCCGGGTACAGCCGCAACTCAGACAGAGACATCAAATACAAATGAAGACAAATCAGATGTAAATGAACACTCTTCGAGAAGGCGGGAAACCAGTAGTACTTTTAACACTCTAGAGCACCTTGAGTCCTCTCTGCCTAGAATCAAAGCCAGGAATTCAATCTAGGATAGACACTTTTTGAACTCAAACTTTAATAGATATAATAACAAAAAATGCCAAAATTTGATATACATTATTTATATAAAAAAAGAATAAGCTAATTATAGCTTTTTATAATTGATTTCGACGTGTATTTATATTTTGAAATCGTTGCATGATAACTTTATTATCAATGCTATGAGAAATGTCTTTCTCTATATATACAATCAAGCTGTCATTCATTCACTAATCACTCATTCGCATACACAATTAAGTCTTCCCAATTTCATAGCTGAAAATGTTATTTCCACAGTGGAAGTCCCAACTAATAAGGTTTTAATGTCAAACTCACCAAACATAAGTTATATTCTACAAATTGTCAAAATTATAAAATCATTCGTCTTAATGCAAGTTAATTGTCATTAAAATACACACGGAACTCAGAAGCATACCCAAAGTAGTAGACATGCATATATATGCTCCTAAATCAAAGTGATTAAAAACTCAAAAGTAATAAATCACAGTGGCACGAATACGGTAAAATGAATCGGAAAACCTCGTCAAGATCGAAACCCGTTTCGTCTCAATAATCTAACGCATGAAAACGAGCACATCAATAGCCGAAGCCACATTGGTATATAATCCAAGAAATCCATCAACATATGCACCAACGTTCTCGCCACCTTGAGAATTTAATGGTGCAAGAATAAATCGCATGCACCAACATCTGCCTATAGTCCCCATTCTTCTCGTGCTCCCCGCTTTGCGTCTTCACCCTTTTCTTCAACAAGGTAACAGCCTCATCAGCATTTTCCGACAAAACCAACTCAAGCACTATATCAAGAGTCTTCCTTCTGGTATATATATCTAACTAGCCTATGTCCCACGCGATGCTGGTTGCATTTTGAAATATTTTATTATCTTATAGCTCATATATTATACTTATTATGTGTTTAAATTAATATTTGAAGAATCAACTTCAATTATAGCGATTAAGCTGGAAAAATGGATGACAAAATAATTTTACATGATTTGTAATTTTTTGATAAATACAGGATTTGTATTCTATATGGGTGATATTGCATTCACATGTACTTCCAAGAAGCGATCATTTGTGCCACTTGGGTATTCGGTCCAGTGGTAATTTTCCTCCCCAAAAAGCCCCACCCCTCTATGAAAGTGTGTGTTTGATTCCCGGGATCTTAAAAATATACGTGATAGTCTCCACTTGTGAAGCTAAGTGTGCTTGGCTGCTATTTTATGTGTTTGTCATGCGATTTAGTGTAGAAGGTTATGGAAGGAGTTGCTTTTGCTCCGACTTAAGTCGAATATATAAAGATATTTTTGGCAGGGGCGGAGCTACGTTGCTCCTTGGGGGGGGCTTCTGTCCCCCCAAAATTTTAATTTTTCTTGACAGAGTATAGGACAATTAAAGTTAAGTCCCCCAAAAAAATAATAATCAACCCCCCCTTTTCAGAATGCACAATAACATTTCTTCCCAAATAGCACAAAGAGAGCAGTCTTTAAAACAACATTTAACTTTTTCTTTTATTTCTTTTTCGAGAATTGCAAATTTTAAACTATTACAATGTTATTTTTTTTACTGTTACACTGCACATTTCAACTGTACCTTACATACTCATTAATTATTTCGACTGCCATTGTACAAAATACAAACTTCACTTTTCCCTATGCTTAATTATTTCAGCTGCCACTACTTATTTTCTGATTTCTCTTTTCCCTATGCAGCTATGCTTATTTCTCTTCTCATTGCAATTTACAAATCTCTCTTCTCTTCCCAAAGTGCCGCCTTTTCTCTCTAGTCTTTTCTTCTTTTTCATTTCCCAAAGTACAAAGTTATTTTTTTGTCTTCTTTTTCCTTTTCCTATGTCACAACAAATCTCAGATCTCTCTTCTCTTCAATTCCCAAATTGCTTCCCCTTTCTTTCTAAATCTTCTTCTGACTTCTTTTTCTTTTCGGCTTTTCCTTATTTTTCCTTCTCTTCCCATTTTGTCAACACAACAAATCTCTCTTCTCTTCAGAGTTAGTGTGAATTTCATAATTTGCAATGGTGTGACCGTGTGAGGGTGAGGACCTCTCATGTTTGGGTGTTTTTTAGAGTGATATTGTGGTAAGTTTTTTTTTCCTCATCAATCATTATCATTATAATTTTTTTTTTTTTTTTTTTACCATTGTTCTTATTTAGTTATTTGTAAAAATTTTGGTTTTAGGCTTCAAAGTTCAAACGGTTGTGCTGATTTCTTATTGTCCATTTTGAGGATGAAGAGACTGGAGAGTGGCTATCATTAACTTAACATTTCAGGTTTGTTTCTTCTAAATTTCTACCATATTTGTGCTTAGATTTATGCCTTATTTTATATATATATATATATATGATATGATATATGGCAATATATTTATATATATTTATATATATAATATTGATATGACAATGGCAATATGTTTATAAGTTATAATTAGCCCCTCATATGATAATTCCTAGCTACGCCCTATTTTTGGATAATAAAACATCATTAGCTCTTATAAAGAATCCGGTCTTTCACAACCAAAACAAAGACATTAATACGAGGTACCCTTTATTTGAGAGTGCATAGCCAAAAGAGAAATTTAACTTGAGTTCGTAAAATCACATGATCAAGTAGTAGATATAGATGTAAAAAAAAAGAAGAAGATTGATTGGTGGAATTTGAGTCAATGTGAGATTTGTCATAAATTGTTTTAAAATCTTTTCTTGACTTGTTTTGAGTTTTCTTGATGTCAAAGGAAAGCTTTTGGTAGTAATTTGATATTTATTGTCTACTAAGTATGTTATTCCTGGTCCACCAAGGAATAGGTATTAAAATCTTAAATATAAACAATGTAGCAAAAGGTTTAGTGACTTTGGCTTAAGAGCTACTCTCGTATCAAGAGAGGAGAAGATTTTTGGAACATAAAAATAGTTTATATTTTTAGTTCTTTTGGGGTTAAAAGATACCATCATTTGCAGGTTGAGATTACGGGGTCTAGTTGAGTATGGTTGTAATTTATATTAGCATTCTGTAGATAAGAGCACCTCGACTAATCACAAGGGGACACGTAATACCCTATTAGCCACGTGTACCACAATAAACGTAAGGCTTTGCCTTGGGTAGGTGGCTCTGAGGGGATTCGAACTAGTGACCATTGGGGAGTACATTCAAGGCCGGACTAGTTGAGCCACGTTAAATATTAATCTTAAGTGGATGTTTATATTTCTTTTTTCTTCTCAAAAAAAAAAAAAAATTTCTTTTTCGTCTCAATGTGCGTCCAACACTTCAATGAAAGTGATTTAGCCAAAAAAAAAAACACTTCAATGAAAGTGTCATAACCAGATAATGATTAGATGATTAATGCTTTCTCAATCTTCATGTAAAGTCATCTTCCGTCTGTTTCTCATTTTTTTAGTGGGGGTCTTACGTTTCCTAGTACCATAGAGCCAAAGTCTACTGCCTTTTATATCAAAAAAGAAAAAGTCTACTGCCTTTGAGAAGCTATACATTGTCTGGGATTGAGATCCCATTGGCTCAGAGATTGTAGTTATCCCATCAAGAATCTTGTGGATGGGGTCAGAGACATCATTTTGTGCCATTTAGAAAATTCAAATGATAAAAAGGATTGAAAATTTGAAATCAACCTAAAAGACAAAGTAAGGTGAACCTGATCAATGTCAATAGTCCATGGCCAACGCTGATGAGGCAATTGACTCAGCTTGCCACATAAATATGTAAATTTCAATGTTATTTGTTCACCACATAGGCTCATATACTCTATATTTACTTATTTAGTGTACAAGAGGTGTGCATAGAAAATATGTGAATAACACCTTACACCGTCCATATATAAAGTCTAGCCTATATTCACAATAAATATATGTCAAGTATATTATAGCAGTAGTAGTAGCGTAAATATGCCAAACCGTCCTTTTTTTTTCTTTTCTTTTTTTTTTTGAAAAGGGAGATAGTTTTTTAATTTAAAGTCCTAACTTCAAAAATCGTTCGTATTCTTCCGGAATTTTATTGAATTTCCATGTTAGGAAATTCAAACTTTTAATATAGTTGACCTGCATTTCACGTTAATTTGATAGAACTTTGTATCAAGCTTGCAAGTGAGACTTGAACTAAACCTATTGAAGACTACTCAAGTTCCCAGTTAATCAGAAATCTTAATAATGCATGTTTAAGGTTTTCACGGTTAGTTGCTCACGATTGAACCACATAATTAATTACAATAAATCTAAGGTCACAACATTGTCTTTTCTTTTTTTTGGCTGAACGTTTAAAGTTTCTCTTGATTTTGCCATTTTCTTGTCTGTAATGTGAACATATTATCACGTATAGTGCTACGCTCATGTAAATTTCTCTGTGTTGCTTGACCAACTACAACAAGATTTTTCACTTCCTTAGAGTCACCGACAGGAATCTAGAAAATTTGAAGTGTTCATCATCTATCTACTCATATCTTCTTCAAAGTAAGAGGACACTTATTAATTTTTCTTGACAACCAAGACATTGATGGAAAGGAAACCATACATTTCGCCTTCACCATTCTTGCCAATATTGACTCTTAAGGGTGTCTTTCTTGGCATGATAAAATAAAATTAAAAAAAAAAAAAGGAGGGTGTCTTTCTTGGAAGATTCAGAGCATATCCTTCCAAATTCAAATCTTGAATTTAGAGCACATCCTTCCAAGTTCCAATCGTGAAAGATGTCCAATCCCTCTTAACCATTCCTTTTCATTGCTTAGCAAAGTCAAACTTCATAGAAGACAACATCGAAGATGCAATATTCCACACTGATATTTCCGAGAAATAACACCTTTTTTTTTATACAAAGTAAACTTCATAGTTTACTTTTTTGTTTTTGTTTTTATTTTCTATATTTTCTTTTTTATTTATTGTTAATATATAATTTGTGTATGGTAAACTTCATTGAAATAGAAAGAATGCATTTCGTATTTTATAAATCTTTTTAAGGTTCAAAAGTTATAAAAAAAAAATAAAATAAAAATAAAGATAGAAAATTCAAAAAAAAAAAATGTTACCTCTCAAAAGTGTTAAAAGCTCAAAATATTTCTACCTTTCAAACCTATTAAAGGCTTAAATTCGTTGTGTAATAATTTATTATTGTTTCATAAAAATGAGTAAGTAAATAAAATTAGAAATAATTATATAATAAACTCCATAATATATTTGATATTGCTCCAATAGAGAAAGTTTCCCTTAATTTGTATTTGCAAGGATTACACTTGCTTCATAGTTCATACACACCACGATTTGGAGGATTGTGCGCCTTTGCGAGTAGTAACTCTTAACATTATGCCAAACTTTACGAATTTCATGACACTTTTGAGCTGACCATCTTAAAATTGTCTAGTGAAATGAATTCAACAAAAAGAAAAGAAAAAAATCAAGTGAAAGAGAGACCCCTACCCACCCCCAAAGAAAAATATTTAAATAAATCAAAACATGCAAGTTACCCAACCACTTTGTCCATCAAGGAAAAATGCTTCTTCGTACTTTTATGACAGTTTATAAGACCATCCATATGTATTAAATCATATGATTCATTAAATCATTTAAACAAGTCATATGATTATTAAGTAGGTTATATGACTAAAAGTACATATAGATAGTTTTTTAAATTATCCTATAGTGGATTGGAGGAAAACTTCATCCTTTAATTTATGCATTGATTTTTACATAGCCAATCCCAAGCCCGAAAAAAGTAGGAGAGTTGCAATAAGTTGATGGCCAACATAAACTTTAGTCACTCTATAATATATGAATCCACTAATAAAACTTGTCTTAAGAGAAGAGAAAAATAACATAATTAATTTGACACTCCTCAAATAGGATTGGAAGAATCATCAAGTAAAAAAATTTGGAAGGACATAAATGAATTGGTAGTATTAAATGTTAACTATTATGAATCAACGTATTCACAAAATGAGTGTAGGTGAAATATGAATGTTAAGATGGATAAGTAAAAATACAAGAAATTATGAGATTCGAAATGAGGAAATTCGTTTAAAATAGGGTGACCCCCTATTGATGAAAATATGTGAGAGAGTCATTTGAGATGTTTAAAGGTTCAGAATAAGAGATTAACATACCAAGGAGAAAAAGTGAGTTGATATAAGTTGAGAAAACGAGGAAAAAAATGTAGAGGAAAACCAAAAATAACATTAATAAAAATAGTAAAAATGACATATCAATTAAGTAAGTAAAAAAGAGTTTGACTTAAAATATAATATAATAGCATAAAAGAATACATTTGATCGATTCTGACTAGTCTGTTGAGAATCCATAGCTACAAAATTTTCAACTCCTAAAGCCCTAAAATCATCTCAAAATAATGCTCAATCGTCTTCACAAACCCTAAACACAAAACCATAGTTTCATAAGATCATCAACCCAAAACTTTAGTTGTCAACCGTCAATCAATTCATTAAGCAATAAGGCATCGACCAAGCACGAGCTATTCTTGAGATCAAGGAAGGAACCCATGGTGATACTCGTGGGAAGAAGTTGCTCCCTGGAAGAGTAGGAGCATGATCCCAAAGGAACCTACACCAGTCCTTTCATTGCATGTATCATGCATGCAGATATAATTTCTAAACCTAAATAGTTTCTTATTTTGATTTAATTTCTGCACTTCAAATTTCTACCCAAAAAAATCTTTGTTTGCTGATATGAGAACCATTGGAATTAGGGTTTTCAATCATGTTATTTGATTGTTTATATGAAAATTCTATTTTTCAAAACCCTAGTGAGATAAATTTTGAATTCTCATGCTCACATATTTGATTCTTGGAGTGATTATTCAGTAGTCCAGGACTATAAATAAATGTGTGGTCTCCCTCTCACATGAATAGTCTCCCTCTCACATGAATGGTGGGTCTCACCACATAAATGTGGGTTCCACTAATTAAATTCATGGTAGGACCCACTATTCATGTGAGAAGGGGACTACGTATTTATTTGTAGTAATAGACTACTTAATAATTTTCCTTGATTCTTGTTTATGACATGTTTAGACTGCTATATTGTGTGTGAACACATTTATATCTCTTGAATTTTGAAGGGTTGCACTTAAACCCCCTACACTTCTTAAGTTCTTATAAGATAATTTAGGACCTAAACTTTAACAATATATCAAATAGGTCCTTCTCTTAAATCCTTCCTAACAAGCGTGTCTCAGTGGTTAAAAAAAAAATAGAATATTTCGGGAGTACATTAAATGCGTACTCCCTCCTCTCATATAAGTGGTGGGTCACATCATGTATTTAATTAGCAGGACCCACCACTTATTTGAGAGGTGGGAGTACGCATGTAATGTACTCCCAGAATATTCTATAATTACCTAATCGGCAAGGGCAGTGCCAAGGGGGCTCCCCCTAACATTTTGGGTTTTTCATTTTATTTATTAAAAAAAAAAAGGAAAAAAAAAAATTCCTTATGGGCTCCCCCTGTAATTTTTTTTAATAGGGAAACTATTCATAATTGATGCATATTTTAAAGGAAAAAATTATCAAAATTGGGATGATGCATATTTTAAGAGAAAAATATGCAAGATTGAGAAGTTAATGCTCAATCCTCTATCCCAAATACTGAAACTTTAGATGTTAAACCCCCTAAAAAAACTTAATCCATTTGATCTTTTTCCAATCTCTCCCCTCATTTTTTTTGCTTATTCTTCTTCCTCACCTTACGCAATCTTCTTTTGATTATTCCCTTCATTTTTGTAGGAGTTGGGGTTAAACACAAAATAATATTAAAATTAAGGTTAAATTACACTGACATCCATTTCTTTTAGGAAAACTAAACTCGTTATACCCTATTTTGGGGAAATGACGGCTCCCAAATTTACAAAATAATTAACAAGGTCACGACTGATTCGAAGGTGGTTTGGTTGGGTCGATTGGGTGCTTTAAGAGTTGAAAAGTTGGGGCTTTTGTTTGTGGGTTCAACAGTGTAATGTTGGTGATTTGTAGATCTACTTCACTTATGTGAAGAAGAGTTAGGGTTTCCTCCATTTCCGTGGACTTCGATTGAAGGCTACGATGGGATTCGCGGAGAGATTCGAAGTCAACACGAAGATCATCATGATCAGAGAGTTATGGGATAGTAATGGGTGAATCTGGCCCGTTGATTTGAGTATTGGGTGGGGCTTCAATTGTGATTTCCATGGTCCATAAAGTACTGGATGATTAGAGATGTTCATGAAGAAGCTAAGGAAAAGAGAGATTGGATAGAGAAGAGAAGGTCTTTCTTGTTTTTATTTTTTGGGTAAATTACACTAACACCCTCTTCTTTTAGGGAAACTAGACTCGCTACACCCTAGTTTGGGGAATGACACTCCGCTCCCAAATTTGCAAAATAATTAACACTCTGCTCCCTTTTTAATTTTTTTTCTTTTTTTGTTTATTTTTTGTTAATTTTTTTAACCAATGCCTAACTAACCAAAGTTAAAAAGAAAAATTATATTCCAATTATTTTAGGTTTAAGTGAGGAATATTCCTTTAAAAATTGGAGACAATGGGGCTGAGTGTTAATTATTTTGCAAATTTGAGAGCGGAGTATCATTTCCTCAAACTAGGGTATAGCGTGTCTAGTTTTCCCAAAAGAAGGGAGAGTCAGTGTAATTTATCCTTATTTTTTTATAAAGAGACCTACTAGTCAACAGAATGGAAGGAAAAAGCGTGGCCAAGTAGGTGAGGGTGAACATCTTGAAGTCAAAGATCTCAATGCTAAACCAAAACAAAGTAACTTTGCAAACTTGAATTGTATTGGTGTTTTCGCCCTCAACTTCTTGTTTTGATTCCAAGTTCTAAAAAATACAAAATCCTTCATTTTCCTACTTTTTTTTAGCAACCAAACAGAGTTCCAAGAAAAGAAGAAAAAAAAGTATTTCATTTTTCTTTTTAATTTTCTATTTAAAAAATAATGATTAAATAATATAAAAATAAAAATAAAATAAAATTAAAAAACTTAGCTGGATTAAATAATATTAAAAATATTGGCTTAAGTGGCAAACAAATGTAAGGGACTGAAATGACAATTTTCAAAGTTAGGAAGTCAAAATCAAAATATCCCGAACTTAAAGTGCCAAAACTTTAGTCTTGTTTATTTATGTAATCATTGATGGTATATTTTATGTGTGTGTATTGTGTATGTGATTGTTAATATGTTGGTGAAATTTGGAAATTACAGAAAGAAGCCCTCCAATTGAGGTAGCTGAACACCAATCCCATTCCCTCTTTGGTATCGGAAACAATTATTGCAGTGGCATTGGCAACCATGTGAAAGAGACGCAGAGCCATGACCTCATCAAAACACCCACAATGTGTGGGACCATTTGCTCCAACAACCAGTCCAGCTCTGTCCATTTCAAAATCTCACCGGCAATATCTGCAAATCCACATCATTTACTACCTGTGGATGAATCCAGAGCCCAATTTTTTTAAAATCTAATCAGAAGTTTGACATAACATACTCAATCAGTAAACAACCATACTGACGTGGTTCTCGAATCAGACCAAATCGAAAGGTCATTTGTAGAAGAGCAAGTTACTGACCAATTTTTTTTTTTTTTTTTTTTTTTTTTTAACACTGACACGTTTAAACGGAAAATTTTTATGGTAGACTAATAGAAGAACCTATTTGGCACACTGCTAAAGTTTAGGTTAAATTGGCTAAAAACAAAGTATATAGGCTTTAAGTAACCCATCAAAATTCAAGAGAAAATTTTTAGGCTTCCCCAAATATCGCCATGTCAGATTTGTTACTCCCATAATATTTCATATCATTTTTCTTTTTGTTTCACTTTCTCTCACTTTCTCTCCCCATCGCCTCTTCATCTCCCTCACTTCTTCATCTCCCATAGGTTTTTCATATACCCATTAAATCACCTATCCCAAATCTTCTATTTAAATCCTCCTATTTCCGTTTCTTTTTAAATCCTACTTTTTCTCATATTGCCAAAATTAAATGTATTCAATATAAAGAGTATATGCTAAAATCATTAAAGCCACAATTACTCTTTAAAAAAAAAAAAATTTCCTTCTTCCTATATTGAGCTACCATTATGCCATCATGCCCCTTGAGTTTTCAGTTATAAGTCTTATGACTATTCACATCCTTCCATTGATGAATGGAAGAAAAACAGTCTCTAATATTGTAACGTTCCTTGAAGACATAAAGTTTCTATATGTCTAAAATCCCAAATCTCAAATCACCCTTCCACTTTAAATAGTTGAATCCAAAATCTTATATTCTACCAGTAAGTAGTCCTCTCTCTCACTCTCTCTCTCTCTCTCTCTCTCTCTCCACTTCAGATATAGATTTTTTTTTTTCTTTCCAAATTTCTTTCTTTAGTCGATGCCTAACGAATTTGAAAGGTGTGTGGAAATTATCAAGCATTCAATACCACAGTCCGTTTATCGCTTGCAATCTAAGAGGAATTCTTCGATACTCTCTTGAATCTTTGGTAATCAAATTTCTTTTACATATCATCATTTTTCTTTTGTTTTCATTCCCTCTTGGTTTTTGTTAGGTATTTCAAATTTTGATTACTTTTTCAATGGTTAATCTTTTTAGTTTAGCGTTAAGACTAAATGCTAATTTGCTCTAACATGTTTTCATATTTTGTTTCTAGAAGGTAGCAAACCAATCAAGCTAACTTATGTTTTGTTACTAGAAGGTATTTATTATCATTCATTTTTTTTTTTTTTTTTTTTTTTTAAATGTAGCATTATCATTCTTCTTTGTTTGTTTCATCTACATGTTTCAAAAATTTTCATTACCTTTTTTCGTTAAACACTTGATGCCTTAATAGCAAGGAACTTTTTGACATATCAAGTGTTGTTTAAAATGATAGGGACTATTTGGAAACATTCGGTAAAGGTTGAGGATTAAATGTATAATTAAACTAAAAAATAATCAAATTGAATCTTCCCGCGCATCGTGCGGGTCAACGACTATTAATTTAACAACATTTTTCTTTCTTTCTTTTATGTAGACTATCATCTATCTGCATTTCCAATTAAGATAAATCGATTACGTTATTTAATGCTACTTAAACATGATCAAGAAGTGTACAGGTTGGATAGAATGCTTGATTGGTAGATAAATGTTCCTATGCAAAATCCAAGCACTACTTGAAATTGATGAGCTTGCGACTTGCATTATGGTTGATTTGTATACTTGGCCTGCCAATGTGTTATTGGTTCTTCACTTCTACTTTTTTGGAATGTACAAAATATAAAGAAGATTTGAATGATACTTGAAGGATATGACCCTGCTAACGAGGATATAATACCATCCACTGATTGATTCAAGTTTCAAAATAATTAACGTGTACGTGGACTTGACTGGAAAGGCATAGCTCGATGAAATTATGTCAAACCCTTTTGTCTCAAATTGTGATTGTATCGAACTGCCCTGCCCTTACGTTATTTCTAAGTCAGATATTGAACGAAGGCGTGTTGCTAGAGATTGTTTTTAAGTATCCCGTGTAGCTGGGGTTATTAGTAATAGCTAGAGTCTAACAATTCATTGGCAAACTAGAATATTGGAGAGACTTTGAACATGCACAAACTTTTATGTTCCATAATTAAGAAAGAGACTTGAGTGAATGATTCTTCTCCAATAAAGATTCTTTGAATAGAAACAAGTGGCGACTTTTCTTCCAAACACTTTCCATTCAATTTCTTATTAATAGCTCTTTCATTTCAAACAATTTCCTACAATTTATTCAAACAAAATATCTACAACCAGTGAAAAAAATTGACCAAAGTGCAATAAGATATGAAAAAGTTATATCATTTACAACAACATGCCAATTACAAAATAATTACATATTCCGCGCAACGTGCGGGCTTGCGACCAGTGTTTCTTAATAATGAAGACATTTTTGTTTTTCTAGGAGACAAAGTCAAAGAAGCAAGATGTCACTTATTAATCTATAATCTATAATCTATAATCTATAATCTATAATATAAATTAAAACTCGAAGCTAAGAGAAAGTTTTTTGGCTCCTCCAAAGCTTGCCACGTCAGATTTTCCCTTCCTGGAAAATTCCACATCTATTTCACTCTCTCTCACACACTTCCTTTCTCTCTCTCACACACGTTTTCCCCAATTAATAATTAATTACTACTTAATTTTGCCCAATTAAAAATCGAAGCTAAGAGAAAGTTTTTTGGCTCCTCCAAAGCTTGCCACGACAGATTTTCTCTTCCTGGAAAATTCCACATCTATTTCACTCTCTCTCACACACTTCCTTTCTCTCTCTCGCACACGTTTGCCCCAATTAATAATTAATTACTACTTAATTTTGCCCCAATTAATAATTAATTACTACTTAATTGTCTAACGCTCTCTCTCTCACAAGAAAGTATCTCTTATTTTAGAAATACCAACTCAGCTAACTTGAGTTGGTATTTCAACCCAGTAATTTTTTGACACCTGTCTATAAAAAAGCCAACAAAGCAATCTTATTCTCTCCCTCTGGTCTGCTCTCTCTCTCCAACTACGTTGCCGTGTAATTTCGCACCGACCTCCCAACCCAACTCCGGATCTGACCACCTCAAACAATCAATTTTATTATTTTTTAGTTGTTAATGCGAAAGGGGATCCTTATTTGTCACAAATAGCTATACCCAGTTGCAAAGATCCATATTTTTAGTCTTTTCTCTCCTTTTTTTTTCAGATTTGAAGGAAGAAGCAGAAACTCAAAAAAGGAAAGAAAAAAAGAAGTTTTTTTGCTTGGTTCTTGTTCTTCTTCTTCGGTTCCAACCACACCTCAAGCTAAATCAAAAACAAAAAAAGAAACCCAAACAAACCCAAAAGGCAAACTCTGCAAAAAGAAAAGAAAATAAAAAGACAAAAGCTTAGAAATGGAGCAGTACCGGTTGGGAGTTGGGGAAGAAAGAGAGGGCAAGTGGAGAAGTGGCATGTTGGTATCGTCGGAATCGACGAATCTGGGCAGTGGGTGGCGTAGTCGAGGTGGCGAGAGAAAGAGTGAACAGACGAGAGGAAGAGAAGCGTGAGAGAGAAAAGGTAAAGTGGCTGAGTTGGTATTCTTGAATATTTTTTATTAAGGTGTCAAAGAATTATTGGGTTGAAATACCAACTCATGTTAGTTGAGTTGGTATTTCCGAAATAGGAGATACTTCTCCTCTCCCACACATGCCTCCTCCAATTTAATTTCTTCCTCTTCATAGTTATTCTCTTTTCTCTCAAAAACTCCTCAGCTCCTAGTAACGTTTCTTTTTTTCTTTTTTCTAATTAAATCCTTTTTCCTTTTTTATTTCTTCCTTTTCATGCTTATCCAGATCTTCTCATCCTTTCGACTCCCCCACTTCTCATCCTTGCGAAAGCCTCTTTGAAAACAGAGACTACTCAAAAGTCTCTTTGAAAACACTGTCTATCATTATGGGCGGTTTCTCCTTCTTCGACTTCCCCAATTTAATCCCCACCATTACTCTGCCTCCAAGTCTCCCTCCTTTTTTAAACTCTTCCTCTACGCAGACCATTCATTGTTTGTACTACTGGTAGCAATCAAGGTGAGTTTTTTGTGTCTTTCTCTCTTTTTTCTATTTATTGTTTTTAGTGGATTTGTGATTGTTTGTGGCTAATTCGATTTGACAGGTGCATTTGGGTATTCATTTGATTTGAGCTTTTGAGAGCTCTTCTTGCCCCCTCCTTCCCAACAAAAACCACAAGAAGAAGAAGGAGAAGAAGCACTACAACAACAATACGTATTGCGACTCTTTTTCTTCACCAGTTCCGCCTCCAAATCCAATCCTCAAAAGCACCCTCAAGCAGCCCAAACCTAACACGCCAATCCCAAAAGGTGATTCTTCCGCATATATTTGTAAGTTTTTTATTTTTAATTTCTGGGTTTTAGAGGATTTCGCTTGGTTGTTTTCATTCACTAAGTAATCCTGCTACAATAATTTCACAATTATTGCTGAATTGACTTATTGTCATGAAAGTTGCGACCGTATCAGCCCAGAGCTTTTTTTTTTTTTTTTGTTTATCAGGGTTCAATTCCTACAAAAAATATATATATATATATATATATATATATATATATATATATATAAAAAAATATTAAATATGTATACTGATTTTAATTAATTGATTTTTCTTATAATTTCCTCAATGGTTAAAGCTAAAGAAGTGTTTTTTCTTTTTCTTTTTTTTTTTGGGTAAATTACACTTTTCCACCCTGAACTATCACCCATTTTTCACTTCACCCCCTAAACTTTAAAAAGTAACAATTGACCCCCTAAACTATTAAAATTGCACGGCCGTTACACCCCGATGCCAAAATCCAGTTAAAATGGACGGAATTGAGCCACACGTGACACGTACGTGCTCTCGGGCCCACCAGATTAACTTTACCAACTTATATTTTTTCAAATCCCCGAATTACCCCTTACCCCCTTTACTGATCTGAGATAAAAAACAAAGATGCCGTGTAACAAATTGGCCCCCAAAACCAAACCCCTCGATCAACAACCCCCCAAAACCGGCGTTGACCCACGATCTCCATAGCCAAGTCCAGCTGAAGCTCCGATCTCCATAGCCAAAACACCTTCAACCTCGATCAATAACCCCCAAAACCGAAACTTGACCCACGGAGAATACCCAGATCACACCGACGCTGACCCAACCACTCAATCCCCGGCGCTGAAGCTCCGATCTCCATAGCCAGCTGAAGCTCCGATCTCCATAGCCAAAACACCTTTATTCTCGGTAATAAACGAAAGCTCTGCTCTTTTATTTTGTTAAAGAGTTGGAAATATATATATGTTGGTTGTTGTGATGAAGTCAAAAAGCAAAGATATTGATTGGTTGTTGTGATGGGTTTTTGTGGTGAAAATGAAAGATGTATGTTTGTCTTTTTGTTACATTTTTGTTGGTTATTGTGTTGAATGTGTTGCCCTTTTTGCATGATTGGTTGAATCCGTGTTCTGGGTCCCTGTAGGAGTGCCTTTTTGGTCCCCACATGGTCATAATTCAGTGTTTTGTGTCTGCCATAATTTAATATGGGTATCAATGTGTGTGCATGTGCTTTGTGTGTGTTTGTGGAATCTGTGTGCTGGGTCCCTGTAGGGTTTGATTATTTAGTTTGACAAAGTCTTTTATTTTGTGCTCAGATTTATTCCAAAAATGGATGATGATGATTTTTTTATATTTGAGATTCACTTTGGGGGAAGATTCAAGAATTTAAATGGTTTGGTATATGTTAATGGTGATGTTACTGCACATGATGAGCCTTTTGATAGTGATTGTTTGTCCATTTTTGAGCTGGAATCTATTTTAGGGAACTATGGGTATCAACATGGGGACCTTATTTACTACAAACTTGCTGATATGAGCCTTGAAAATGGTTTGGTGCTAGTAAAAACTGATGCTGATGTGTTAAAAATGGTGGATGCTCATAAGATAGAGAAGTTTGTTGTATTATATACAGTAAGTGCTGCTGATGCTGATGACTGTATACCATTAACTCCTACACTTCCTGAAGTTTTAGTGGTAGATAAGAGTAAAGGAAAAGGGAAAGAGAGTGGGACTAGCAATAAGAGAGACAAGTTGCCAATAAGTGGTGGAAAAAACAAAAATAAAGGTATTACAATTACTGAGAGGCAACCACCAGTTAAAGGGAAAGAGAAGGAAGTGGCAGATAGGAGTAAAGGCAAAGGAAAAGAGAAGATTGTTGAGGTTTCTGTTGAGGAGGAGTATGATGCAGATGATGATGTTGATTGTGCTGACTATGAACCTAGATTGGAGGTGGAGGATGAGGTTTCTGAGCTGGATCTTTGGGATGGCTTACTTAGTAGTGATGAGGACTTACTTGATGCTGCTGTTGCTGCCTATACTCAAGGAATGGCAAGCCAACCAGCAAGTCAGCCAACTTGTGAAACACCAAGTCAACCACCTAGTCAGCCACCTTGTGAAACACCAAGTGAAACAGCAAGTCAACTTGAAAAGGATTGGAATTCTGAAATGCCTAATAGTGATGAGTTGATATCTCCATTGGCCATAAGTGATGAAGAAAGGGTTCCAAAGGCTCCAAAACCTAGGAGTGTAGAGTTTGATGTGATTGATATGAGTAATCCAGTGTTGGAGAATGGAATGAAGTTCTCTGATGTGTATCAGTTTAGAGAAGCTGTGAGAGAGTACAATTTGAAGATAGGGAAGGATTTATCATTTGTGAAAAATGATAAAGACAAGGTAATTATAGTGTGTAAGGATGAGCACTGTAGTTATAGAGTTTATGGTTCTCAGGTTAGGGATGAGATGACCTTCCAAATTAAGACTTATAATCCCAATCACACTTGCACAAGAGCATACAAGAATAGTGCAATGAATTCAAAGTGGATATCTAAGAGGTATATGGAGACTTTTAGACATGACATAAAAAAACCAACCCTTGCATTGCAACAAGAGATCAAGAGTAAATGGAATGCTGATGTTAGCAAGATGCAAGTCTATAGGACAAGAAAAAGGGCAGCTGAAAACATTGAAGGGAGTCATAAGGAACAATACCAAAAAATTTGGGATTATTGTGAGACTTTGAAGGAGACAAATGTGGGGAGCACTACATTACTAGATGTGGAAAGACCTGGTCTTTATTTCTGACAGACAAAAGGTCATTTGTTAATCTTTTGTGTTTCTTTAATTGTGTTTATTATTTATTATTCTTATATTTTTGTTTAAATTTTTTTTAAGTGTTTATTTTAATATGCTGACTATGTTTGTCATTATTTGCTAATATTTGAAGGGCTTGACTGAAAGTTTTAAAGATGTTTGTCCTAATATGGACCATAGGGCATGTGTTAGGCATATATATGCCAATTTTAGAGATAGTGGCCATAGAGGGAAAGCATTAAAAGATAAGTTGTGGGCTGCTGCATCAGCCTATACAGAGTTTGAATTTGATGCCCATATGGCTGAATTGAAGAAGTTGTCACCTCCAGCATATGAATACCTTTCTAAGATTCTTGTAGCCACGTGGTCTAGGTCTAGATTTACCAAAAATCCCAAGAGTGATCTTATTGTGAACAATTTGTCAGAGTGTTTCAACTCTTACATATTGGATGTTAGGGACAAGCCTATTTTAACCATGATTGACACAATTAGAAGGAAGTTGATGAGAAGGTTCCAAGTGAATAGGGCATCCATTGCAAAGATGAGTAGAAAATTATGCCCTAAGATTCAGGTTAAGGTGGACAAGGCAGGGGTTAAAGCAAGTGAATGCTTGCTTTTGTATTCTGGAGAAGGGAAGTATGAGGTTAACTATAGACAACAAAAGTTTGTAGTCAACTTGAGAGAGAAGACTTGTGGTTGTAAGAAGTGGGACATAACTGGCATTCCATGTCACCATGCCATCTTTGCCATTCTCCATGAGGGAAGTAAAATTGAGGATTATGTGGACCATTGCTATACCATTGAGAAGTACCAAAAGTCATATGAGCTCATAATTCATCCTGTGCCTAGTATGGAACAATGGACTCGGACTCAATATGATCCTGTTGACCCACCATTTGAGAGATGCCACCCTGGCAGACCCAAAAGAATGAGAAGAAGAGACCCTAGTGAACCTAGAAACCCATTTAGGTTTAGTAAAGTTGGAACAAACATTAAATGTTCAAGCTGCAAGAAACTTGGGCATAATAGCAGAACATGCCCACTAGCCAAAAAGCAAAAGAGTAAAACTGGTTCTAAGGTATTATATTTAATTATTACCTTGTCTTTACTTACTTTATTTACTTTATTTATACACTTGTTGCATGGTATTAATGTACTATATGTTGCTGCAAAAGGGTAAGAAGAAGAAGTCTGCTGATGGTGCAACTGGTAGTGCTGGTGGTGCAACTAGTACTGCTGGTGCAACTAGAACTCGTTCTAAGGTATATATTAAATTATTACCTTGTCTTTATTTACTTTATTTATACACTTGTTGCATGGTATTAATGTAGTATATGTTGCTGGAAAAGGGTAAGAAGAAGTCTGGAGGTGCTGGTGCTGCTGGAACTGCTGTTTCTGGAGGTGTTGGAGGTGCTGTAACTGCTGATGGAGGTGTTGGAGGTGCTGTAACTGCTGCTGGAACTGCTGCTGGAGGTGCTGTAACTGCTGCTGGAGGTGCTGGAGGTGCTGTAACTGCTGCTGGAGGTACTGTAACTGCTGTTAGAGGTGCTGGAACTGCTGCTGCTGGAAGTAGAAAAGCCAAAGTGGTGGTGGTGCCAACAGTTGAAAAAGCCATGACAAGAATTGCAGCCAAGAAGCAGAAAAAACAGTAGTTAATATGTACTTATTATAAATATTAAACAGTTAATATGTATTTTATTATAAAATAGTAGTTAGAACAGTTAGTATTTTATTTATTTTGCTCATTACCCAAGCTAGTTGAATATGTATGGTATTTGTCAGGAAACTAGTGCTTGTTGGTAGTTTGGTAAAATGACATACAAGTCTATTTCTACAACTTTAATATTAATGTTATTTTCAGGTTCTTCTTCAGCCTATTTCTACAACTTTACTTTATTTTCTTATTCAATTTTTGTATTCTTTGATTTGAGTAAACATAGGAATGTGATGAATAGAAAAATTTGGATTGCAAAGTGTATCAAATTTTTGTGGTTGGTTGAAATCAGGAACTTCATCAGATAACAAGTTGTTAATGGATTTACCTTGAAACTAAGAATTCTTGGTGTTCAATAGCTTTATAATTATGACCAAGATGATGGCAATCCAGAAAAACAATATTGAAACAAACTCACCTCGGAAAGAGCAAAGAAAACTGATTTTGTGTAATTAGTTGAAGTTCTTTGTCCAAATTGGACTTTCTGATTATATGGTAAGGACCCTATTGGAAAAGCAATGATTGTGTTACCTGATTTTATGGTAAGGACCCTATTGCTGCAAGTTCTTTGTCCCAGTGAAATGATTGTGTTACCTGATTTTATAATTTGGTAATACTCTAGTGTCATTTAGTTTGTTGCATGTTTGATGAGTAATAACAATATTGACCAGTGATCTTTTATAAAGAAAACAAGCAGAAAGCAAACTAAATTAAAAGAACTAATTTGTTCATATGTTCATGTGCTTGCTTACATTTGGAAAAGCAAAACTTTTCCATTTGTCCTGGCATCATCAAAGCTTAAGTGGGAAAGCAAAAATTTACAAGTTAGTATTTTCCCTTTCCAGATTGGTCCAGAAAAAACTTTACAAGTTAGTTTTTATTAATACATACTAAATACAAAAATAAAAAACACCCATGACCCTAATAAAGCTAACTTCAACTTCAACAACAATGTTTTGCATTTGTCAATTTCATCTTTAAGAAGGGCTTCATACTTCTTTGCAGTATTTTCCCTTTCCACTTGAAGCAATGCTTCATACTTCATTGCATCAATCTCTCTAATTGCATCATGTTTAGCAGCTTGAATCTTCATCAATTCCTCATGGCAGCCAGCTTGTATCTCTGAGTTTTCTTTTGACTCTTCTTCAAGTGTGGCTCCTTCCAGTGGAGGGTCAACCCAAACAAAGAATCTACAAGAACGGTTCACCTACAAGCAATGGTATTTGCATCAATCTACAACACAATACCAACAGCCAATACCAATACCAATACCAATACTAATACCCATACCAACATAGACAACTAAGTTTTAATACTAACTACTACTGTCAATACCAATACCAATACCTGAAGCAGATTAATTTCAAGATCAAGGACTTGGGGTTTCACTAAGATTATTAATTCCATACAAATTTGTAAACATGGTGAGCAAGAATACATGATGGTTGAAAATTGAGTCTAAAAGTGAGAGACATTATTAGCTTGTGCAGAAAGGCAGTATGGTTTAAGTTTTTGAGTAATACTTTAATCACTAGTGAGCCACTGATAGAAGCTTCTCTTTAACAATTTCTTGTCAACCACCTAAGTGGGGGCCCTTGTTTTTTATGTTCTTTCTTTATCCTAAGAGTCTTTAACTGCTCCATGTTGTTACTTCCCTAGTGTAGGAATCCTCATTGATTATGTTATAATTAACTAGTGTTGCTTCTCTGAAAATCTTTGACTATCACCTAAAGTAGGGTCCCTCATTGTTTAAGTTCCCTCATCATGTTACGGTCTCCCATTTAATCTATGGTGTGGAGCATAGCTTTCATCATAATGGGGACCCTTTCATACTACTAACTATCACACAATTGAACAGGACATATTGATGAATCCCTTTGTAATCATTTCAAAAAAAAATAAAATTATACTTTCAGCTTTCTAATTTAGAATTGTTAGACACTACCAAAATGTTTGATGAACCAACCACTGTAACTTGCCAATAGGGTACAATAGTAACCACCAACCCACTTCCTCTTCCAGTCTTCCAGTCTTCCTCAAGTTGAGGGAAGACATTTTACTGTTTCTTGAGGAAAAGATGATACTAGGAAAATGCCTTCAATTACCATTCCAGCACAAAAAAAGTATACATTGGTGGAACCATTGAAAGGCATATACATTGGTGGAACCAAATTATTCAGGAACGAAATTTATTCAGGAACCAAATTATACTATTGATGCATTAATGAAGAGATTCAGGACAGTCTCAAAGCACACACAACAAATTCTCACAAACTCACTACAATTCATACAAACCAGTAAAACCAATTAAAAAAAAACCCATTTTAAACAAATTCAACCAATTAAAAAAAAACCCATACCTTAAAATTTTCACAACTGCAAAATCGACGCCCATTATTTTTAGGAGTGCGAGAGGTTTTCACCGGAGTTGGAATGCCACAGTAGCAAAACAGCTCCGCCGTGGCTAGGAAATTTTCACGGCAACTCTAAGAATTTGCTGACTGTGCACTCCCAGAATTTCCACCACCGTGTGATCGGGATCCCTGCATCTTCATCGAAATTCCACCACGGGTTTGATTTTGTTCACGGTGTTCTACGGTGTTCTTGGGTTGCAACTCGGCTTCGACTGATCGAGGGTTTTCTCAGTGGGTCAACGCCGGGTTTGGGGGTTATTGGGTCAAGTTTCGGTTTTTAGGGTTATTGATCGAGGTTGAAGGTGTTTTGGCTATGGAGATCGGAGCTTCAGCTGGACTTGGCTATGGAGATCGTGGGTCAACGCCGGTTTTGGGGGGTTATTGACCGAGGGTTTGGTTTTGGGGCAAATTTGTTACATGGCATATTTGTTTTTTTTATCTCAGATAAGTAAAGGGGGTAAGGGGTAATTCGGGGATTTAAAAAAATATAAGTTGGTAAAGTTAATCTGGTGGGCCCGAGAGCACGTGCGTGTCACGTGTGGCTCAATTCCGTCCATTTTAACTGGATTTTGGCATCGGGGTGTAACAGCCGTGCAATTTTAATAGTTTAGGGGGTCAATTGTTACTTTTTAAAGTTTAGGGGGTGAAGTGAAAAATGGGTGATAGTTTAGGGTGGAAAAGTGTAATTTACCTTTCTTTTTTTTTTAATTCAATTCACTTGGACTATTTGTTTTTCTGTGAGCTTTTGCAGTAGAAGCCATTCACTTGGTATTGTTCATATTGTACTTTGTCTCTTCCCAGCAACACTATATTATTCATATTGTACGTTTCTCTCTTTGATTGGATTTACTCCTCTTTATTTGTTTGTTTCTCTTCTAAGTTTTTCGAGGAGGTTGCTTTCCCTTGATAAATTTGTTTATTTTTTTAATTTTTTGTGTAAGCATTGTTCCTTGACCCTTTGAATATTTTGTAGATAGAATCGAATTTTGAAAGAAGTTAATTTTCACGGATAGAGTTTTCATGTTTTGATTGCATATATAGCAAGTCCCTTTGATATACGTACAAATGTGCCCTTGCAAGCAAGTCCCATATGCTTCTGGGAGGGGCATGGCATTTGTAATGCATTTTAATAAATCTTAAACCGTAGCTGGTCACATGTTGAATTCTTTTTTTTTTTTTTCTCAATCGTATCCTTTCATCATTTGTCAGAAAATGATAATTTACTGATAATTTAATTAAGTGAAACCTGTTGTTACTCCTTAACTTGCTATTACCTAAGTTATTTATTGGAGTTGTCAGGTAAGCATGATGTATTTTGTAATATGAAAACTTTTTAATCTTAAAAGACATATTTTTGTTATATTATTTTATTTGTGCTGCACTGACATTTATTTTCCCTTTTGATGTAGGTCCATGAATGTTTTTTCATGTGCATATTTGGCCAATTTGGTCCTATTTGCACATCAATAGATACATCGAAAGCATTAGAAAGAAATTTGGCATAACAGTAAAAAGAGTAGAAATTGCTAATTACTTGAATTTCTTAAAGTCATATTGTCAAATTATCACAAATTATGGTATCGGGTGAGTGTCCCTATTTATTGAGAATGCAGCTGTCACGTGTCCCAAGCTGTCCAAAGACAAGTCTGTATCTCAGCCCAAACCAAGCACGGCATCGCCCACAACTGATTAATCCTATTTCAATTCAACAAGTGATAAGTCTGCCTTATCATTATCATTAGTTTCAGAAAATAAAGATAGGATTGGTTGTGATAGTTTAAATTAAAATATAATTAGTTGCAGTAGTTTGAATTCAAATAGATAGTAGAAGATATGTATAATTTGTTATCTACTTGTATACAAACTCTCTATAAATATCAATATACAAACTCTCTGTACAGTGTGCAAGAGTATATCGCAATATTATTGTTCTTATACTATTCAAGGGAGTTGGTACAAATATCTTCTGTGCCATTGTCGGTGCTGGTGTGCTTGTAGGTTATGACAAGCTTCAATTGATTGTCTTTAGTAAGAAGTATGGTTCTGGTGGTGCCTAATTAAGAGGAAAAGAGAGACATCTCCACCCAATATAGCTATTGATCTTGATGAAAATCTTATGGAATTCAGTTTTCCATGGATTCATTCTTAACTCACTTGAATAACTTAGTTGGAGGACTTTAATACTAAAAAATTGTTGCCTTCTTGAAGGATCTTTGTTCCCATAATCCTTGATTATCAAAGCAGTTGCAATTTCACTTTGTTGGTTTATTGATACATAAGCAATTTTGAGTATTCCTTTTAGAATTTTACCGAATCTTCAAAATTTTGTAAGAGTTGTGCTATAGCGTTGTGGATCATTCTCTTCTTTCCCTTGAGAATTGAGAGAGAGAAAGTGTCTTTGTTGAAAGCTATAAATAAGATATTAAGTTGAAATTGATCGTCCGTAGTTTGATTGTGGTATTTAATGATTGAAACAATCTTCCGACTTATATCATCTAAAATTTAAAAAAAAAAAAAAAAAAAAAAATCAAGATATCTTTAGATCTTATTTTTAATAGTTTTCCCGTGCATCGCACGGGTTTGCGACTAGTATATAAACTAAAAGCTGAAGCTGAGAGAAAATTTTTAGGCTTCCCCAAATACCGCCATGTAAGATTTGTTGCTCCAACAATATTTCATATCATTTTTCTTTCTATTTCACTCTCTCTCTCACTTTCTCTCCCCATTGCCTCTTCATCTCTCTCACCTCTTCATCTCCCATAGGTTTTTCACATACCCATTAAATCACCTATCCCAAATCTTCTATTTAAATCCTCCTATTTCCGTTTCTTTTTAAATCCCACTTTTTCTTATATTGCCAAAATTAAATGTATTCAATATAAATAGTATATGCTAAAATCATTAAAGCCACAATTACTCTTTAAAAAAAAAAAAAATCCTTCTTCCTATATTGAGCTACCATTATGCCATCATGCCCTTTGAGTTTTCAGTTATATGTCTTATGACTATTCACATCCTTCCATTGATAAATGGAAGAAAAATAGTCTCTAACATTGTAACGTTCCTTGAAGACATAAAGTTTCTATATGTCTAAAATCTAAAATCTCAAATCACCATTCCACTTTAAATAGTTGAATCCAAAATTTTATGTTCCACCAGTAAGTCCTCTCTCTCACTCTCCACTTCAAATATATATATATATATTTCTTTCCAAATTTCTTTCTTAGTCGATGCCTAATGAATTTGAAAGGTATGTGGAAATTATCAAGCATTCAATACCACAGTCTGTTTATCGCTTGCAATCTAAGAGAAATTCTTCGATCCTCTCTTGAATCTTTGGTAATCAAATTTCTTTTATTTTCATTCCCTCTTGGTTTTTGTTAGGTATTTCAACTTTTGATTACTTTTTCATTGGTTAATCTCTTTAGTTTAGCGTTAAGACTAAATGCTAATTTGCTCTAACATGTTTTGATATTTTGTTTCTAGAAGGTAGCAAACCAAGCAAGCTAACTTATGTTTTGTTACTAGAAGGTATTTGTTATCATTGGATTTTCTATTTTGAGAATGCATTCTCGAAAATGCATTCTAAAGAATGCATTCTCAAAATAGAAGATCCAATGAACACTCTTAATGATAAGGACTATTTGGAAACATTCAGTAAAGGTTGAGAACTAAAAGTATAATTAAATTAAAAAATAATCATATTGAATCTTCCTGCGGGTCAACGACTAGTATAATAGAAATAGTTGCATTACCTCCCCCATCAATTAAACTCATCTCTCTGTTTTGTTTAAACCCCTATTAAAAGAGAGCCTTAAAAGAATGCTAATGAAGCGTGGAAACATCTATATCTTCGCCATAATTGCGTTTCCATTATCAAAACGTTTCGTCTACCCCGTCTCCTACTTCACTCCCAAAGACGACTTTGAGCCCGGAACACATGTCTATGTCCCAGTAGTAACCACCACATTATGATTTTTCAAAGACGCCAAATGCTTTTTCTCGGGTTTCCACTATTCTTTTCACAAGACTACTGTAAATTTTGAAAGAGACAGGTCTTTGTAGTGCGGGTGAATGGGGAAGATGAGTAGGAAACTTCCCTCTGTGGAGAGTCTCCGGCTGTGGTATAAGCATGGTTTTAAAAACCGGACCGGGGAGAGAACCGGAAAGGGGAGTGGTTCCCGTACTAGTGGTCCGACCGGGGTCGGACCGGTGGCCGAACCGGTGACGTCATAAATAATTAATTAATAATTTTAAAATTATATAAATAATTAAATAAATACAGAAAAATTTGTAACTAATAATATAGGGTTAACAAAAATATATAGCAAATTTATATGAGTTTCCACATTTTATATTTTGCGAAAAAAATCAATGGCAAGTGCTTTAATATTTAACAGTGGATCTCTTTGATATTTAACAACCGCAGCAACATGTTTAGGAAGTAAAGCAGGACTCATTCCAAAAACACAAAGCTAATAAGAGATAAATCACATTAAAAATCCATAAACCCAGTTCAAATTTGAAGCTGTTTAAGCTTTATTTTCACTTGCACAACCCAACAAAAAGAAAAACCCACAAAATATTATGATCCAAAATGTGCTTTTAAAGAACAAAAAAAAAAAAAAAAAAAAAAAACAAAAAAAAAAAAAACAGGGGAAAAAATAATTAAAATCAAATACCTGAACTGTGAGTCACCGTGAGAGTGAGAGTGAGAGACGCCGGAGGCGAGACCGTGAGTCACCGTGAGAGTGAGAGTGAGAGACCGAGACAGTGAGAGAGATGGACAGAGCGTGACCGGGAGGGAGAGAGCGGCGTGAGTGAGAGTGAAAGTCAGTCACTGGCGTGAGGAAGACACCGGCGTGAGGCAGAAGGGGCAAGCGAAGAACTGAAAATAAAGCTTAGGGTTAGGATAAGCAAAAAAAAAAAGAGACAAAAACGGTGTGTTTTGTGATTAAGTGAACCGGGCCAAAACCGATTCAACCGCTCCGGTTCGCGGTTTTGGCGGTCGAACCGGCGGTTTCCGGTTTTTGGCCTATTTTTTCATTTTTCCGATTTTTTCAGAGAACCGGACCGGATTGGACACCGGTCCTCAGTTGAACCGGCCGGTCCGGTCCGGTTTTTAAAACCATGGGTATAAGGGATTACCCGAGGCACAAACCATGTTTCAGCCTGTTTTCAAAGTCAAGTCAACTACCGTGCTAATTAAACAAAGAAACCACATATTATATAGTGGAGAAAGAAGAAAAGAAGCTAGTGGCTATAAAAGAGCAAGGCCACAAAGCACAAGGGGAAAGATATAGATAAAAATGAGGAAAAGTTTAAGATAGAAGACCCATTAGATGGGCTAGCTTATTGTAGTTTTGTTTGTTTGTATCTGTTTTTTTTTTAATCTGTTTGCAATTGTTGGCTTTGGCATTTTAATTGCTGCTTGTAATTCTCTCTCATTCAATAAAATAAAATAAAATAAATGCTACTTTTTGTTCCTTTCTCTTTGTAAACAATCCTTAAATCTACAATCCATATTCGATGCCAACAAATGCAACAAAACAAAACCCATTATCACCAATCATTATAATCTCCAAAATCTTTAAATTTTTTTTTTTTTAATGAATATTACACTTTTGCTCATGTTGGTGAAAGCAGCTTCACTCCAAAACCAAGCTTTGTAAGTCTCGCATGCAGTGGCGGCGCCACTTGTTGGCCAGGGTATTCATATGAACACCCTGACTTCAGAAGAAAAATTAAGAAGTATGGAAAAAAAATAAATAAATAATGTAGATTTTGAACAATGAACACTCTTAATTAAAAAATTGAACACTCTCAAATAGAAATTGAACACCCTAACTTTTTCATTTCTCAACAAACTCAGCAAAAATGATTAACAAACCCCAATGACAACTCAAGAAGAAAAAGAGAAACTCAGCAACAAACTTGGGCTCGTGAACGTGTGTTGGGAAAAGAAGAAGAATGAACAAACCCAGTGAATATGTGAACGGTAGAAAAGAGGAATATTGAGGGAAACAAGAAAAGAGAGGGTGTAGGTGTGAAACGTGTGGTGGAGAGGGGGTGTGTGAATATGTGGTGGGGAAAATTGAGGAGGGAAAAAAGAAAGGAAAAAGAAAAAGGGGACTTATGACTTGTGACTAGTGTACGTGTGTTGAGGGAAAAATAATATATAAAGAAATATGAAAGGGAGGGAAGGAAAAAAAAAAAAAGAAAGAGTGAGAAGACAAATTTTACCACAAAATTAAACAAAAATATTATTAATGGCAAAGTTATATGTATAGTGGATAGTACGTTTAATTAATCTTAAATTTATAACTTAACAAATTCATAATGAGACCTAATAAAATTAATAGATTAATTCAATCTCCTACATTTACAAATTAGAATTAGGCCAGATTAAGATTTCTATGTCCTAAAAAAATAGCTTAATAAATTCATAGTGAGAATTAATAAAATTAGCTATTTTTGTCTATTTGTCCTCACATTACATGTTGAATACCTTATAATCTATCATTTATTAATTTTTTAGTACTACATACAAATTTACGATAAAGAAATCACTTATATTGTAAGATGCATCTCATACTCAAGAGAATCGGAAAAAACTTTTAATGAACACCCTGAAAAAAAATTTTGGAGCCGCCACTGCTCGCATGTATATATATATATATAAACTAGATTTGTCATTCTAGGTATTGTGAACTTCATTGAATTCAATTATGGGAAGCAAGAAAGTGATAGTGTTAGTTCTACTGGTGTTTCTTAATAATGAAGGCATTTTTGTTTTTCTAGGACACAAAGTCAAAGAGTCAAGATTTCACACGGATATAGAATTAGCGTGTCTTTGACGCATATGAGAAAGTATAGTAATATAATACTCATTTCACTTACATAATAGGAAATCATACTAATTAAATTCATAAAGAATGTGAGAAAATTGAGTATCACGATGAAGCTATACTCAAGAGTGAATATCTAGAACCGTATTTATAATGTTATCTGCCATACCACAAGAGCCCAACAGCACCTGACGGCTCACACTTCATTTCCAAATGCCTTACCAACCAATAATAGTTGGCGTGGTCCGGAGATCTTGGTTTCTCTTTCCGGTACTAATCTTTTTTCTTCTCATTGTCTCCTATGAACCAGAAGCCAAACACAAGAATGTTACTGGTGTAGGTTTAATCATCGATGTTAATACCCGTATAGGAAAAGAAGAGAAAACAGCTATGGAAATTGCAGCTAGAAACTACAACGCAAATTCAACTACTCACAAACTCTCTCTTTATTTCCAGGACTCCCTCAGAGTCACTTCTGCTGGTAAGTAATTAGCATAAAAATATCACAGTAACATTTATGTTGATGGAAATATCTAATAAATTTTGTTAACAGCTGAAGAGATGATAAGAGAGAAAAAAGTGAAAGTGATTATTGGCATGCACACATGGCAGGAAGCAGCTCTAGTAGCTGATATTGGAGGTCAAGCTCATGTTCCGGTTATTTCGTTTGCAGCACCAGCCATCACACCACCTCTAATGCCACTTCGTTGGCCTTTCCTCATACAAATGGCTAAAAATGGTTCTGAACAAATAAAATGTATTGCAGATATTGTTCACGCACACAATTGGAAAAGGGTCATAGCGATTTATGAAGATGAAGCATTTGGTGGTGATTCCGGGAAAATCTTACTTTTATCTGAGGCTCTCCAACATGTTGGTTCAGAGATTGAGTACCGTTTGGTTCTTCCACCATTTTCTGCTTTGTCTGATCCAGAAGGGGTGGTTCATAAAGAGCTTGTTAAGCTACTAAACACACAATCTCGGGTTTTTATTGTTCTTGAGTCATCATTAGCAATGGTGACTCATTTGTTCAGAGAAGCTAAGAAGATGAGATCAGTATGGAGCGAGTTAGCTTGGATAATTCCAGAGAGCGTTACAAGTTTGCTGGACTCCATGAACAACTCGGTTATTGCCTCTATGGAAGGTGCTTTAGGAATCAAAACCTACCATTCTGAAGAAGGAAGCTCAGATTACCAAGATTTTCATGCCCAGTTCCGGAAACTTTTTAGAACTAAATATCCAGAGGAAGATAATTCCGACCCTGGGATTTTTGCTTTGCGAGCATACGATAGCATTAGTATTGTTATGCAAGCGATAGAAAGAATGACTAGTAACACTAGCAGTCCAGAGAGGTTGTTACACAATATGTTATCAAGCAATTTCTCTGGTTTGAGTGGCAAAATACATTTTGAAGGAAGCCAACTCTCAGAGACTCCTATTTGGAGGATGGTAAGCATAGTTGGGAAGAGATACAAAGAAATAGGCCTCTGGAAATCAGACATTGAGTTCTCCATGAGCCCTTTAAAAGAAAAAATTGAAGAGAAAAATGAAAGTGGTGGTAATGTTAATGATACCACAAATACTCTGGCTGGTCTAGTAATTTGGCCAGGGAACTTAAAACGAATTCTGAAAGGTTGGGAAATGCCAACTCATGCAAAGCCATTGAAAATTGGAGTGCCTAGTAGAGAAATATTTGAGAAGTTTGTGAAGGTCGAGTACGGGAAGAAAGAGAATAATTATACCGGTTTCTGCATTCAAATTTTCCTTAAGGCGATAGCACTTTTGCCATATCCTCTGCCTTATAAATTTGTGGCCCATAATGGCACCTACACTGAATTGATTCATCATGTCTATGATAAGGTAACTTCTCTGACTTCTATTCATTAGTGCTTGTTAATAAACAGCTGCTGCATAAACTACAAAACCAACACTTCAAATTATTCTGCCTTTTAGTTTTCTATGTGCACGTTTACAGATTTTAACATAAACAGGAAACCTTAACTTCTAAAAACCACCATCCACATTTGCTTTTAGTTTTAATATTCTGTTAACATTAATCTGTCTGATGTACCATCCTTTTGTGGTCGCTTAAGTATAAGCTATCAATGAATAACTGTAATTTCCAGACTATATAGATCAGTTTAGTGTCCAAAAACTGTAACAAGTAAAGGATTAAGTAAATTAAATTCATTTGTAATTTTTCTGGTGTTGGTTTGTACAAATCCTGAAACTTCTCATTGTAACTAATTGTAATTCCACAACTTTTTTTTACTTGTAATTCCAAAAAATAAATAAATAATTTGCAAGACCTTTCTGATAGCTTATTAGAAATTAACACAGAGAGGCCCTTTGGAAGAGATGGGATCTATAAATAGAAAGTAAGCCGCTTTAGGAAAGGCAGTGAATCATTGACTAGAGCTAAACTCACTAGTATTGAAGTCCTTTATTTTATTTTTTTGGTTACAATTATTTATTTCTGATTAGGATTTTATGCTTGTCATGTGGTTCCCAATACAACAAAAGACTTATGATGCTGCCATTGGCGACTTCACCATACTAGCCAAACGGTTGCAATACGTGGATTTTACTGTTCCATACCTGGACTCAGGTATAGCGATGATAGTTCCAGCAAAATCTACGGGGTCAGCATTGTTTTTTACGAAGCCTTTCACCTGGGACATGTGGGTGGTGACTGGTGTCATCTTGATGTACACAACGCTCATAGTTTACTTCCTGGAGCGCCAATCCAATCCAGAATTTAGTGGCTCATGGAAGAATCAGATTAGCACTGCACTCTGGTTTACCTTATCTTCTCTGTTCTTTGCACATAGTAAGTATCAATTTTATGTATAAAACCCATGACATCATGAACAGATTACTTTGGTGGCACTGCTGCCAGCTGCTGCTCATTTATTATCATAAGATTCAACATGTTAATTGCCACAAAGATATGGCTTAAACTTACACAGAAAAAAAAAAAAATTGAACATTATGAGTTGAAAGCACTTGTAACACATGGTTTCATGTTGCTTGCAGGGGAGAATATCCATAACAACTTCACACGTTTGGTGATTGTTGTGTGGCTTTTTGTGGTATTGATCCTAACCTCGAGCTATACTGCTAGTCTGTCTTCAATGCTCACTGTACAACAACTGCAATCAAATGATATCGAGTGGTTAAAGAATAACAACTTGAAAGTTGGTTATAACTGTTTGTCTATAAGGGAATACCTGGAAGATGTGCTTAAGTTCAAACCACAGAATATCGTGAGAGTCCGCAGCCAAGAGCAATACCATGAGGAATTCGAAAGCAAATGTATAGCTGCTGCCTTTCTTGAACTCCCATATGAGAAAGTTTTCCTCAATAAGTATTGCAAGGGTTACACTGCTACCATACTAAACACCCACAAATTTGGAGGATATGGCTTTGTGAGTACTAACTGAAACCTTACCTTATGAATTTCATGACTCAAACACTGCTACCATACTGTTGTTTGAATTTCCACATGTAATAGAAATCTTATCTTTCTTTCCACTCAGGTCTTCCAAAAAGGCTCCCCAATTGTAAGGGATTTTTCTGAAGCAATTCTCAAGCTAGCAGAGAATGGAATTATAAGGACTCTGGAGGATGAATGGTTAACTCCCCAAGATGAGTGCTCAGACAACATAGCTTCCAGCGAACCTGAAAGCTTGGGTCTCCAAAGCTTTCAGGTTCTCTATATAGTATCTTTCGCCACTTCTACGATTTGTCTTCTGCTATCCCTAATTCTTTTACCCAAAAGTCGTCAACAACATCAAGATGCTTCTGATGGAAATGTAACTCCAGGCGAAGAGAGTGCTTGGAAGAAGGCAGTTAGATTTGTAAGATACTTTTATATCAAAAATCGAGGAAGAGCTCCAACGTTGGCAGACACATTCAGTAGCATTTTTGACACTCCAGAGCACGTTCAGTCCTCCCCACCAGTAGAAATTGAAATGCAATGAACTATTGATTGTAAGAAAGAAGCACAAAGATTTGGATGTTATCTTAGATATTAAGATTCCTTGTGCATAATTGTCTTGCAAGCTCTATCTTAGATAATCCTTCACCAGCATGGTATTCCAAATTTCTAAGCACATGAATCATTATATGTTGTAAAAGATCTAGGAATGGAATGACTATTACTTCGTAATCACCATTAAGCTTTTCGACTACTTTGAATAATTATTCATTAAGTCACATAATAGCTCAAAATAAGCTTTTTGATTATTTGAATAGTTTTTCCTTAAGTCACATAATGACATAATAGCTCAAAGATACAAAATCCAGAACCCATTCTTGGCTACTATTTTCTCTCTCTTTCTCTCTCTCTCTCTCTCTCTCTCTCTCTCTTCTGAAAGAAACCATTAATTTTTTTTTTAATAACAGGTAACTTTTATAATTAGTGATTCACTGATTGTAGTCGCCTAATTAACATATTACAAACTCGTTTTTTTATATATATAATGTATTAAGTTAAATTTCAAATTTTTAGGAAACATGTTTTATTATTATTTTAGAAAAAAACAAAACAAAACAAACAAACAAACTTGTTTTATAGAGGATCATTTTATTCAAGCAAATGAATTTTTCAGAATTTGATATCTTTGGGAGAAGTTAATTGTTATTTTTTTTTTAACATTTACGGAGATAATAATTTGATTAGAATATGACTCAATTTTATCATCAAAGCATGCCATATAAAACTTGTAAAATACACATTCAGATTCTATCAATGTGTTATAACCAAATGGATGCATAGGAATATGTATTTCATTACACCTTATATTCCTCATAATACTTATTCTTATTCCTAAGTAATTATCATTACAGTGTATAGCTTGCGTGTTTCCCTTTCACAGTTAATGATACTTAAGTTCTTATTCAACCAAACATAAGTTATATTCTACAAATTGTCAGAATTATAAAATAATTCCTCTGAATGCAAGTTAATCGTCATTAAAATACACACGCATGCATACACAAAGTAACAGGCATGCAAGATTCCTAAATCCCGACCGCTAATTAAGAACTTGTAGAGGCCCATTTTTTCGGTCCACTGCAGACCAAGTCCAAGACCCCGGAAATTTGTCAAAGGCCCAAAGTCCATCAAGCCCAGTGGTCCACGGTAGCCAAAAATATATTAAAAAAAAAAAAAGAAATGGCTTTCAGCCATCAACCAAATCCAAAGCCCAAAGAAAGGAAACCCAGCCCATTCCATCCACAAACTCATGTCAACAAGAGAGGCATCAGAGGGTTCAAAATAATTCAAAAAGGAGAGGGAAAAATGATTCCCACGTGAAGCATCATTTTTTCCCTCCTCTCTTGGCGTGGAGCTCAAGGCGCTGAAGGGAACATTTCTAAGACAAAAATCAACTTCCCAAAGCTTCATGATTATAATGAAGGGTTGGCTTTCTTCATTAACCAGCAGATATGGGAAATATCTCCAGGAAAAAATGGTCTGCGATGGCACCAGTGATAGCAAGAAACAATGAAGAAGGTGACTGGTCCTCCACTTTGTCCATTGGTCCACGGCATACTCCTTCACAAAAAAGGGTCCATGGTGACAACCAGCAAAAACCAAGATTGATTAAAAAGATGAAACAAGAACGGAAAAGACCAAGAAATCTGCCATGGCTGCCCAAACCAGCATCAACCAAGGGTGACGACCACCGCAGCCCAGCACTCCGGTGGTCCTTGCTCATCCTCATCATGGAGCTTAGGAAGCACGGTTTGGAGGTAGGGGAATCAATCTACTGAAATTTCATTTGATCTGCCACAACATAAAAAAGCATTGATTTGCTGGGAAACAATGCCAAAAATGGTAAGATCAAATTTTAATTAATGCAAAACGTATATGAGTCAAGTCAATCTAATTACTCCAGCCCATTACCAAACATTTAATGTTCATCACCTCTCTCCTCATAAATGAGCCAAAGATCCACCGTCCACCGCAGATCAAGTCAAATCTGTGGCAGATGAAAACCATCAGCCTAATCTTCAATAAATTTTGTCAAATCTCGCCCCTTTATTTCTTGGATAAACAGTGATTCTCATGATGAAGAGGATAATAAATGAAACCACTAGGCATGAACACCACTATAAATAGGGGTGAGAAAGGGGAAGAAGGGGTTGATCAGCTGGTAGGTGGAGTTTCATACTGAAATTAACTCCTCCATTAGAGCTGACTTCAAAAGCTCAAAGAAAAAGGATAACTAGAAACAGTCTACGGGACACTTCCCGTATGTCCACGGTAGACTAAAAATACCTTTTAGTCTGCCACAACAGAAAGAACCATCCTCTTACCCATCAAACACTGACACCAAACACTTAATCTGATCCATGATACTGACTCATGTACGATTTTGCACAGTAGATGATTCTCTTCCTACTCCCCAAATCTCCTAAGTTCCATGATTTACTGCGTTTCTTTAGTCTGTTACTACTTTTCGCAAGTTATGGAAAAAGCTAAGTACTTTGTGCTCAGTTTCTTGGTCTACGGTGTTGACCCCTGAGCTTTATCATTTATCATGTGTATTATGTTCATTGCCACTTATTGTAAACTCTTGAGGAAGTTAAATTCGTTATATTGAGTTTCAGTCTGTGGGATTGCTTCCCTTTACCTATAGATAAGTTTGTAATACATTTCTTATGTATTATTGTCATTGTACGTTGTGATTACTGAATGTCTTGGTAGGAGTAAAGTTCACGGTTGTTAGCTCATTTTGATCTGCGGTGTTGATTCTTACCCGTCCACCGCAACCCTCTAAGTGAGGACTGGGGCCCGGTAGATCAAGGAGCATTGGAGGGAAAGCACCATCAGCCATCAAGTAGTCCACCAGACTTGGTGTAGAGTTTTGGGCTCAATATCCCCATACACAAAAATCCAGCCCGTATCCAGCCTGTCCGTGGATTGATATGCGGCCCATCAAAGCAGAAATTTTGAGCATCCACAAAACTCAAAACACTAAATCTACTGGACAAGCTCCAGAGGAATATGATTTCTAGTGTTAGCGCACAAATGAATCTAGAAACTCATCAGCTTCCTCTATGAATTAAAACTAGCTCCAACAGAGAACTTCAATACATCAATGGCCTAGTGGTATACTTCTGGTACATGTTGACCTTTTGAATTCCAAATGTCTTCTTACTCTGTTGGCACATGCCTAGACTACCGGAAACCTCTTCCTCTTCCACGTCCACCCCATCCCCTGCCTCTACCCCTAGTCCCACCTCTCCCACCATGAGACAAACCTTCCAATGCTCTATTAATGTCACGCCCCAAACACACTAAGGTCCAAAGCATGAAAAACTAAACCATCAAGAGAAACTGTGGGAAATTTTTTTTTTTTTTCCTTTATGTTACACCATATACACAATATATCTATATTATTAGATATCCACATAATCTCCACAAAGTAAGTCAGAGCTCTAGAAACTGTTTACAACAATACAAAATACAAATCATACATCTCAAAAATATAAATTTACAGTTGAGATGTCTCTAAAACTCGACCACCACCAAAGTAACTATTGTCTCTGCAAAAGATAGAGATTACGACTCAACTGATACACAACGAGTCTCCCAATCTAGTGTAGTGCTCCAGAACTTTAACTCGAGGTATAGCTAACAGATCTGAAAATGTGGTTAAATAAAAGAATGAGCTAAAGCCCAGTAAGTAGATAAATAATGGGGTTAGGGGAAATACAAGTTTATTGATACTAAAGCATGTTACAAAACATAACGTATATTTGGAAACTTTTATATAAATTCTCTCAAAATCATCTTCCTTGCAATAATCTGAAAGATTTAGAAAGAATAATGCAACACCAAGCTTTTCAAGATATGAATACTGAAAACTAACATAATACACCATGTGAGCCATATAATTTTCCAATACATTTCAAAAGCATAAAACCACAAACAAATACCAAGGCCACGTGACAAGGCTTCTACTAGGAGCTTCGTTAGGCCCACAAGTAAAAGACCACACAACTAGGCTTCTACCAGGAGCTTCGTTAGGCCCACAGATAAAAGACCTCATAACTTGGCTTCTACCAGGAGCTTCGTTAGGCCCACAGATAAAAGACCAAACAACTTTATTTCTACCAGGAGCTTCGTTAGGCCCACAGGTAAGTTGTGATTACTACCAGGAGCTTCGTTAGGCCCACAGGTAAGTTGTGTTACTACCAGGAGCTTCGTTAGGCCCACAGGTAGTTGTGATTCTACCAGGGGCTTCGTTAGGCCCACAAGTAAACGGCATCCAGCTGGGTAATCACCATATAATCACAATTGTCACGGCACAAGAGGTAAAACAACCAAAATAGCTCACAGGTTAACATAATAAAAATACATAGTCATTTCCAAGTGGTTGGATAAGACCTTTCAACATTCAAAGTATTCACAAAGCTTGTCACTTATCCAAATAATTCCCAAACATTTAAAAGTTTCCAAAACATATCTCAAACAACAACATCAATGATAAAGCATCTTTAGAAATCACAACAATCCAATAACTTTATCAAATAACTCTCCAAAGATTAATGAAAGATGCTTATAAAATTTCCAATCTAGCAAATCATGCATTTCCCCAAATGCAATATCAAATATAATGCATTTTCTCATAAATAAATAAATACTAAGGTTTAAACACAAAACCCCTTAGGAAAAGTATAATTTCACAATAATTTCCAAAATGTGTTTATAACCTTAAAATAAATCTCATATGCAATGATGATTATTTTTCTAAAAATCCCATTAAGAAGCTACTTACCTCGCGTGATCACCAGTTTTACCTCGAGCGAGCACTACACAAGCAAGCCAATCTAGTCACTAGGTCCATCATCAAGTACCTTGGAACCTAGAAACATAAATCAAGCCTATAAATAATCTTACCCATCACAAAGTAGAACATCACACTTATCTCCATAAACTAAAAGGATCCCCTAAACTTCAAACCAAAGGCTCTAAAGCCTAAGTTGACCATCCTAAGACAGAGATCCATTCCCAATTGGGAATCAAACAATCATACAAGAAATCTCTAGGATCATAATGCTACCAAGATATTTAATGCCCCATTGCAAGCAATGTGCATTAACTACAATAAATACAAAACACATCCCTGAAAATCAGGAATATCAAACAGAGCAAGACTTATACATTTCTTTCGGTTACCAAACGAAAGAATCAAGCCACAATAAAAATCAACCAAGTAGTACACACATCAAGGAATACTCATATGAAATTTTAACTCAATTCAATAAATAAAAGCTTGGGACAAATTCTGCAATAATATCTGTTTTCAGATTAAAAATGGAAGCAGGTCAGCCCTTTGTAAAATTCGTTTGACCCACTTAGAGTCATCCGATTAGCCTGAAAATTTATAAGGATGTACTTCTATATGTGTATAATGTACCACAGAAATTTCAGCTCAAAAAGAGTTCTACACAATTTATTAAAAATCCCGCACTGTGGCTGACTCAAATCTGACAGATTTGGAGTTAAGAAGGAGAAATGACTACTTGGTTCAAGGAAACACAATTCAAATCAAAGCCATGGATTTTAACTTCCTAAAAATAGGAAACTTCAGCCCTTATAGAAAAATCCTCTTTGAAGTTTTGGTTTAGAAACATCACCTAAGAAATTTCCCATTACATTAGTCAATACCCATAACACCAAGAACAACTCTCAAACAAACCTTGTATTGATATCTTAAGAAATTAGAGAATGGGTCAAAGATTTCACCTTAGATTACGTAAATATGGTCGGCGTGAGAGAAAGACGAGCTTTGCCGGCGGGTTGTGGAAGACAGCTGATCTGGTGGCATGATTTGGTGGTGGTTAACCGGTGTGAGAGAGAGGGAGTGACCGAATGAGAGTGGGAGGAAGTGAATGTGTGTGCTGGTGAGGACAAAAAGAAATAAAGTGAGAGTGAGGGAGAGCTACGGGAGAGACATGGAGTGTTCTAGAGAGAATTGTGTGGTGGGGAATGGTTTATAGCAAAATATCTAATAGGAAAATTTACATAAATACCCCCCCACTTTACACTTAAATTTCTGGGGTGTTACAATTAACCAGCTGGTTTTGCAAACCACCAGCTCCACGGCCCTTTTTAGATGCCACATTGCTGGAGCCATTAGCAGCAGTAGAAGGTCGTTTCCCGCTGCACACAAAATTCGTATAAAATAAAAATGTATCCACCATAAAGGTTCCATCTCAATAGCATGAAACCTTCCAGGAGAGTAATGCAAAGTGCATGAAGTGTTAAAATCACCCTTCACTATTGGCACAACCATGAGGAAGGGAAAAAAAAAAAGGTGATTTCCAAGACTAAAAAAAAATTATACTTGTTGGATATTATTATCCCACATTGGAAATAGTTGGAGTGAGTAATGTCTTTATAAGACAATGGGCAATCCTCATCTCATAAGGCGTCTTTTGAGATTGAGTTAGGCCCATTGGACTTTAACATGGTATCAGAGCCACTTTCTTGTGGCCTTCACTAGGCAAAATCCGGCGTTCCTCCGCTGCTACGGGTTCACGGTCTCTTCCCCGAGATCGCAAACCCTCTCGCCGTTTCTGCCTTCCTCGGAATCCTCATCTCTGAGTTTCTGTTTGACTCAAAAACACCTTCATTGGATAGATCTCATCAAGATCTGTCCATTGCCACCAAAATCGGCCGGATCCAGCCACGCACGCGCCCCCACGCGCCGCCAGAAGTTTCTGGCTCTCCAGCCACGCGCGCACGCGCTCCCACGCGCAGACCAGCGCCGCCACGCGCCTCACGCGCCTTTCCTCTCTGCTTGCCACGTCAGCCCTAGTGATGTCACACTGACGTCAGCCCTAGTGACCGCCGCCGTTGACCAGTTGACCGCCGCCGTTGACCGGACAGAAAAAAAAAAAAAAAAACCACTGTCCTTCACGGTTTTTCGCGTAGATTCTATTTTTGAAGTCCGTTTTCTCATCCGGATCTTCCAGGTATGGGTTCTACTTCATGTTATGAGATTACACATCCCATTACTGTTATTCTTGATGGACCCGCTTCTTATCATGCTTGGTCCCAAAACATGACTGTATTTCTCAAAGGGCGCCGACTTTGGCGTTATGTTACTGGTGACATTCCAAAACCAGTGCCTAGGTCTGACACAGATTTCGGTAGTTCTGATGGTGACTCTGTAGCTGCAGCAGTTGTTCAGGTTGATGATTTTGAGGCTCGTCTTGAGGAGTGGGAAAGCATCCAATGCCGGATCCTTTCCTGGTTCATTAACACCTCTGTGCCTGCCATTAGCAGTCTCCTTCCTCGATTGGAAACAGGTCAAGCGGCCTGGTCTTTCTTGGCCACTCGGTACAACTGCACTTATGACTTTGCCTTGGAGTTTCATATTGAAGTCAAGCTTTATCAAATGCGCCAAGAATCAGGTCAGTCTATTTCTGATTATTACTCACAGACTGCTTCTATGTGGGAACAACTAGCTGCAGCTGATCCACCACTTCGATATGCTGAAGACATCGATCTTTTTGCCAAGTACAAAGATCGTCGTCGCTTCACACAGTTTATGATGGGTCTCCGTGAGGACTTTGAACCTACTCGAGCTGCTTTGCTTAGTCGTTCTCCTCTTCCTTCACTTGATGCTGCTGTCAAGGAGCTTATTTCTGAGGAAAATCGACGTCCTCACCATCATTTGTCTTCTTCAGATGTTGTCCTGGCTACACCCCGTCCTCCATCTTCTTCTGATCGATCTCGTCGTTTTTGCACGTACTGTCAAAAACCAGGTCATGACATCACTGAGTGCTACCGCAAGAAAAAGGATGACAAAAGGAAACAACATCAGTCCCGAGGTATTCTTCCTCTTCCACAAGCAGCCGCTGTGAGTTCTGCCCCTGTTAATGATCCTGTGGTCACTGTCTCTCAACTTGAGAGTATGTTTCATCGGTATATGTCTCAACCTTCCCCTGCCCTTTCAGTCACCCCAGGTAACAAATCTTGGCTCTTAGACTCAGCTTGCTGTAATCACATGACTCCTCATGCTTCCCATTTTTCTCAAAAGACGCCTTTAGTTCCTTCCCCTATCATTTACACTGCTGATAGCTCACATATGTCTGTTAGTCACATAGGCACTATATCTTCTCCTGATTTGACTATCCCTGATACATATCTTGTTCCAAAGTTGTCCCTCAATCTTCTTTCTGTTGGTCAACTTTGTGAACTTGGCCTTGATCTCCATTTTTCTAATCATGGTGTTGATGTGCAGGATCCACTGACGGGCAAGCTGCTTGGGACAGGCCGTAAGACTGGACGTTTGTTTGAGCTATGCAACTTACAGATTCCCTCACATATGGTCTCTTCCTCTGTTGCTGCCACAACCACCTTATCTCCAGACTTATGGCATTCTCGTCTTGGTCATGCCTCTTTATCTCGTCTTCAATTATTAGCTTCTCAAGGTCACTTAGGGTCTGTTAATTTTAATAAATTTGATTGTATGTCTTGTCAATTTGGCAAACAAACAAAATTACCATTTAATAACAGTGACTCTTTTTCTTCTGCCCCTTTTGACCTTGTTCATTCTGATGTTTGGGGTCCTGCTCCATTTACCACTGAGGGGGGATCTCGCTATTTTGTGATATTTGTTGATGATTATTCTAGATTCACTTGGATTTACTTGTTAAAACATCGTTCTGACCTTGTTTCTATTTTTCAAACTTTCCACAAAATGATCCAAACACAATTTTCTCGCACAATTAAGGTTTTTCGGTCAGATAATGCCCAAGAATATCATGATAAATCTTTCCTCTCCATTTTGGATTCTAATGACACCCTTCCCCACTATTCATGTCCCTATACCTCTCAACAAAATGGTCGTGCCAAACGCAAACTTCGTCACATTCTTGATGTTGTGCGTACCCTCCTCATATCTACCTCTATCCCTGAGCGTTTTTGGGGTGAAGCGGCTCTCACTGCCGTTTACACCATCAATCGCATTCCCTCACCTACTACTCACAAGAAATCTCCCTTTGAGTTACTTTATGACAAAATCCCAGACTATTCCTCTCTTCGAGTATTCGGTTGTGTTTGTTTTGTCTCTCTTCCTTCCCATGAACGAAACAAACTTGAACCAAGGTCTCGGCTGTGTTGTTTTCTTGGCTATGGTATCTCTCAAAAGGGTTTTCGTTGCTATGATCCCATATCTCGTCGCCTTCGTATCTCCCGTCATGTTGAATTTTGGGAACATCAGACTTTTTTCTAGTCGTCAACATTTTCCCTTTATCTCTTCCTCCATGACTCCCATTTTCACTGATCCTTCCATTGACCTTTACCCTGACCCTGTGAGGGACTCTACCCAGCCTCCTAGCTCTTCAGATGTCCCATCTTTGGTTTTGTCTCCAGCTGCTGGCTCGCCTGATTCGGATCCTGCATCATCAGCACCATCAGAGTCTCCCACAGATATACGTCGTTCCACTCGGGTAAGGGCTCCTCCTTCTCATCTTTCTGATTATCATTGTTATTTTGCCCTTGCTACCCTCCATGAGCCTCATACATATCGTGAGGCTAGCACTAATCCTCTTTGGCAGCAAGCTATGGCTGATGAACTTGATGCACTTCACAAGACTCATACTTGGGACATGACCACTTTGCCTCCTGGCAAGTCTGCAGTTGGTTGTAAATGGGTCTATAAGATCAAGACTCGGGCTGATGGATCCGTGGAACGTTACAAGGCTCGCTTGGTTGCTAGGGGATTCACTCAGGAATATGGCATTGATTATGAGGAGACTTTTGCTCCTGTTGCTCGTCTCTCCACTCCCTTAGAGTTTAATGTCAAGCTCAATCCTACTGATGGTGAGCCTTTCTCTGATGCTACTTTATACCGACAGTTGGTGGGCAGTCTCATCTATCTTACTGTCACCCGTCCGGACCTTGCTTATGCTGTTCATCTGGTTAGTCAGTTCATGTCTACTCCTCGCTCCACTCATTATGCTGCAGTTCTTCGTATTTTGAGGTACATCAAGGGGACACTCTTTCATGGTCTTCACTTCTCGACACAGTCTTCTCTTGAGTTGCGCGCCTATGCTGATGCAGACTGGGCTGGAGATCCCACTGATCGTCGTTCTACCACAGGTTACTGCTTCTTACTGGGTTCCTCTCTTATCTCTTGGCGTAGCAAGAAACAGTCTGTTGTTGCTCGTTCCAGTACTGAAGCTGAGTACCGTGCTCTTGCCGATGCCACCTCGGAACTCCTTTGGCTTCGTTGGCTCCTGGCTGACATGGGTGCTCCCCAGACCACCAGTACTCCTATTCACTGCGACAATCGTAGTGCTATTCACATTGCCCATAATGATGTTTTTCATGAGCACACCAAGCACATTGAGATCGATTGTTACTTCATTCGTCATCATCTTCAGCAGAGTGCTCTTCACTTACTATCTGTCTCCTCTGAGGACCAGCTTGCTGATGTCTTCACCAAGTCCCATCCACCAGGACGCTTACGCGATCTTGTGTCCAAACTCAAGATGGCTTCTTCGTCACCACCTTGTGTTTGAGGGGGGATGTTAGTATATATTATAGGCTTATTGTAGGCTTACTGGGCTTTAGGCCCAATCTACTTGTACTGCACATACTTGTACTGCACACACTACTCTGCCTATATAAAGACAGTTGCATGTATTAACCTAATTGCTGAATATAATATACAGAGCTATTTTGCTCACTTTCAGTCTCTGTTTTCTCTCTCTCTTCTTATTCTTAACATGGTATCAGAGCAAGGTTATCCACTCCAACTTACAATAATACACAACTCCCCCAAATGTTGTAATACAAACCCGATATACCGTTGGTTAGGCTTTCTTCTCTCAAGCCAATTATACAACTTCTCTTCACAAATGTTGTAGTCTCAAGCCCGGTATACTGTTGTTCAGGCATCTTCCCTCAAGCCAATCTCCTTCCGGTATCTTCTCTAAAAAAACCGGTTACACTACATTCCAAACTCAAGCTTCCACCTCCTTGCTTGAGTTTGAGGGGGGATGTTGGATATTATTATCCCACATTGGAAATAGTTGGAGTGAGTAATGTCTTTATAAGACAATGGGCAATCCTCATCTCATAAGGCGTCTTTTGAGATTGAGTTAGGCCCATTGGACTTTAACAATACTACTCTCCTGCATGTTCATGCTGATTGAAGTCATATAGATTTTTCAACAAAGACAGCAGAAAAACCATGAAAGCTAGAATTCATATATTAAAATAAGGAACAAAAAAATATTTTAGCCAATATAGTATTACTTTGAGAGTGAGAGAAAGAAAGAAGATCAGAGAGATCTCTCCTACCCAGTTGCATTTGTCGTAGCGAGAACAGAAGGTTTTGTTGCTTCTTTCCAAGATAGGTTGATAACTTTATCCCCAATAAATGAAGGTGTTTTTGAATGTAATGGCTGGATATAAGAAATTAAAGATCAATAAGCATAAAGGAATATATTTGGAGATGCAAAAAGTTCGTTCCTTTTCACCTTTGTCATTGCCAAAATGTTATTACAGGTCGGCAACGCAGTCGTAGTATTCTGCTTTTGAGTTTTCTGCACATTATAAGAAAAATATAGTCATGAGATACATGTCAACAAAAGACCAAAGACCATCGGATCTCTTGAGAACGAACTCACAATGCTATCCTTTGCTTCATCAGATTTAGCAGCTGCCATAGCTTTGTTGTGCTCAGCCATTCCCTGAGTTAATTTCTTCATGGTTGCCCTAGTTAACTCCTCAACATTACTCAACCTGCAAATCAAATAAAAAATAGTCAAGTAGAAACCCCCCCCCCCACACGTATATATATTATTAAAGATGGAGCATCCAACCCAAAACCAATTGATAATGGATGGGGAGGTCCAGGATCTTATATGTAGAGATGCCAAGTTTTAAATGCCCAATGTGAGACTTTTTGATTCTCAACACACCCCCTCACGTGTAACACGTGGACTGATTATTTTGGATGACGTGGGGGAAATAACCTCTTTGATATCATATTAAAGATAGAGCATCCAACCAAAACCAATTGGCAATGGGTGGAGAGGTTCAGGATCTTATATGTAAAGATGCAAGGTTTTTAAATACCCAATTATATATATATATATATTTCTTGGTATTGCTCATCGAAAGTCATCAACGTGCAGAGGATCTGATTTATATTCCTCAGCACTTTGCTTCAGTTGAGACTTGGGAACTAGCATGACTGTCATAACTAAACTTGTGACAGCTAATGCACCAAGCACACATTTCATTGCCCAAATCAAAGAATAGAATGCATATTCATTAAAGCAAAAGCAATGTTGCAGCACACTCAAATGGTCCTGCAACGACAAGGATGAACGATGATAAAAAATAAAAAGAAGAAGAAGAAGTAAGCAATGTCTCAGTGAGTACGTTCTGTGCATTGTGAGGAGAAAGCAAGGCACAGAATAGGAATGGGGTAAGGAGATGGGGCTTTACTTAAAAGAATGCAGTACCCAAGTCCTGGAAAGAGGAGAATGAACGTATTGATGTGGGATATTGGCAATTAACCAGTGAAGACAACTAGGAGAAGACAAGAGGGTGGCAAATCGCAAAAGAATATTTAAGCAACAGGAATAGGAGGCAGACAGCACTCATTGCTCTCTCACAGTCAAGAGTTTCCCCAACCATTTTGTGTTTCAATCTCAATAGTATAAGATCTACACCAGCCCTAAGCACTCACCATCCAAGTCATAGCCCAAGAGCACAGATATAATCAAGATCTCAGTATATACCCATCTAGACAAGGAAAACGTCGAGTATAGAATATTCAAACAGCACTTTTTAAAAGCTTTTGCAAACAGCCCATTTTCATTCAGCAATTATTTACTAAATCAAGTGTGTTTGGATGATAGTTTATTTAATTATTTGCTAAAAGTTGGTAAAAATATAGTTGTGTCTAGAAAAAGCTGTACATAAGCTAAAAAACTAAAAGAAAAAGCCCATGTCAAATAGACTAAAACCACCACTTTTTCAAAAAGCCCATTTTCAAACAGCTTTACCAAACTCACCCATAATATATTATGGGGAAGCAAGTAATATATATCCCCAGCCTGGGTCTAAATTAAAATCCACTGGAAAACTTAAGGGGACAACAAACATGCAAGGCTCTTACAAATGAATGTGAACTATTAAAATAATGCGCCTAAACTCCATATAAATTAGATGCATTATATGTGACTGTTTGATTAGACTGATTTACGCAATATCACATCAATCGCATTAGTTCCAGGCAAGTCCACACCATTATTATTCATTGGATAATGGACAGCCTCAAAAGTTACTACTTCAACAAACCCCAATTGTCAATACAATGAAATAAGCACTCACATTGAACTGTGCATCTAAATCAGCTTGTCCTTCAATGATTCCAATAAGTTCTTTCATGCGTTCTGCAGGAGCTTTTTCTCCGAAAATGCTCAAACTCTTTAAAAAGTCCATAAACATTCTGAATTCCGCTCCAGTTACATCTTCTAAACTCTGCAATTGAACTCAAGTCATATTTTCATGCATCTTCTAGTAGAATAACAAGATCAAAACAGAGAGTCAATAATTCCAAAAGCTTTCAATTGGAAAAATGACAAATTGCATTTATCAAAGTAAGTAGTAAATCCAAGAAAACACCTTTTTTATCAAATCAGTTATATGTCTTTCCATTTCTTCCTGAGGCTTCAAGAGTTCGCCTTTAATAGGAAAAACCTGCAGATGCAATTACTTCCCCAATTATCAAAAAGAGCTGTGGGATAAAATGAAATGGGCATAACATGAGCCGGTCTTCTTACCTTATCTCTTATAAAGCTTAGAACTTTCTCACGAATAGTTTCATCTGTACCTGGTTCATCCACACTCCCAATGTGCTTAAATAAGGCCGTCAAAGAAGCTACATCAACAAGAAGATTCAAGTCCATCAAGAATTAATACTAAAAACATGCATCCTATGTTTTAGAAAGATAACAACAAACTTGTGCAATGACTGATACATATCAACATTAAACGGACATTGATATGAGATTTTCATTTAATTACAAAATTAAGAACATTGAGCCACATGCATATTAGTTCGACACAAACCTATCCATACCAATTTCTGTGTCTTTTATTTTAGTCTTTGTTCTTCACACAAACAAGCTTCTACCACAAATTCTCCCAAAATTACTAGGTTCTCACAAAAAAATTCACAGGTGACTATCCCAATAGGGTACCTCTAAAAAAATAATAATAATGATAATAAAAAAAAAAACAATAATAAAAAAAATAAAAATAAAAAACCTATCACAAATGGGCACATTAATGTAAGTCTGATATTTCAAGATGCTGTTGTTATTATAAAATAATTTTACAACCACGTGGGATGAAATTTGAGGTAAAAATATTAAATTTCATCAAATAAAATCAAACAAAAAATCAGTTTCCGGTTCAAACGAAACTCAAGTCAGAAATCAAGATAGCAATCATGCCCCAGTGATACCAGTGACTATCACTATCCACTATTTCATTTTCTGTTCCAAAACAAACTGAAGTTTGTGTCCCAAAACAAACTGAAATTGGTAAATCGAGATACCATCCTAGCCCCGGTGATATTATATTAGCTTTGAGCAAGCTGTATCAGTGATTTATTTACAATCCACCAGTTGATTTTATTACTTAAGAATCCCATGGTCTCTCGAGTGCAAGTCAAATGTTGTGAACTCTTCTATTCATACAGCTCCATATCTACATTCATGCCAGATACATAGAGAGAGAGAGAGAGACTTTAGCAGCTCTTAACATTTGTGATTATTGTGAATATAAAAATTCCTTTAAACCCATGTTTGCGCAGACGGTAAAGCTGTATGCCTAAATTCCAATACGTTACGATTCAAACGAAACACATATGTATATCGTACGATTCATGAACATATCCGATACGCATTTATAGTACAATATTTTTTATATAGGATTCGATACGTATTGTATCGTATGTATCACATTTTGAGAGGAATTTGAAAGAATGAGATGAAGTAAAAATTGTAATATTTAAAACTTAATTTACCATTTTTTATTTGTTGTTAACTAACATTTCACGTCAATTTGGTGGAATTTTGTATCCTCTTATCTACGTTACTCAAGCTAGCAAGTGAGACTTGAACTAGTCTTATTGAAGACTCAAGTTATCAACACTACTCAAGCTACAATTGAGACTTGAACTAGCTATTGAAGACTCAAGTTTTCAACGCTACTCAAGAATTGAGACTAGTCCTATTGAAGACTCAAGTTATCAGGGGTGTTCAATAGTATTGTCTGTTTAATGTTATTTCTCTTAGTTGCTCTCAATTGAACCACATAAATAATTATCTAGAAGAAGATCCCTTTTAATATATGTTTTCTTATCCTGTACTTTCATATAAAGCTTCTCTTATATGTGTGCAACTTTGTTTTTGCCGTTTTCTTGTCTTGTCATCTGAACTTATTAAGTTATTATCACGCATAGTGCTACTGTTACGGAACGGGCTGAATAATTGCATTGAATAATTGGATCGTAGTTGTCAAAACGTGAAATCAATTTTCAATTATTTTGTATTGTTTATTTTATGTATCCTATTTCGTAAAATATACAAACATTTTTTAAAATATATTAAAAATTATAGATATACATACATACATAAATGATATATTTATTATAAACTTGGAACATATTCAAATAATTATAATTTAATCTTCACTTATGCAATAATATTTAACAAAACTAACTAAATAAATCAAAGGAAACATATTTATAACATCCTAATTCATATTGATCAAACGTAAAAATGTTAATACATGATATATAAGGCAATTTTTATTTTCTAATCATATATATTGCCTAATCAAAACAAGTAACACAACAATTTTGTGTTAAAAACAAGTCCATGTTGGACTCAATTCCAAGCAATTTTTTTTTTAGTAAAACTCAATTTAAACTCATATGTCAATGTATCGTCCAATACGTTACGATTCAAATGATACACATGTGTATATCGTACGATTCATGAATATATCCGAAATGCATTTATGGTACAATATTTTTTATACAGGATTCGATACCTATCGTACCATACGTATCACGTTTTGAGAGGAATTTGAAGGAATAAGATGAAGTAAAAACAGATAGATTTAAAACTTAATTTACCATTTTTATTTGTTGTTAACTAACATTTCACGTCAATTTGGTGGAATTTTGTGTCCTCTTATCTACACTACTCATGCTTGCAAGTGAGACTTGAACTAGTCCTATTGAAGACTCAATTTATCAGGGATCTTAATTAATAATGTATGTTTTGTAATATCCCGACCAAACTCAGTTGTGAAATTGGGATTATATACATACTTATCATTTTTTTAGTGCATAAAATTTTATTGTTATAAAGCCCTATAGATAACTGTGTTAACTTATGAAATATATTAAAAACATATGGGTATAAATGTAAATTGGGTATTTGGGTTAAAATAGGGTGGCCCCCTATTGATCAAAAGATGTGAAAGAATCCTTTGAGATGGTTTGGCCATATTCAAAGGAAGAGATTAACGTACCAGTGAGAAAAAATGAATTGATATAAGTTGAGAAAATGAGTTGCCCTTCCATTTTTGTTATATTGATGATTGCAATCAACACCAATTAAATAGATAAAGAAATCAACACAAAATCTTCTATCCCATGTTTTATGATCCACTTTATACTCCACCAATCATAACTTGTCATGTGTTTTTTTTTTCCTTTCCTTATAAAATGACTTAGATTTAAAATGGAAAAAAATTAAATACAATCTAACACATAGTTACTTGTGATTGGTGGAGTATAAAATGGATCGTAAAAAATGGAATAGAAGATTTTGTGTTGATTGCTTAATCTATTTAATTTGTGTTGATTGCAATCATCAATATAAAAAAAATGGAAGGGCAACTCTTACTCCTACTATGTTAATTCCAAGAATCGCTGATTTTGCAATAGAAATTGGAGTATTTATTTTTAATTTTGGAAAAAATGGTATTAATTATCTTATATTCATTTTAAAAAATAAAATTATCACAACTATATATTTTAATGAGACTAAAGTCTAAAGAAATGCATCATATATATATACAATATATATATATATTATTATTATTATTTTCCGCTCATCGCGCGGGTTTACGACTAATTACAATAAAGCTACATACACAATATTTTCACAATAATATTAAGTTGACAGGTTTTTATTAGTTTTCATCTAGACCCACCAATACTGAAGTGCAGGCTTTTATGAGTTGGCAGGTTTTTATTAGTAATGTTTCGTAATAATGAAAAGACTTTTTTTTTATGAGTCAAAGTCAACTGCATGGTTTCTAGAAGAAAGTCAAAGAGTCAAGATTTCACACTGATATAGTTAAGGAAAATTATATTATATTCCGAGAGTACATTAAATGCGTACTCCCTCCTCTCACAGAAGTCGTGGGTCCTGTTAATTAAATTCATGGTAAGACCCACCACTTCCGTGAAAGGAGGGAGTACGCATTTAATGTACTCCCGGAATATTATATAATTTTCCTATAGTTAATGTGTCTTTGCCGCATATAAGAGTAATTAGTAGGTACTTTGAAAGTAAAGTAATGTGATATTCCTTTATCTAATGCAATAGTGAATCATACTATTGAAATTCATGGGATATGAGATGCTGCATACATTAGAATAAAATATTAACATGGTTTAGTTACAAACCAATTTATAGACTAGGGTTACAAATTCACTATGTGACAACTCATAAGACCATTCACATGTATTATTTAAACAAGTCACATAACTCATTAAATAGGTTATGTGACTAAAACTACATGTGGATGATCTTATTAGTTGTCACGTAATGGGTTACAGCAAGTTGGCTACAAACCAAACTGTGTCCTTAGAATATCTATAACAATGTTTATAATATTGTCTGCTATACCACTAGAGCCCAACAACACCTGACTGCTCACACATTATTTCTAGATGCCTTTCCGAAGATCTTGGTTGCTCTTTCCTGTACTAATCTTTTTTCTTCTCATTGTCTCCTATGGACCAGAAGCCAAATACAAGAATGTTACTGGTGTAGGTTTAATCATTGATGTTAATACCCATATAGGAAAAGAAGAGAAAACAGTTATGGAAATTGCAGCTACAAACTACAACACCAATTCAACTACTCACAAACTATCTCTCTACATCCAGGACTCCCTCAGAGTCACTTCTGCTGGTAAGTAATCATTTTGTTAGCATAAAAATATCATAATAACATCTATGTTAATGGAAATATCTAATAAATTTTGGTAACAGCTGAAGAGAATCTAACTCATTTCAAAAACCAAATACCAATTCCTAATCAAATCGATGTACCTTACTTGTCGATAGAAACCCTAAAATCAATCAAACGTCACTAGGGTAACTAGGCCCCGTCCAAGAAACCCTAAAATCATTAAATGCAAAGAACTCCTCATTGTTGAAAAGAAGCACAAACAGGGGCGGAGCTGTGTACAAGCTTGACTGGGCTATAGCCCAGTCAAGCTTTTTTTTTCTTTTAAAATTTCATAGGTAAATTTTTTTTTTTTTTTAATAGTCCTATACCTAGCCCAGTCTTAATTTTAATCACAATCCCAACCCTAGCCCAGTCCAATTCATTAGCAAGCAATTCCAAATTTAAAACCCAAAATTATCTAGACATAAAATCAACCCAGCAAATCCAATAAAACCCTAACCCAATTAATTCCAACTTCAATATCATCTAAACATAAAATTCCCAATTAATTCCAAATTAAAAATAAAATAAAAAAACAACTCAAAATCAATTAATAAAAAAACACTCACTGTTTTCATCAAAAAAAAAAAAAGCTCTGCCGTGCGTGACCCTGACCCTGTGACCCAGCGTCCCAGCCGTGAGCCGCCACCGCCGCACCAGTGGAACGGTCCTCTTCTCCTCGCGCGGCGCGCCTCCGCCGGTCCGCCCGGAACCCCTCTGGACTCTGGTATGTTTTCTCTCTCTTTCGCTCTTTGACTCTTTCATCTATGCGGCTGTGCCTCTGTGGCTCACGCGGCCTGAGTGCCTGAAGCCACTCACGGACTGACGGTGGACGGACCACGCTCGAAGGCTGTGGACGAAGCCACTCACGGCCTGAGTGCTCTTTGACTCTTTCTTTCTTTCTTTCTTTGATTCTTTCTTCTCCGGTTCTCCTTTCTTTCTCTCTCTTATTTTCTGATTTGATTCTCTAGTCTCTACAATTAGTCTTTTTTTATTCTTTTACTTATTTGTTATTTCACTGTTTCTTTTTTTGCTCAGTTTTTTGTTTTTGTTTTTTTCTCAGTACTTATTTTACTGTTTCAGTTACTTATTTCACTGTTTCCTTTTTTTCTCAGTACATTTGTTTCTCAGTTTTTTTTTTTTTTTTTTTTTTCTCAGAACTTAGTCACTGGTTTATTTTAAACTATTAGTTACTTTTATATTTTAGACTTTTAATATTTTATTCTTGAATGTGGTGTGGGTGGATGGTGCACTGGTATATGTGTGCGTGTCAGCATTGAATAATTTCATTATTTGTGGTCTTGTGGGGCACGTATTTAATAAGAAAAACATTTTATTTAAAAAATTATCTTTGTGGTTTGTAGATAAAAATGTCAAGCCAACCTCAGTTAAAGAAGGCAAGAAATACCATTTTTTCATACTATAGAAAAGAATCGAAAGATCAATCAACAAGTGAGACCAATTTATCATCAAATATTAATGTTCTGATTCCCGATGAGCCGCCTTCTTCTGAACCTCAAATAGTTGAATCCACACAAGTTGATATCTCTTCTTTGGAACGTGACCCGGGATTACGTCTTCCAATATGGTCATACCCCATTAATGAACATGATAATGTTCGAAGAGCATATATCAAATTGAAAGCCTGTCAACCCAAGTTAGAGAACTATCCAGAAACACTTGGTAAAATTCAAAAACGTAGATTTAACTATTCTTGGTTCGAAGACTTTCCTTGGCTTGAGTATTCAGAATCAAAAGATAAAGCATTTTGTTTTCCATGCTTTCTTTTTGACAAAAATCCACCAAGGTTTCCTAAATTTACCGTTGAAGGGTTTGATAATTGGAAAAGAGTTAAGGGAGATCAATGTGCATTTGCAAATCATGAAGGGGGTCCTTGTTCCTCACACAATAATGCTATGAATAATTTGGATAGCTTATCGGATCCATCTCTACATATTGATAAAAGGATGCAAGTGCAGGATTCAAAACTAGTTTTGCAAAATCGATTGCGACTCAAGACCACAATAAAATGTGTTAAGTGGCTAGCAATGCAAGCATGTGCTTTTAGAGGTCATGATGAATCTTTGGAGTCATCCAATCGTGGAAATTTCTTTGAAATGTTGAAGTATACAGCTTCTATAAATGAAAGCATTGCTGAAGTTATTTTGGAAAATGCTCCAGGAAATGCCAAATACACGTCGCCAGGACATTCAAAAGGAAATCTTGAATATTCTTGCTACAAGGGTGAGAAATAAGATTCGCGAGGAAATTGGGGATGCCAAATTTTGTATTCTTGTTGATGAAGCGCTTGACGAATCTAATAGGGAACAAATGGCTGTTGTTTTAAGATTTGTTAATCGTGATGGTTTTGTTCAAGAGCGTTTTTTTGATGTTGTGGGTGTTGATGAAACAAGTGCCAAAACTCTTAAAAAAGGGATATGCAATGTTCTTACTCGTCACAATCTTCAAGTTGAAAATATGCGAGGTCAAGGGTATGATGGTGCTAGCAATATGAGAGGTGCATGGAATGGATTACAAGCATTGTTTCTCAAAGATTGTCCATATGCATACTATGTACATTGTTTTGCTCATCAACTACAATTAGCATTAGTTGCGGCTGCTAAAGATGTGCCTGATGTTTGGAAATTTTTTTCAAAGTTGAATTCTATTGTAAACCTTGTTGGTGTTTCTCCCAAGCGTCATATGGAGTTAAAAAATATTAAAGCAGCTGAGTTAGCAGATATGTTAGCTTCTGGAGAACTTGCAACAGGTAAAGGGGCTAATCAAAGTCGTTCTTTGCAACGACCAGGAGCTACTCGTTGGGGCTCCCATTTTGGTGCTGTTAGTAAGTTGATTGAAATGTTTACTGCAGCTCAGACAGTTCTTGAAAGTATATCTAAGAATGGACTGAATAACAATATACGTGGGGAAGCTAATGGTGCTTATAAATCGACAAAATCATTTAAATTTTGTTTTCTCTTGTTTTTGTTGAATGAAGTTATGGGAATCACTGATTGTCTTTGTCAAGTATTGCAACGCAAATCTCAAGACATCATAAATGCTTTGGATTTAGTCTCGGCTACAAAATGTAATCTTCAAAAGTTGAGACAAGATGGTTGGGATGCTTTCATTGGGGATGTGACATCATTTTGTATTTCAAACAAAATTGATATGCCGGATATGAGTGCTCATTATAAAGAAGGTACTGGTCGTTCTTGTCAACAAAATGATAATATCACAATTGAACATTATTATCGTATTGATCTATTTAATGCTATAATAGATTTTCAATTGTTGGAATTAGATAACAGATTCACAGAACGGACTACAAGACTCCTTGTGCTTAGCTCAGCTTTAAATCCTGTTGATGGATTTAAATCATTTAAAATAGATGATATTTGTAGTCTTGCTAGTGAATTCTATCCTGGAGATTTCACTCAAGTTGAGATGGGTAATTTGAGAAGACAGTTGAAACTTTATGAGCATGATGTGTTTCATAACTCCAAATTTCAGAATTTGACTTCTCTTTCTGAATTATGTCGAAGATTGGTTGAAACAGGAAAAGTATCAATCTATTTCTTGATTGATAGATTGGTTCGTCTAGTGTTAACTCTTCCAGTTTCCACAGCAACGACAGAACGAGCATTCTCTGCTATGAAACTTGTAAAAACAACACTTCGGAATAAGATGGAAGATGGGTTTCTTGCAGATTGTTTGGTTATCTACATCGAAAGAGAACTTGCTAGAAATATCGATTCAGATTCGATAATTAATGATTTTTACTCTATCAAGAATCGCAGGGCACCACTTAAGTAGTATTTTTTTTTACTTTATTTAGGATAGTATCTATTGTATTTGCATTGCATTTTTTTTTTAATTTTTATTTTATTTTATGTATAGAATATGCATTGAGGGGTAAGGTTCATTATGTCCCCCCCTGACTAGGTGTATTTTTTTTTTCTATTTAATAAAATTTTCTCGTACCGTCGAGATTTACTTACTTGATATTCCAGCCCACCCTAAAATAAATTCCTGGCTTCGCCCCTGAGCACAAAGATATTAAGATTTCCTGGTGCATAGTTGTCTTGCAAGCTTTTCTTTTACCAGTGCTTGGAAGGCCCTGCCTATGCATGGCCACAACAATACCAACGGTATAATATATTTGGGCACATGTATCACGGATTTTTTTTGCTTAATAATATCCTTTTTAATACTATTTTGTAAAAATCACTTCTTGAAAACTATATTGGGAAATAGCCTTTTTGTGGAATTGGTCTCTTCAACAGACGTGTTCCAATTGAAACTAGTCTGTTGAAGAGACAAGTTCTATGAGTTTACAAAAAAATTTCATGGAACTTGTCTCTTGAAAAGACGAGTTTCAATTGGAACTCGTCTCTACAAGAGACAAGTTTCACAAAAATGTTATTTTCCTTGATAGTTATAAAACAGTGTTTTTTTACAAAATAGTTTAAAAAAATAGGTTATGGACCAATATCCCTCCATGGTATCACACGCAGTTACTAATGTTTTAAAGTTAGCTTGTGTTCCCGTTCACTGTTAATTGATGGAACTCGTTAGAAAAGTAGCAGCTTTCTCAAGTTCTCATTTTACTAAACATATGTTATATTCTTCAAATTGTCAGAATTATATAACCACTCATCTGAATGGAAGGTATTTTTTTGCTGGGCCCTCTGAATGCAAGTTAATTACCATCAAAATATACACGGATGCATATCCAAAGTAACAGACATGCATTTTACATAATCACAAATCTATATATAAATTAAAGACGTTGTCATCTTTTTATCACGTAACATCTAAGATGCTTGACACGTAGTATCTTAGCTGGTACATGAATTAAATAAACAAAATTAAATACCTACTATCCCATAATAAAAACTACACCATTAATAAATTAAATACCCACTACCCAATTAAATGCTCATATTTAATAAATTAAATAGTCTTATTAATTAATTCAGATATAAATAGATATATTCCAGTCAAATCTGTTAAACACAATCTATATATAAATTAAAGTAGAAGATGATGCTATCTTTCTATTACTTGGTATCTAAGGCAACGTCTTCTGCTTGACACGTAGCATCTTAGGTGGCACATAAATTAAATAGCTACTACCCCATAATAAAAACTACACCATTAATAAATTAAATACCCACTACCCAATTAAATGCTCATATTTAATAAATTAAATAGTCTTTATTAATTAATTCAGATATAAATAGATATATTCCAGTCAAATCTGTTAAACACAATCTATATATAAATTAAAGCAGAAGACGTGCCATCTTTCTGTCACTTGGCATCTAAGGCAACGTCTTCTGCTTGACACGTAGCATCTTAGGTGACACATGAATTAAATAAACTAAATTAAATACCTACTACCCCATAATAAAAACTACACCATTAATAAATTAAATACCCACTACCCAATTAAATGCTCATATTTAATAAATTAAATAGTCTTATTAATTAATTCAGATATAAATAGATATATTCCAGTCAAATCTGTTAAACACAATCTATATATAAATTAAAGCGGAAGACGCTACCATCTTTCTGTCACTTGACATCTAAGGCAACGTCTTCTGCTTGACACGTAACATTTTAGGTGGCACATGAATTAAATAAACTAAATTAAATACCTACTACCCCATAATAAAAACTACACCATTAATAAATTAAATACCCACTACCCAATTAAATGCTCATATTTAATAAATTAAATAGTCTTATTAATTAATTCAGATATAAATAGATATATTCTAGCCAAATCTGTTAAACACAATATATGTTATTTCAAATATGCATTTAAATTACAACTTGGGCATTCACCCTAATGGTCATTCTTCTTCCCAAAAAGTCTCACCCCTTTGATCCCTGGGTTTGTATCAATTTATATTATATTTTATTTTTGTTTGCATATTTTATTTTTGTTTGCATCTAATTGACTTACTATTGTATAATTATTTTCTAATATTTAATATTTAAGTGGAAATAAGAGCTTAGGCAAGATAAAGTTTACATAAGTATTACCTTCATTTTCGTCTTTTCTCAGGTTAACTTTCTATGTGTTTGCTATGTTGATAATTGCATATTTGAAAATTATATTTTCTTTATTTAAAGAGCAAAAATTTGTTTAGATTATAAACTGTTACAATTAGGTTGAGTTTTTTTCCAAGTTGAATGCTAAATAGCTATTAATACTTGCAAATACGTCGAAAAATGATACTTTAACTATATATGTGGTTTGGCCATAAAAGTTTCGTTTCCTTTTTGCTTTAAAAGTTAAATCAATGATGATAGTCATTGTATGACAATATACCTTTGTGAAAACTGAAAAGGAGCATGAGGCAGAATTTCATGTTTTTAAAATATTCATTTGAATTATTATATGAAATTCTTTCGTGAGTTATATGACTCTAGCTATAATTATGTAAAATGAATGTTCTTCTGTCATGAGATACCTTAATGAATTGATCTTAAAGGGTGGAGTAAAACGTGTCTCATTGTTATTAGCAATCTCAATTGATTTTGATCATATGGTTTTTTTTTTTTTTTCATGCATGCAGATGCATTAGCCGAGTTGGTCTTGAAGAGAGTGGAGGATATAGTTAGGATGAGTTTTTCTACGCAATATGCAATATGTATATTTTACATTCGAAGTATTTTTGCTTGGTTAAGTTATAGTCCTCTATTTTTTGCAACCAAAAATGCTTTTTTTTTTTTTTTTATTTTATTACAATTTCTGATACTATTTAATTGCATATAAAATTTAGTTTGACTTTGATCTTTTTATTTTTATACAATTGGATATATTCGAAGTATTTTTGCTTGGTTAAGTTGTAGTCCTCTATTTTTGCAAATATATATATATATGTTTTTTTTTTTTATTTTTACAATTTCTGATACTATCTAACTGCATATAAAATATAGTTTGACTTGATCATTTTATTTTTATACAATTGGATATGCTAAATAACTTGACAACTATCTATTTAATATATTTTTGGAGATAAGTGTTAAGTATAAATTATTTTCCAACACTCATATTAGAATTGATGAGGCAACATTCAAATTATCTAAGATTTAGGACATCAATGGACTATCATTTAGAGATAACCAAAAGAGGTAATTGTGTTGATTTTTTTTTTTTTATTTTTTTAGGGGTAGAGGGAATAACATCTTAACATTTTTTTTTTCTATGTGTTAAATTTTCCTAAGAGATACGTGTTAGACTTAAGATGACATTGTCATTTTTATCTCCGTGGACCAATTTGTTATATGATGGACTTCTAAGGTCACAAATATTGTTTATGTGATTATAAGTGATAAATTGCCCAAAAAAAGATGAAAAGAGAAACAAAAGAAAGTAAAAAAAGGTAAAGATGAGATAATTAAATATGTGACAAATTGTATTATTTATTTGTACTATCAAAGTGTTGTAAGTTAAACAAAAATGAGAAACCTCTGAACATTTAGAATCCCTATATGGAACAATTGAGATTTACCAAAGTGATTGAAATTCATAAACAATGTGAAGTGAATTTTTTTTTTTGCTAAGTGAATACAACCCCGGGATATAAACCCCAATTGAAAGAAATCAATGCAACTAGGCTAGAAAGTTATTGGTAGTTATCTTTATAAATTTTGTAAAATACATTTGATGAAATATAATAAAAATCAGTATAATACATTTGATGAGATATAATAAAAATAATCATTTCTATTTTTAAGCGCAAAGAAAAATTATTTACATTTTCTATTTTACACTTTTATTTTATTTTATTGTTATTATTTTTTCCTTCTTCTTAGTTATGTTTGCTTTGTTAGAAACATATTTTTAGAAAAATAATGAAAAAGAGCCGTGCATTACGCGGGTTATAGTCTAGTAGTAATAAATTTATATACAATATCCCCAACAAATAGTACAAGGTTAGCGGGGTACAATGTATTGATACACTAAACATAGAGAACCATATCTTGGGCCTTGGCCTCTTGGGCCTAATGTATTCTACCACTTTTTTTTTTTTTGAGTTCTACCACATTTAATTTGCTTAAAACCACTTATCCATATGAGATTGGTAGACGATTACCTCATTTACCTGAGCCCATGTACCGGATAATTTGGATATTTCATTATTTACAGCTATGGACTCAGATTTTTGGGAGATATGCTCCTATTTTTGTCAACTATTTGCATAACCTCTAATCTGTCTCAAAGATACGTTTATAATTTGCCTTAAATTAGGGTTTCACAAAAGGCTTGCTATAAATACGTTAAAAGCTCTAGTCAGAGATGTGCAAAAATTTTAGATTCCAGTTAGCTTAGTTGTAATTGAATGGAAGAAAAGATATTGAAAAGGGGAAATTCATATTATTGTTTCATTTGTTTTGTGCTACATCAGAGAAACATCTTTTGGTTACAATAGTAATTGGATCTGGTAGGTTTTTTGACAAGTCGTGTTATCTGATTCACAGTTGTGAAGTTTTTATTGTTCCTTTTTCTGTGTTTGCTCTTAAACAATTCAATTATATTGTCTGAATAGATTGTGATTGTTTGTATTATTTCTATTTTTGCAGTTTCTTATTGAATTTATTCTCATGTATTATAGCTTAATGACATTAAGCAACAAAACATAATTACATGATGTTAATCGGTAATTAACAGAATTTATGACAAAAAGTTTAAATTAAATGTTATAAAAAAACTTCAAAATTTAAATATAATATTTTGAAAGTTTTAGATTAAAATAAAACATACTGAAAACTCAAAAGTTTACAAAATAATTTATCCCTTGAACCACATTGCGCAAATATATGTAGAATAAATTTTTTTTTTTTTTTTTTTTTAACCTTGAGTATTTGGGCCAATGTTCAGTAGATAAGCGCACCTGGATTAATCCTAAACAAACTCACAACACCTCAGTAGCAAGTATACCACAATAGATGTAAAGATTTGTCTTAAATATATGATCCTAAGAAGACTACTAAAATACTAAAATAATATTTAGTACACGACTATAGATAAAGAAAAAGAAAAAGAAGAAGTATACGTTATAACAAACTTTTCTTGTCAACGTAATGCAACTTCGCGTTGTCTTACCTACGTCTACATCAATGCTTATGTTTAGCGAAAAAAAAGAAGAAGTCTACATCAATGCGTATGGGATTACAGGAGCTTTGCAAGTAAACTAATTGAACCTATCATTGACCCTCATAACATATCCATGAATATATAACTCATACGTACCTAATCTTTGGGATGCAAAGGAAATAGTTATACATCATTCCTTATCGATTACGGCCAAATATTGACTTTTAAAGGTGTCTTTCCTGGAAGATTCACAGCATATAATTCCAAATTCCAAAGTCAAGGATACAAGATTCCACATTGTTTTACTTTTATAGAACAAGAAAATCGAAGAACGCGTTTTCCATCCATATATTATAATCTCCTGTCAGAGAAAGGGTTCTTCGCAAGGATTTACTTGTCCAATTCGTTTCCACCATCGATCAATTGGCTGATATCTTCACCAAGAGCTTACCCACTCATCGTTTTCTTGCCCTTCAACGCAATCTCACGGTCTCTGTCCCTGCGATTGAGGGGGGATGATGAAGATACAGCCAGCTACAAGTCGTTTATGCAGATACTGCATGTAGTTCAGTCTTGAAGATGAAGTATACTACATGTAGCTTTGAGTCCTTGTCTTGTATTCTTGTATAAACGACTGTAGCATAGTGTGTAAGTTTATATGCTGCTCTTTAACAGCACATGAGAAGCACGTGCCTTCCATAAATGGTGGAATCAGTCCTAACAGAATTGGTTAAGTTGTTAAGAAGTGGTTTAGTGTCTAAAACAGAATGTAATCAACTATATATATTCAATCAAAGGCTTAATGACAATTGTCTAAGCCAGTATAATCTTCAATCAATCTCTCTCTCTATCTTGCTTTAGTTTACACGATTTTCTTCAGAAAATCTTCTCCACCAAGATTCCAAAACATGCCTTTCCAACTCAAAACAGTTAGCGCGGTTCCAAGATCTTGGTTTCTGTTTCCTGTACTACTAATCTTTTTTCTTCTCATTATTGTCTCTTATGGAGCTGTTGAAGTCAACAACATTAATGTTACTGGTGTAGGTTTAATCATCGATGTCAATACGCGTATTGGAAAAGAAGAGAAAATAGCTATGGAAATTGCAGCTCAAAACTACAACACCACTTCAAAGACTCACAAACTGTCTCTCTATATCCACAATTCCCTTAGAGTCACTTCTGCTGGTAAGTCTTCTCTATCAGTACTTATCCATTTTGTTAACATAAAAATATGAGTAACATGCAATATTTTTTTGTTGTAGCGGAGGAGATGATTAGAGAGAAAAAGGTGGAAGTGATTATTGGCATGCACACATGGCAGGAATCAGCTCTAGTAGCTGATATTGGAGGTCAAGCTCATGTTCCGGTTATTTCGTTTGCAGCACCAGCCATCACACCACCTGTAATGACTCTTCGCTGGCCTTTCTTGATACAAATGGCTAGAAATGGTTCCGAACAAATCAAATGCATTGCTGATATTGTTCACGCATACGATTGGCAAAGGGTCGTAGCGATTTATGAAGATGAAGCATTTGGTGGCGATTCTGGGAAGTCTGCACTTCTATCTGAAGCTCTACAGAACGTGGGCTCGGAGATTGAGTACAGTTTGGTCCTTCCACCATTTTCTTCTATGTCTGATCCAGCAGAGGTTGTTCGTGAACAGCTGGTTAAGCTACAGAAAACACAATCTCGAGTTTTTATCATTCTCGAGTCATCATTAGCGATGGTGACTCATTTGTTCAGAGAAGCTAAGAAGATGGGACTTGTAGGACGAAAATCAGCTTGGATAATTCCAGATGGCATTGCAGGTTTGCTGGACTCTGTCAACAACTCAGTTGTTTCCTCCATGGAAGGCGCTTTAGGAATCAAAACCGGCGACTCTGGAGAAGGCAGCTCAGAGTACAAAGATTTTCATGCCCAGTTCCGGAAAATTTTCAGAACTGAATATCCAGAGGAAGATAACTCCGACCCTGGGATTTTTGCTTTGCGAGCATACGATAGCATTAAAATTGTTATACAAGCGATCAAAAGAATCACTAGTAACACCAGTAGTCCAGAGATGTTGCTACACAATATGTTATCAAGCAACTTCTCTGGTTTGAGTGGCAAAATACATTTTGAAGGAAACCAACTCTCAGACACTCCTATTATGAGGATTGTAAACGTGGTTGGGAAGAGATACAAACAAATAGACTTGTGGACACCAAACTTTGGGTTCTCCAATAACCCTTTTAATGATGCCACAAATACTTTGGCTGGTCCAGTAATTTGGCCAGGGAACTTAAAACGTACTCATCCAAAAGGTTGGGAAATGACTACGCAAGCAAAGCCATTGAAAATTGGAGTACCTGGCAGAACAACATTTGAAAAGTTTGTGAAGGTTGAGTACAGGGAGAAAGTGAATAATTATTCCGGTTTCTGCATTGAAATTTTCCTGAAGGCGGTTGGACTTTTGCCATATTCTTTGCCTTACAAATTTGAGGTCTATAATGGCACCTACGATAATCTGTTATATCATGTCTATAATCAGGTAACACTTCTTCTCTGCCTTTCATTCATTGAGAAGTCCTTGTTTATAAACATCTAGTGCATACTCTACAAACATAACACTTCACATTACTCTGACCATTAATTAGTTTTCTATGTGAACATTTTATGTACTGTTTGTTTCTACAGGAAACCATAACTTCTAAAAACCGCAAGTCTGATGTACCATTCTTTTGTGGTTGCTTACAATTATAAGTTACCAATGAATAACTGTGACGCAGGCAAAACCCACAAGAAGCAAGAAAATAACCTTGAACAAGGATTCTGAAATATATTATTGAATAAAGTCTTAGTTGACTTTGAGGCTCAAGAACTATAAATACTTAAAGAAATTTTAGGACAGCCAGGAGACCTTTAAAAAAAAATTAAAAAAAAGAAAAGAAAAATTGCTAAAACTTGATTCACAAGTAAAAATACTTTTTTGGTTCTTTTATTTTTTTGTATACCATACAATTCTTTGTTTTTAATTAGGACTTTATGCTTGTCATGTGGGTCCAAAATCCAAATACAACAAAAGACTTATGATGCTGTCATTGGTGACGTGACCATAGTAGCCGACCGGTGGCAATACGTGGATTTTACCCTTCCATACGCTGGGACAGGTTTGGCCTTGATAGTTCCAAGAAAACCCAAAGGGTCACCATTACTGTTTACGAAGCCTTTCACCTGGGACATGTGGTTGGTGACTGCTGCCATTTTGATGTACACAATGCTCATTGTTTTGTTCCTGGAGCGCCAATGCAATCCAGAATTTAGTGGCCCATTGAAGAATCAGATTAGCACTGCACTCTGGTTTACCTTCTCCTCTCTGTTCTTTGCACATAGTAAGTATCAATTTTATGTATAGAGCCCATGACATGCTATTGTCCCTGTAGAATTTTAACTATGCGCAGCAGTCAGTCTAACATTGAAAAAAAAAAAATTGAGTCCATCTAGCAGCTCAAACAATGGACTGCTAAGCTTGCACACATAAATTTCTATGATTTGGAAACTGCATTTCTAAATTGGCTGAATATTTATTATTTGCAAGCTGCTGCTATTTATCATCAGGAGATTCAACATGTTCATCACCACTAAGATATGGCTTAAAGTTACAAAAATCATGGTCAAATTTAATGGAAATTACACTTTTCCATCTTAAACTTTCACCCCATTTAAATGACCGTCCAAAATATCAATTTACTTTATTAACACCTAAATTTGAAATTATTAATCAATGTATCCCCTATTGTCTAAGTTAGGCATTAAATGATTTGAAAATTAGCCCTGTTGATTCAATGAAAACCATAAATTTTCATTGAATTTAACTGGGAGGTCAATCAATCAAATTGATAGTTTGACTTTGGGGAGATATTGTAAATGAGGTGAAAGTTTAGTAAGAAAAAATGTTATTTGCCAAATTTAATGAGAGTGATTTTTAATGAAAACAATGTTTTAATATTGAGTTGAGAGCACTCATACCCATGGTTTTCAAACCCCCATGCCCCAAATCATTGTCACTCATGCCGACCAGGTGACCACCGGATAAAGATCCTCTTCATTTGAAATAATATGGAGAGTTTCTATTTCATGGTTTAGATTAAATATCTTAGATCTAACAATATACAGATTACCAAGTCATTTAAAATTTTAAATGATGAGACACTCTGTATACATTTAGATTTGTGAAATAAAATCTAAATCATGAAATGGACAAATGAAGAAATTTTCAAATGAAGAGGATCTTGTTCCTAACCATTAAGGGTGTATTTGTTTTGTTTGGTGTGAAAAGGGAGTGCAAGTAAGGGGGAGATGAAAACCCCCCAATTTCATTTTTGGTTGGGCCAAAGGGTGGAGAAGGTTAGTAGGGCCTAGGATTTTCCACTGGTCCCACAATTTTTTCCCCACTAAATTGGGAGGAATACCGGAGAGGGAGGAATTTTTCCTCCCAAATTGAGCCCACACCCACTTTTACATCCATTTTTTATGCTTGTAATTTTCTATTGACTTTATAAAAGTTATTAAAATTCATTTGAAAGTGGTTTAGATTTCTTTAGATCTTTTTTAGTCAATTTTGATAATTTATTAATTTTACAAATGTAATACCTTTGTTTATATTTTAATTAATTTATAAATTAATTACGATATCATCACAGTTTGATCTCAGGTTGAAGTTCAACCTCAAAAAACTTCTTCCTTTCCGATTCTTCAAACGGTTGGTTTTTAAAATATTGCTCATACCACGTTGTTTTGTGTTGCAGGGGAAAGAGTCTATAACAACTTGACACGTTTAGTGCTTGTAGTGTGGCTTTTTGTTGTATTGATCCTAAGCTCGAGCTATACTGCTAGTCTGTCTTCAATGCTCACTTTACGACAATTGGAACCTGATGATACTGAGTGGTTAAAGAAGAACAACTTGAAAGTTGGTTGTAACAATTTGTTTGTAAAGAACTACCTGGTGAACGTGTTTGAGTTCAAGCAACAGAATATCGTGATGGTCAGAAACAGAGAATACCAAGAGCAATTCAAAAGCAACAATATAGCTGCTGCAGTTCTTGAAATCCCATATAAGGAAATTTTCCTCAATAAGTATTGCAACGGTTACACTAGTACCATACTACGCTCTGAGGGATTTGGAGGATTGGGCTTTGTGAGTAGTAACAGTAAACATTACGCCAATCCTTACGAATTAATTTCATGAGACTTCTAAGTAGACCATCTTAAAATTGGAATAGGATCCTCTTTATTTGGAAATCTCTCAATTTGTCAATTTCATGGTTCATATTTTATTTCACAAATTTAACGGTATACAAAGTGTCTTGTCATTTAAAATTTTAAATGACATGGCAGTCTGTATATTGTTAGTTCTGAGATATTTAATCTAGACCATGAAATGGAGACCTCTATTTCAGCTAAATAAAAAATTTAATTAATTAATTAAAATCTATTAAAAGACCCCTCCCTCACCCCAAAGATAATATTTAAATAAATAGAAAAATGCATGCCACCGAAATTTTTTGCCTACCAATGAAATATATGCTTCATTGTACTTTTAATTGTGCATTTGATATCTTCACTTTGTAAAATACCAATTCTTGAAAAATTTTATAGTGGCCATTGAATTACAAGACTCTTGGTTTTTCCAAGTGAGCAATATTCTATCAAGTATACTTATTTCACACAGAATCTGAAAACTTGACCTTTATGAAGCTAATAGAAAAGAATCTAACAAAAATTTTATCTTTCTTCCCACCCAGGTCTTCCAGAGAGGCTCGCCACTTACAAGGGATTTTTCGGAAGCAATTGTTAAGTTATTGGAGGATGGAACTATAATGTCACTAGAAGATAAATGGTTGACTCCCTCAAATGAGTGCTCAGTCAACATAACTTCCAGCGAACCTGAAAGCTTGAACCTCAAAAGCTTTGAGGTTCTCTATCTAATATCTTTTGCCACTTCTACCATTTGTCTTTTATTATCCCTAATTCGCTTATTCATAAGTCGTCAACAACATCAAGAGGCTTCCGAAGGAAACTTAACTCCAGGTGAAGAGAGTGCTTGGAAGAAGACAGTTAGACTTGTAAGATACTTCTATATCAAAAATCCAGGAAGAGCTCCAACTCTGGCAGACACATCAGATGTAAATGACTGCTCTTCGAGGTGGGAATTCAGTAGCACTATTGACACTCTAGAGCACATTCAGTCCTCCCCGCCAGCAGAAAATGAAATGCAATAACTCCTAATTGTTGAAAAGAAGCACAAAGATTTGAATGCTGTCTTAGATAATAAGATTTCCTGTGCATAATTGTCATGCAAGCTGTCTTAGATATTCCTTCACCAGTATAGTATTCCAGACACATGTATCATAGATTCATAGCTATATTCTACAATTTAAGTTATATTTCTACAATATTGTCAGAATTATAAAATCATTCCTTTGAATGCAAGTTAATTGTCATTAAGATACACACGCATGCATACACATAGTAACAGTCATGCGAAAGATTCCTAAATCTCGACTGCTGCTTTGAGCCTTTGATCAGCTAAATTTGAATAGATTAAGAACTCAAAGCACTAAATCTACTGGACAAGTTCCAGAGGAATATGATTTCTAGTGTTAGCCCACAAATGAATCTAGAAACTCATCAGCTTCCTACCAACATGATCAAAATTTGTTACTTTTTTTAGTTGATGAAAAATTTACTTGTGTCCATGAGTGCTCTCCATTTAATTAATATATCATGTAGTAATAGGTCTGAAGGATAACGGAGTCTAAAACTCTAACTACTATGAGTTTTAAGCACGTGACAAATTTCTACCGGCAATATATTACAATAGCCAATAGGAGTGGTAGATCATGCATCTAATTGCTCTTTTAATTAGTTTATTAAGCTGACATAATGTTAGTGTCCTTTTCACATTAATGGATCCCGAATGAGAGAGTAATTGAAATTAATTAGTTGAAATATTACGAGTGTCTAATGTTGGCAGTTCTTGTGGTAACTGAAAGAGCTAACTTTTTTTTTCTTTCATTATTATTATTTTTTCCTCCGGGTTCAAATTGATTGATGGGTTTGGATTTCAGGTATAACCTTTCTTCAATCTCAAACAAAATATTATATCTTCACTCAAATTACAATTTTAGAGTAGCCTTGTTTTAAATATTAACCTCATGTGCTATATATTTTGTGCTAATTTTGATTTTAAACTAAAATTAAATCTCAATGAGATGAAAAGTGTTGTGGAGGTGTGCACGGAATATACGTAAACAACTCTGTCCAAATCCACATATAAAAGCAGTCCGAGTAGCCTATATTCAAGAAATGTTTGTCAAACATATAATAGCAGTCTAGCGTAAGCAAATATGCCAAACCGAAGGGGGGACAGTTGACTCCGTAACCTTATTCAAAGGAAAAAATCATTCATAGCCTTACAAATGAATATTCAGTTGCCGTGACAAAGGAGAGTTTTTTTTTTTTATGCTCAACATTTATTGTCAATTTAATGCCATTTATTTGTAGTGTATTATCTTCAATGAAAGTTATCTTCAAAATACATGTTTTATGATATTGCTCTTAGACTCTTACTAGTTCACCGTTAATTCAACTTATAAAATTTATCATCGTCAAATGGTAAAAAGCAATCAATATGAGGATTCAAATCCTCTCATCCCTTACTATCAAAATAAAAAATAAAATAAAAAAGTTCCCTAATTAGCAAAAAAATGTAAAGCATTACTGATATGTGTGAGTGCAATTATGTTTCCCCTTTTTCTTGTCTGTTCACTTCCACATCTACATGCATGGGGCTGTGCTTATGTAAATGCTTATGCATTGATTCATCAACTACAATCCGATTTGTCATTTCCTTAAGTCCAAGACAGGAATCTAGAGAGTTTGAAGTAGTCAATATTCCTCATCTATCTACTTCTATATTCAATTTTTCAGGAAGAGTACATTTTTTATTTTTCCTTGAAAGCCAAGACATAGAATAAAACATATTTCATTCTCACCGAAAATGGACTCTCCAAGACACTTCTTTCTTTCCTGGAAGAATCACAGCATGTCCTTCCAAAATCCCGATTCTGAAAGATGTCCAATCTTTCTTACGCATCTCTCTATCACTGGTCGTTAAAATCAACTTTATAGAATACAAAGTCTAAGATACTAACATTCCACACAGATTAACACATCTAGACACTACAAAAAACTTGACCTATTTCAACACATTTATTTCGAGGGTTCATTAAAAATGGTCGTAATAGCATACAATTTTGTGCGGCACACTAGGGAGGTGAAATATACAATTAACTTATTTCGACGGTCACTAATAGAACCGTTGAAATAAACATAAAAAAAATTATATTATCCACCTCTTTTGACGGTCGTTAGTGTAACCTTCGTATAACAAACCTATTTCAACGGCCATAAATACCTTCGAAATAAGCATGAAAAAAAAATAACAGATCAATTACTTCGCGCGCTCTACTAATTAATACCAAGGATTTCTGAAAATGAAAACCCCCAAACCGTGAATAGCAGCAGCAAATCAATTTTCGCAGAACTTAGATCTTTGAGATGAAAAACCCCAAATCGTCAAAACCCCCAAAATTGAAATACCTAGAGTTTAATCAAACCTTTTCACGCTCAAATTCTCGCACCAGACCTTCTCCTCGCACCAGAGAGATCTTTCTCGTGAAACCCTGGTAAGGATTGCGATCAGCCAGACGCATTGGTATTGTCCTCGCTCCACCTCTCATCGCTCACTCCAATCAATTTCCTTATGTAAGTTCCAACTTCGAACTCTTTTTTTTTTTGGTTTTGTAAAAGATTTTCGTTCAGATTTTTGAGAGAGAGGGATTTGAGATATGAATAGCAGCGAGAGAGAGAGAGAGAGAGAGGGATTTGAGATTTTTGTTCACATAGTATTACTAGATGATTCTAGGAATTTCTGCTTTGTAGAGTTAATTCAATGGTTGTAAAGGATTTTTGTTCTTTAATACGTTATTAAATTGCCCCAAATTCCAAGCAAAACCAATTCTTCTCCATTAGCGCAGCAGGCATGTTTTAATTTCTCAATTTTCTCAGTTATCTTGTTTTCTTTCATACTGCTTTAACTGTTTTGCTCCATCACTGTCTGCTATTTTTTTTTTTTTTGAAACGTTACTCTGCAGCCAAACGGAGCATAAGTATAATTGACAATGGCTATTTAGTTGGGTTTGTTACTTTATTCCATATTGTGAACTTCAATTGTTGATTGTGCAAAGCTGGTTTCTGTGCTTTTTTGTTTTGTTTTTTTGGATTCATTAGGTTTTCTTTTGGTTTCTGTGGTACTCATTTCTGTATATATTTTTCCCAGGGGGGAGGGAGGTATTGTGGTTGTGGGTGTTTGACATTTGATTTGGGTGTTTGAAATTTAATTTTAATTTACAATTAGTGCTCAACAACAAGAAATTCATATTATGTTCCAACATCAAAATAATAATAAAAAATCCACTGCTAGTTATTTATGAATCTCTAGAGTTTGTTAGTTTGGCTCATCTAAAACCTCCATGTTTATTTGAACTTCAATTTGCAGTTCAGCGATTAACCTTCAAGGAGTTCTTCGATCACAAGTTCCTAGAGGAGCCCAGGTTATAATCTAAGTTTCCAATATTTAATTATAATGCTTTGCTTTGGGCACATTTCGGTTTCATATTGACTGGATTTCTATAATATTTTTATTCTTTAGGGGTTAGGGTAGTTATAACTTTATCTTGTAATATGTAGGCCAATGGTGGAGGTTGAGCTCTCTGCTGTACTTCCAACGATGAAAATAAAGGTTGGACAGTTCAGTTCAATTGCCTCTGATGAGAGATTGCAATTGCATTCTGGGCATCCCGTGAGCTTATCCAGCAGAAGTCCAGCATTAAGTACTTCATCTGTATGCGAGACCATACTAAAGCAAAGGAAAGATTGTGTCAATACATCCATCACTAAGAGTGGGTTTACTCCAAATATTGCAAGTGATAGGCTGAGGAAATCTGTTGATGGTGATGCATGTTCGTCAGATCAGCTTCCTCTGTTTCTCTGTTTAGTATGTTTCCATATATGCTCATGCTTGGTTTGAAATTGATTTTTGTTTTTTTGGTCTTGTCTATCCAGTTTCTGCTTCAATGGAGTCCATTGAGAAAGATTATGTCATTGTCAATACTTATTTTGCTTCAATGGATGCTTTCTCTTTTTACCTTGAGACTTCTGTGCAAGATAAATCCACCACAAGAGTTTCTATCTGTCCTTCAGGGAAGAGTGACAAGGATATAGCTGTTGAAATGCAAACAATGGAGCTGGCTGATAGTTCTGTTGGTGCAGCACAAAGCCATGGATCAGATCTCTTAGTGACATCAAGTGCATCATCTATAATAAGGGAAGTGCAAGGACTAACCATATTGCATCCTTTGACTAGGCTTCACTTGTTATATCAGTATGTTCAGGCTCTTGCTGAACTATCACAAGAAAAGGTTAATTAATGCTCTTGGCTTTAGTGGATATTGTGCTCATGATTGAATACATACATACATACATGTAGTCTTGGTGTAAATTTTTTACAATATTACTCCATTCAATAATCTTTCATTTGATCATTACTGATATCTCATCTAGGAAATTTTAAAAGAATAGTTTTCTTGTATTGCAAAAATCTACTAGACATATGAGATTCAGATTTGATAGTAAATGACATTTGATTGATGTGAAATTTGACATCCATGATAAGTGTGTGGAAGAAATTTTATTCAGCAGTGGGCTTGGCAAAATATCAGTCCAATGAAAATTTACTGTGGTGTAATGCTATAAAGAGTTAACTACTAATATCTTCTACTGAATTCATATTTTGATAATCCCACTCTTGGATAAGGTGTTCTCTCTATGCTTAATATGTACACTAAATTTCATGTCAATGGGATGTTATTTAGTTTGCAACCTATAAACTCGTGTATTAGATGGCATAGTTGTTAATTATCATCTTGAGATTTGGCGAGTATGGTCGGTTTGATAAAAGAAAACTCTTCAGTGAAAAATTAGGAGTGCTAGTCTTTCTAACACAAGGATTGGCAATATTCTTTTATAGGCCTTATTATGTAAGGAATCAAATTCATAGATAGAATGAGTTTAATAATATTTCAGCAGCTTTGTTAAATTTTGAGAGTGTGATTACCTTTTTCTTAGGTGTGATTTCTTAGGGTTTGTCTTTCCTTTTGAGCTTTAAAATGCTGTTTGAGCTTTTAAAACTGACTGGTAATTGCTACTGCTTACAGTATAATGCAGGACTTCTTCTAGAATCATTTTCAGTTGAACTAGTTGTTTTGGCTATATGGAAGAAAGCTCTTCAAATCTGCAGCTCTTGGCTGGCCTCCGCTGCAGAAGGTGAATTACCGGAAAACTGTGATTCAACTAAGGAGTGGATTACTGGATTTGGAATAGCATCCATTAGTAGTCTTGCCCTTAGTGGATTTAATGATGGGATTGGTATGTGCTACATTTTCTGTTAACTGTGATTGGGCTGGCTTATAATGGATTTTATGCTGGCATTGGTCTTTGCTCTAGTTTTCTGTTTTTGCAACTTTCTGTTAGCTGAAATTTAACATAACCGAGCTTCATTTTACCTTACTATTTTATTCTTTTTTGGAGCTTAAGAGTTTGGTCTGTTTCGCTGTTTTTAGTCTTTGGGAATTTGGATTGGCGTTTTGTAGTTTCTGTGAATTTTGTTTTTGTGTGCGTGTGGATGTTTTAATGCTTTAGCTGTCTGTTTGGTTGCTAAGAAAGTTTTTAGCTGCCTGATTATTTAGTTATAAATCCTAGTTATTGCATGAGAAGCCCTTTTTTTTTTTTTGGATTAAAGAGTACAAATTTTTATTGAATGTTTGTGCCTAATAATGGGGAATTTCCCTTTCTGTCATACGGAAACCTGGTTCTGTAGTTTGAATTTTCAGTTTGTATTAATTGGTTTTTAATTTTAATGTTTTCCAGGAGTTGATTTTAGTTTGCTGTTGTGTGTAGTGCTCCTTGTTGTGTGTAGCATGATTTTCTGTGTGTCTTGGTTGTTTGAACTTTCTTTGGTTTAATAATATATCCTGCTTATCCCTAAAATAAAGGAACCGCGGCTGATCAGTGCTGTCTTCGGCTGATAAACATGATTCAGCGTACTGTCTGATACTAACTTGAAAATGCTGATTATCTGATTTGACTATTAAATTATATTGTATGCTACTTCTGTCCAGAAATCGAAGTCATCCATGAACTTATTGGCTATTGCAGCTGGCATAAAGCAAAAAGAAAGCGTGAATAAAAATATTAGACGAGGCAGGGGGCCCCTGTCTCTCTCACTCTGTGTTTTCTTTGACTCGCAGAATTATTTAGGTCAGATGGGAATTTTGCACATTCTTCAAAACAGGCACACACTTTCTTCAAGTGTTTAAGGGTCACCCGGGATTTAGGGAAAAAGATTAGCATGTCTTTCTTAGGACTTTGGACTTTGACGAGAGAGAGAAACACATTGAGATCAGTGGGGTTTAATTATTAATGTAAGAAACTTTTTTTGCAAACTTTGATTCTATTTGAATTTGACACACGTTAGTTTTAGTTTTTGAGCCTTTTGTGGTTTAGCTCCTTTCTAGTCAAAAGTGTCAAACAACACACACTAGTGTCTCCTACCATATGAGCAATCATTGGCCTACATTGATGTGGGAAAGAAGTTACATAAGTTAATTAACACAAATTAATGGTTTAGTAACTAACATTATGGAATTTTTTCTTAATTATTTTCTTCTTTGCATTTTGCATTAGCCAAATGTAGAGGAAAACCTGAAAAAGCACCCACTTATGATTGTGCAACAAAACTACAAACAAAGATGCTTGTCATGAAAAAGATAAGCTTGTTATGTCCTTATGTAATAACTGATAATATTGGCAAAATTTTCAATAGATTCACCTAGCCTGAAATGGCAAACACATGGTGTGTTTGTGTCTAGAAACAAATGCAGTTTAGCTACCAACATGCAGGGCCAAACACAGTATCATTTTCAACAAGGGTCATAGTTCCTTATTTTTCTTCTTTGTGTCTGGCCAATCTACACTTTAGGCATAGTCAGTAACCAAATTCTAGTGTGCTTACAATTTAAATCAAGGAGGCACAGATCGATGAGAGAGCTTAAGTATATATCAAGCAAAAATCAATCCAAAGATATACATACCATCCATAAACCATCCTCCATCAGAGGAGATGTAAGCTTTGGTGATGACGAAGTCAAGATCTGTCAGAATTTGTACAACCTCCAACAGAATTCCTGGTTTGTTAACACTGTCAACCTACCAATCACATTCCATAATCTCCATGGTAATTCTTGTAAGAAGGGAAATTGGGGAAATAATTGCAAACAAGAGAATCTGGGGATATGATATTGTGCAGATGCCATATGCGGCGCATAAGGTATATTAAGTAATTAAGTAAAAGGATCCTTTTGGCCTTGGTTAATTGAGGTTCTAGCTGGATTAGGAGTCCTTTTATTTCACTTTTGTTCAAATTTGCCTCTATAGAGCTGTAATTAGGATGTCATTTTTCTAAAGCAATTTTTACAAAAGAAAAACATAGGCAATTATTTTAGTAACTGGACTCACAGAGAAGCTACAACAACTATTTTAAAATGCCAATCTATTCACTTCCTCTGCCTCTGCTATGTTGTGCTACTTGTGTGTAGGATCATGATCTGTTCGTTGAAAGTGGCTATAAGCTATTGAATATGTTTTAATTTATGGTGTGTTCTTAATTTAGTTGAATGTGCATATCATTGTCCCTTCTACTTTTCAAAATGTTCATTGTGAAGGACCTGAGTTTTATTGCTACACTTGCTGCCTTGCAAGACTGTATTTTGGCAAAAAGAAGAAGACCGCACGAGTAGCTTGACTAGATTTACATATTTGGACTTGATTGGATTTATTGGATTTGTTGTAGTAGAATTAGACTTGGACTTGACTTGCATTACTTGAGATTTATTTGGACTTCGATTGGATTTGTTGTAGTAGAATTAAACATACCATTTACATATTTGGACTTGCATTACTAGCATTCTTGAGATTTTTGGTACAAATGTGGTATATTGCTTGTATATTTGGTATAGGTCCCTGCTCAATGAATTGTTTTTAGAAAAAAAAAAAAAAAACCTTTATTGAGGGTTATGACCCTCGATAAAAACAAAATTACTTATTTCGAGGGTTGTGACCCTCGATACAAGTAATATTTGTGAAGTATCCAACACTCTTTATCGAGGGTTATAACCCTTTTTATCGAGGGTTATGACCGTCGATAAAGATAAAATACTTTCTTCGACCCTTGTGTAGGCCGTCGAAACATCTTTTTCGACGGTGTTTCTATCGACGCCTTTCGACAGTCATCTTGACCGTCGAAATAACCTTTTTCGAAGGTTTTTAATACTTATTTCGAGGGTTATGACCCTCGTAAAAATTCGTTTTTTTTGTAGTGAGAAGAAATAACGCGTTTTTTATTGAACACGTCTATCTAATATGAACCATATATTAGAGTCTGCCTAACAGTTTTTCTAATATTGTCTGCTATATATATATATATATATATATACAACGAAAGACCAACCAGTATTGACACTCCAGCCATTATATCCCACACCTAGATACAAGATTCCCAAAATGCCTTTCCAACAACGTTGGTTTCTGTTTCCTGTACTAATCTTTTTTCTTCTCATTTTGTCCTATGACTATGGAGCTGCTGAAGCCAACATTAATGTTACTGGTGTAGGTTTAATCATTGATGTTAATACCCGTATTGGAAAAGAAGAGAAAATAGCCATAGAAATTGCAGCTCAAAACTACCACACCACTTCAAAGACTCACAAACTTTCTCTCTATATCAAGGACTCCACCATCAGAGTCACTTCTGCTGGTAAGTTCTCTATCACTTACCTATTTTGTTAAACATTTAAATTTCTGTTAGAATTATGGTTATATAATTAAACTAATCGCAAACCTGTTTGATGCATAGGAAAATTATTGAAAATAAAATCTAAATTAATTTTGATTCCTTTTACTCTTTTTTTTTTTTTTTTTTTTTTGTAGTTCAAAATGTTGTAGGCAAGATCGATAAAGAGACTTTACGAATCGGATTTAGGATAGATCCTACTTTTTGGTTTAAAAAAATAACTAAGAAAGTATTTACCATAGGATAATTAAAATTTAATATAATATAATTTTTCTTTTGGCATAAGTTGAATATAGTCCAATTTTTATAAAACACGATTCATGTTTATATTTACCATATGGATCATGTTTCCATCCAAAAATAAAATAAAGGATACTTAAAATAAGAAGAAGGACAAATAAATACATGAGCACATGATTATATGATCAAACCTAAATAATTTTCATAACTCATTTCAAGCTCACATGGTTTCATTATAACAAATCCATCAATCTTTCTCCATTGCCAGCAACAAAATTAAATGAAATACATAAGAAAAAAAAAAAAAAACTCTAAAAATCTTGATGAAAATTGATAATTATGATTATTATTAAAAGATATTTATATTGTGTTTATATATGGAATATATTTTAGTATTAGACATTAATTATGATTGTGTTTTATATATGGAATAATATATTCTTATATTAAAGAAAATATGATGTGTCAAAATTCTAATGGAATGTTTAATAATAGAATAAAATTGAAATTCAATTAAAAAATATATGTTAAAATAATGAGGTGTAAAATTGTGAGATTTTAAAAGTTTATGTGACGCAACATGATGAAGTCAACCAAAAGTAGAAAAGTTTCGGTTTTACATTATTCTATAGATATCATTTTCTAACAACTTAAGTTTTTGGAATAACAAATAATTTATTATGATATCATAATTGAGTTCAAACCCGTCCAAATTTGTTAAAAAATCTGCATGTTAGGGGGGATTCTGGATAAGATTATGGACAATTGGTAATTTATCAATATTAGTAACATCTACGTTGATGGAATATCTAAATTTCGGTTGCAGTTGAAGATATGATTAGAGAGAAAAAGGTGAAAGTGATTATTGGCATGCACGCATGGCATGAAGCAGCTCTAGTAGCCGATATTGGAGGCCAAGCTCATGTTCCAGTTATTTCGTTCGCAGCACCAGCCATCACCCCACCATTAATGCCACTTCGCTGGCCTTTCTTGATACAAATGGCTAGAAATGGTTCCGAACAAATAAAATGCATTGCAGATATTGTTCATGCATACAATTGGAAAAGGGTCATAGCCATTTATGAAGATGAAGCAGTTGGTGGCGATTCTGGGAAGTTAGCTCTTCTATCTGAGGCTCTCCAACATGTTGATTCAGAGGTTGAGTACCGTTTGGTCCTTCCACCATTTTCGTCTCTGTCTGATCCAGAAGGGGTTGTTCATGAAGAGCTGGTTAAGGTACTGAGCAAAACACAATCTCGGGTCTTTATTGTTCTTGAGTCATCATTAGCAATGGTGACTCATTTGTTCAGAGAAGCTAAAAATTTGGGACTTGTAGGAGGAGAATCAGCTTGGATAATTCCAGAAAGCATTACAGGTTTGCTGGACTCTGTTAGCAACTCAGTTATTTCCTCTATGGAAGGCGCTTTAGGAATCAAAACCTACTATTCCGAAGAAGGCAGCTCAAAGTACAAAGATTTTCATGCCCAGTTCCGGAAAATGTTCAGAAATGAATATCCAGAGGAAGATAACTCGGACCCTGGGATTTTTGCTCTGCGAGCATACGATAGCATTAGAATTGTTATACAAGCAATAGAAAGAATGACTGGTAATACCAGTAGTAATGGTAGTAGTCCAGAGATGTTACACAATATGTTATCAAGCAATTTCTCTGGTTTGAGTGGCAATATACATTTTGAAGGAAGCCAGCTCTCTGACACTCCTATTTTGAGGATTGTAAACGTGGTTGGAAAAAGATACAAAGAAATAGACTTCTGGATACCAGATTTTGGGTTCTCCATGAGCCCTTTAAAAGAAAAAATTGAAGAGAAAAATGGAAGTAGAAATTTTAATGACACCACAAATGCTTTGGTTGGTCCAATAATTTGGCCAGGGAACTTAAGACAAACTCCAAAAGGATGGGAAATGCCTACTCAAGCAAAGCCATTGAAAATTGGAGTTCCAGGTAGAACAACATTTGAGAGGTTCGTGAAAGTCAACACGAATCAGAACCATTATGATGGTTTCTGCATTCAAATATTCCTAAAGGTGTTAGACCTCTTGGGATATGATTTGCCTTATAAATTTGAGGCCTATAATGGCACCTACAATGATCTGGTTCATCATGTCTATAATAAGGTAACACTTCTTCTCTGCCTCTCATTCATTGAGAAGTCTTTGTTTATAAACATCTGGTGCGTACACTACAAACATAACACTTCACATTATTCTGACCGCTTTCTATGTGCACATTTTATGTACTGTTTTTAACATAAACAGGAAACCATAAGTTCTGTCTGATGTACCATCCTTTTGTGGTTGCTTACAAGTATAAGTGATCAATGAATAAGGAGAAAGGTAATGATCAATACCTTACCTAGAGAGCTATAGATCAAATTAGTCTCCAAAAACTGTAAAAAGTAGAGAATTAAGTAAATCAAATTCAATTTTTGTACAAAATCCTGAAACTTCACATTGTCACTTTTAATTCAAAAACATTAATTTTGCAAGACCATTCTGATAGCTTATCTGAAATTAACTTCATCCTTTTCTGGGAGAGAGTAAGCACTTGGAAGAGTTGGGAATCTATAACTAGAAACTAATCCGTTCCTAGGAAAGGCAGTGAATCTTTGACTAGGCTAAACTGACTAGTTTTACAGACTTCTTTTATTGCTTATAAATCTTTTATTTGGTTACAATTATTTGTTTCTGATAAGGATTTTATGATTGTCATGTGGGTCTAAATGCAACAAAAGACTTATGATGCTATCATTGGTGACATGACCATACTAGTCGACCGGTTGCAATACGTGGATTTTACCCTTCCATATGCTGAGTCAGGTTTGGCCATGATAGTTCCAACAAAACCTGAAGGGTCACTATTGATGTTTACAAAGCCTTTCACCAGGGACATGTGGTTGGTGACTGCTGCCATCTTGATGTACACAATGCTCATTGTTTGGTTCCTGGAGCGCCAATCCAATCCAGAATTTAGTGGCCCATGGAAGAATCAGATGAGCACTGCACTCTGGTTTACCTTCTCCTCTTTGTTCTTTGCACACAGTAAGTATCAATTTTATGTATAGAGCCTATGCATGTAGAAGCATCCTGCGCACATAAATTTCTATAATTTGGAGAGTGCATTTCTAAATTGGCTGAATGTATACTATTCTGCAAATTGCTGCTTATTTATCATCAGAAGATAATCCTTTTTAATCACCACAGAGAGATGTCTTAAAGTTACAACAAGCACTCATACCACGTTGTTTTGTGTTGCAGAGGAAAAAATCTACAGCAACTTGACACGTTTGGTGATTATAGTGTGGCTATTTGTCGTGTTGATCCTAACCTCGAGCTATACTGCTAGTCTGTCTTCAATGCTCACCGTGCAAAAACTGCAACCAAATGTCACAGACATCGAGTGGTTAAAGAGGAACAACTTGAAAATTGGTTGCGATGGCGATTCATTTGTAAGGAAATATCTGGAGAATGTACTTAATTTCAATCCAAAGAATATCGTGAACATCAGCAGTGAATACCTATACCCAGGGGAATTCAAAAGCAACCATATAGCTGCTGCCTTTCTTGAACTCCCATATGAAAAAGTTTTCCTAAATGAGTATTGCAAGGGTTACACTGCTACCATACGCACCAACAGATTTGGAGGATTAGGCTTTGTGAGTACTAACTCAAACATTATGCCAAACCTTATAAATTTCATGAGACTTCTGTTTTGAACATCTTAAAACACTTGTACCATAAGTTTTATGCGTGGGCACACACAGGTGTATATAAATAGTATCTAATAGAAATCTTATCCTTCTTCCTGCCCAGGTCTTCCCGAAAGGCTCGCCACTTGCAAGGGATTTTTCTGAAGCAATTTTAAAGCTATCAGAGAATGGAGATATAAAGATTCTGGAGGATGAATGGTTGACTCCCTCACATGAGTGCTCAACCAACATAACTTCCAGCGAACCTGAAAGCTTGAGCCTCCAGAGCTTTGGGATTCTCTATCTAATATCTTTTGCCACTTCTACCATTTGTCTTTTACTATCCATAGTCCACTTAATCATTAGTCGTCACCAACATCAAGATGCTCCTAAAGGAAATGCAACTCCGGATGAAAAGAGTGCAACTCCGGATGAAGAGAGTGCTTGGAAGGAGGCAGTTAAACTTGTAAGAGACTTTTATATTAGAAATCCAGGTACAACTGCAACTCTGGTAGACATACCAGATACAAGTGAAGACACAAAGGATGTAAATGAATGCTCTTCGAGGTGGGAATTCACTAGCACTTTTGACACTCCAGAGCACCTTCAGGACTCCCCGGAAGCAGAAATTGAAATGAAATGAACTCCTCATTGTTGAAAAGAAGTACAAAGATTGAATGCTGTCTTAGATATTAAGATTTCCTGTGCATTGTTGTCTTGCAAACTTTTCTTTTTACCAGCTCTTGGCCCTGCCTGTGCATGGCCATAACAATAGCTAGTTGCTGAGGATCCAATGCCTGAGAGGCATAGACTGTATAATATTTCTGGGCACATGTATCACCGTAATTACTAAGATTTGAAGCTAGCTTGCGTTTACGTTCACTGTAATTAATGAAACTCATTAGAAAAGTAGCACCTTTCTCAAGTTCTCATTCTTACCAAACATATGTTATATTCTTCAAATTGTCAGAATTAAAAAATCACTTATCTGAATGCAAGTGTGTTTTTTGCTGGGCCCTCTGAATGCAAGTTAATTATCATCAAAAATACAATACACACGGATGCATATCCAAAGTAACAGACATGCAAATTACACAATCACAAATAGTAATAAATTTATATACAATATTCCCAACAAATTGAGTCACAGCAAGCCCACAAAGACACTAGCACCACAAACAAAAAATGGAAAAGATCGTGGATGGGTGATGATTCTCCATTGAAAGGGCTGTGAGGAAGAGAATCTCCCATTTCTAAGCTCATCTCCTTGGTTGTGCCTGGTGGAGTTAAATATTTTTCCATCCCCAAATTACAAACAATTCAACAAAAAACAACCTTATAAACACCATCAATCAAATCACTCAATCCCTAGTATATCTCCCATCCATCACAATCCTAGATTTGTCAATCAGATAACAAATTCCTCACAAACCCACATCAAGAATCAACCTAATCTCATGAAATCCATGACTTCCCGGTGTCCAGGAAGAGTGAGAGAACCTAGTTAGGATGGAGCTCGTTGATGACGGCGACGCTGGCCAATGCATCGGCGTAAGCGAGATCGGAAGCCCTCACTCCAGTTACCGCTCACAGCTTCGTTGCGAGAATTTCCATTAATGGTGACGCAGATGGGGTCAAACTCGAGCTCTTGTTGGTGGGCGTTCAAGGCAGTCCTAGATGTTCTCTGGGAAGCCGACAAGGTACTTGTAGTGGGTAAGTTTCAGTGCTACAATTAATTTCTTAAAGTAGTAAAAAGTACTTTTGTCAGACTTTCCAAAAATAACCACCCCCTTCATTAATGTTCACTTTTGAATTTGTAGTACATAGTACTTTGTATTCTGTTCCCTTTCCTCAATGTGGGACAATTCTTTACCCAATGAAGTACAGTAAAGTACAAAGTTTCTATTGAAAAGTACAATATTCTATTTGTCTCCCATTGTGCTTTAACCGTTATCTTCATCCTCTGATATAGGCTTGGGCCGAGCTTTACACTTTGACCTTTGATACGGGCCTGGGCCGAGCTTTATACTTTGGTCTCTGATAAGAGCTTGGGCCGAGTTTTATACCTTATTCTCTGATACAGGCTTGGGCCGAGTCCTTTATACTTTGGCCTCTGTCGTGGGCTTGGGCCGAGCTTTCATATTTTGTTCCCTGATATGGGCTATTCATTTATGGGCCTATTTTATATTTAGATTTCCCCACCTCCAATTGCCCCTCAAATCTTTACTCTTTATTGAAGAGAGAGATTTGACCGAAACAGTGGAGAAATATATAGTACTTATTCAAAGTTTTGAATGAAGTTCGGTCAGGAATAGGGTTTGGTTTACGGATTGATAACTCGGTTGCTATCCCTGAGAAGGTCCGAACTAGAACATTATGGCAATGAAGTAGAACCTTCCAACTCAATGTTGCGCTTATTGGATGATGAAAAGAGATGGGGATAAACTTAATTCAATATTAACTTGATAACAACCGTAAGCCATAATTAAGGAACGACGTTTGGCGTTCCCTAAGTCATTTCGTCTTTAATGTTTTATTGCGATTAGGACGACGTTTGGAGTTCCCAAGGATGCTTTGTTTCCAAGGATATATTGCAAACCGGAAGAAATCATTTTCCCTCGTTATTATTTTTTATTTATTTTTCTTTTTCTTGCAGGTTTTTTACCGGCCCACGACTGGCTGGATTCCGGTTGCCTGTGGTTCCTTTGGCAGTATATAAGAAAGGGAGACCCCACATTACATTTTTACCTTTAAAACTATTCTCTGCCCCAAATCGTGAACTTTTTCACTGATTTGAATTTGGTTTCTTTCGTCTAGCTCATTTTTACTCAGAGCACAAGTAAAAACATGCCTATCCAAAAGAGGACCGTCGACATACGATCGGTGCTCGGTACGCGTGCCCCAGAGTTGCCGAGAGTTCCTAACGCTCCCCTTGCTTCCGGGTTCTCTGAGGGAGAATCTGTTATAAAAAAGAGGAAAAAGGGAGAGGAGGAAGCTGAAGTAGCCAAAAAGCAACAGGTCGCGATTAACACCGAACCTTCCGCGGCCAAGTCCTCGTCCAAAAAGGGTAGAAGTAAGGATAGCCGAACTCTCCAAAAAGCCGTCGGTCATGTTTCACATAAACGCAAACATCAAAAAGAACTGCCAGCGCCCTGGCAGTGTGAATTCTATGTAAATGGTCGACCGGTGAATGAAGATGATTCGGTCTGGAAAAGTAAGGACGTCCGTGGTGGACAAATAGCTGATGCCCTTGGGAGTGCCCTTCTCCTTCCCAAAGACATGAAGAATTGGAAAGGAAATAACTCAACACAGATGATCGAAAATCTGAAGCGTGATTCGGTCGTGGTGAGTTTTGTTTTATATCCTTTCTTTTATTACGATAATCCGTCATTCTCATTACTCATTGTGACGATTATTTATAGGCCGTCCAAGGGGTTTTCGAGGCCGGGTATCGACTGATAGAAGCCGAACGTCTTCTTAACGAATCTCTCGCTGAAAACGATAGGTTGCGTGAAGTCGAAAAGGTGGCGTCTGCTAGAATTCGGGAGGTCGAGAGTCAACACAAAACTGCCGAAGAAGGGCTTCAGAAGGCTGAATGTCAACTGGTGGAGATGTCGGCTAAGTTGGAACGAGAATGTGAACGTTCCAGTGGATTTCAGGCGGAAATTGATAAACTTAAGGCCGAGTTGGCTGAAGCTCGGCAAGTGTCAAGCAATGCTGAGAATGAAGCTCAGGCCACCTACGACCGGGGTTTCGCAGATGCTGCAGGATCTTTGAGGCTTCAACTGCGTAGGGAGTGTAACATTCAATTTCCTGAAAGGGTGGGCTTTGGCTCTTGAACAGGCTGCGGTTGATGATGAGTCTGAGCTTTACGTCTTTGGGCCGGCGTTATCGACCCTATGATTCAGGAACTCCTGAGAATCTTGAAGAAACGAATGTTGAGGTTTTGGGAGATTGTGAAGCCTTTGACGGTCCTACGGCCATGGAGAACGCCGAAGTTTTTGATCACCAAGGAGCGGGCTCAGACCGAAGAGGTTCAAGATATGGAGAAAGGTGTCTCTGATAAAGAAGATAATGTAAACGTGGATGATTAAGGGGGATCTGCCTATGATCCTTGAATGCATCTATGACTGCATTATACATTTCATTTCTCCATTGAAGCAAATCGCACCAAACAGACATATTATCCCATTCATTTGGGGTTCTCGGTCTTCGAATCGTAAGAATGTCCTTGAGATCAGCATAAAGGTTTCCATGTACACCAACGACAGAACTTTTGGAGAGTTTGTTGCCACCGAGGGGAAATGAGCGTTGACCGAAGGGGTTCAAGATATGGAGAAAGGTGTCTCTGATAAAGAAGATAATGTAAACGTGGATGATTAAGGGGGGTTTGTCTATATAATTGTCCCCTCTTCCTTTTCTTTTCTTTTCTTTTTCTTTTTTTCTTTTTTTTTTTTTTTTTTTTTTTTTTAAGGAAGGGGGAGAAGTGCTACGATGTAATTGGTTGCCCCGTTTTGTTTATGGATAAAAGCTTTTGCTTCGTTATAGATCTGAATTGAGTTATGCATGAGTTTGTTTTATCTTTTGCTTTGTAAAGGCTAGTTCGTTTATCGCTAGGGCCGAGTTTATTTCGTTGCCCCGAACTATCCTCGGCCTATATAATTTGGGTGTATTTTGTTTGAATTGAGATAAATGGATCAAAACACGCTTCATACCCATCATAAGGTCCTCCGCGCGAACGTTCGGTCTGATCAGACCGCTTTAAATAATGTAGTCCAAAGACCATAGGATTATTCACTAGGTCGGTCAGATTTTGAAATGATTAGTGAGAAGGCAGAGTTTCACCGTTTCAGTGTATAGCAACTCTTTTATTAATGGAGATCTGACATTGGTGTCTTTTCGATTTTCGGCTAATAAATGAACGACGGCTTGCGTCATTTATTACGCCGTTATGTGTTCCCTAGGCCATCAAATCATTATGAGGGTTTTTTGGGGGCCGAGAGAAGTTATTTCACTGGCTCTCTGGTTTTTACCGGCCCATGACCGGCTAAGTCCCGGTATCCGTAGCCTATCAACTCTCGTATAAAAAGGGGGAAGACCCCACTTCATTTTCACTCTTTACTTTCACTTCTAGAGATAAAAAACATCTCCTTCAATCCTTTGAGTCAACCTTTCCTAACTCTTCTGTGCCGTCTTCACGTCAGTAAGTCTTTTTCTACTCTTGTATTTTCCTTCCGTCGTCCTAGTAGTACTCTTCGGTCCATTAGTTTTTTATGTTATGGGTAAATTTGCTAAACTCGTAAATACCGAAGAGAAAATCGTACAGTTTAAAAATCGTTATGGGATTCCTGAGGACGTACATATTCGGTACGTTCCTTATGATGATCTTGCACTTCTCCAGTATGAAGATCTCGTGCTTCCCATTGTAGCAATAGTCGAGGGAGGGGTTAGAATACCCATGCATACTTTCTTACTGCGGTTTTTAACTCATTTTAGGCTATCCCCTCTCCAGTGTGCCCCCAACGTTTTTAGGATAGTAATGGGGACGGCCGTTCTCATGGAGAAACTCGGCCTAGAACCTTACTGTACATGATATAACATACGTGTATAGTCTCCAAGCGACCGGTAGGGATCAGTATACCTTATTTGCCCGTAATGTTGATAGAAAACTGGTGACCGGGCTTCCGGACTCTAGCAAGGGCCGAGATGAAGATTTCTTGGTGTTCACGGGGAACTGGCAAAACCCCCATATTAATTGCCCTTTGAGGCCCGGTGTACCAGGTTTTAACTGTTTCACGTCTTTTATGCAATGCATTTTTGTCTATTTTTGTCTATCTTGACTGTACGTTTCTTCCTTTTTTCAGACAAGGAATTTACAACTAAGAAGATAGAACTCGTGGAAAGGAGGACGGTCGAACACCTCTTAAAAAAGCCGTGTTTCATTGACTCGGGTGGTCGTCCTCGTGCGGCTTCCGTTTTACTGGACTACGTGCCTTCATACAAGTCCTTCCAAAAAGGTCCCACCGTAAAACACTTTAGACAGGAAGAGGTTACGGTCGTGCGGCCTGGGAGGGATCAGGAGGACATCATCCAAGCGGTCCCTGTCACAGCTTAGAAGAGGAGTGCAAGTACCTCAGCTTGTGCCACCTCTTAGTAATCCCGACTTCGTTCCTTCCCTTGAGTCTTCGGAAACCGGTCTTCCAATCATTCGGTTTCCGTCTATTTTTGACCCCGATCCCAAACCGACCGAAGAAATGCCGATCCAGAAAAGAACAGTCAATATAGCGGACGTGCTTAGGACGTCAGGCTCCAGAGACGTCACGGACTTCTCCATCTGCTTCTCCCCTCCCTCCTCCCCCTGGATTTTCTCAAGGAGAGGGTGTCATGAGGAAGAAAAGGAAGAGAGGAACAGGGCAGGATGATGACGGCTGCGGTCAGGAGGGGTCGTCTCCACCTCAACCTTTCAAAGGCTAAGTCTCCCTAAAAAGGCTAAGAGTAAGAATGACCGAGCTCTTCAGAAAGCCACGGGTCAAATTCCTCAAGGTCGTATGCATCAAGATGACTTGAACCAACCGTGGAGCTGCTCTTTTCTTCTTGAGAATCGATCGGTCGATGAAGGAGACTCGGTCCTCAAGAGCGGAAGAGGAGTTCGAGGAGGACAAGTGGCCGAAGCGGTTGGAAAGGCTCTCCTCCTTCCAGAAGACATGAAGGTCTGGCAGGAGAAGAGATCCAAGCATATGTTGGAGAATCTTAAGCGTGACTCTATCCTGGTAAGTTTAGTACTCCAATGTTTCGTTATGCATGTTAAATGTAGTATTCAGACACACACTCGTATTTTACTTTATCCTATTCTTTGTTTCTTTTTTAGGCCGTTCAAGGCATATTTGAGGCCGGCAACCGACTTTTGGAGACCGAGCGTCGCCTCAGCCGGTCTGCCGAAGAGATCAAGTGCCTTAAGGATCTTGAGAGCTCGGCCTCTGTAAGAATTCGTGCTGCTGAGAGTGCCCAAAAGAGTGCCGAGGCTGGTCTGCTAAATTTGCAGAATCAATTGGCCGAGCTTCAGAGAAAGCTGGACTCTGAACACAAATCTGCCTCTCAAGTCCGGATTGAGAATAGCCAGCTTAAAGATGCTCTGACCGAGGCCGAAGCGAAGGTCGTAAAGGCTGAGCAGCAGGCTCAGGCTTATTATGACGAAGGTTTTGACCAGGCATCCGAATCCTTATTAGAACAACTGAAAGGTGAGTGCAACAAGTATTTTGTCCAAGGATGGCATAAGGCCCTTGATAATGCCGGGGTTGATGATGACTCTGAATTATACGATTTGGCGTATACACGCCAACCTTACGAGGATCCTGTGCCAGAGGAAGGAAACGAGTTGGAGGCTGGAGAGGGTGCCACTGGAGATCCGACAGTTCCTGGGTCCCATGAAGCCTTGAGTGAGCCCGCGCTGGCTGATGATCCCTAAGGTGACCGAAGATAGGCCTGATGATCAAATCCATACTGCTGAATCTCAAGAAGGAGGAGAGGGTTCGGACGTTGATGAGACCATTGATGTGGTAGATTAATTTAATATGTAACTTTCGAACTCCGTTATTTTGTATTCCCCGTTTCCTTCATAAGAAGGGGGGAATGATACAATTTGTTTTTTGTGTTCCCTGTTTCCTTCATAAGAAGGGGGGAATGTTTGTATAAGAAGGGGGGAATGATACAGTTTGTTATTTTATGACTAGTGCTCTTATGCCCTTATGTGAATCTCATATTTGCGTGATCATGTTTTCTACTTATATCCTTGCATACCGAATGGGTATTAGGGGATTGTTTAAATTTACTGAACTTTGAGTTGGTTTCTATTTTCAACTTGTCAGTTTTCTTGGATTATAGCACTTGGAATCCCTTAGGTTGAGCAAAGCCTAAGTCAAGTTGGTTTTTCTAACTTTCTCTTCTTTAAGGAGCTTAGTATTTGGAAAGTTTTGTTTTGGCCGAGGCCTAAGCCGGGTCGGTCGTTCCGACTTTTAGCTTATTAGTCTTCTTGGGGTTTAGCACTTAGGAACCTTTAGGTTGACCGAAGCCTAAGTCAAATTATATTTTTAGCTTTTAACTTGCCAGTCCCCCTGGGCCTCAGTGCTTGGGAACCGTTTCGGTTGACCGAAGCCTAAGTCAAGTTATTTTTTAACTTTTAACTTGCCAGTCCCCCTGGACCTCAGTGCTTGGGAACCGTTTAGGTTGACCGAAGCCTAAGTCAAGTTATTTTTAACTTTTAACTTGCCAGTCCCCCTGGACCTCAGTGCTTGGGAACCGTTTCGGTTGACCGAAGCCTAAGTCAAGTTATTTTTTAACTTTTAACTTGCCAGTCCCCCTGGGCCTCAGTGCTTGGGAACCGTTTCGGTTGACCGAAGCCTAAGTCAAGTTATTTTTTAACTTTTAACTTGCCAGTCCCCCTGGGCCTCAGTGCTTGGGAACCGTTTCGGTTGACCGAAGCCTAAGTCAAGTTATTTTTTAACTTTTAACTTGCCAGTCCCCCTGGGCCTCAGTGCTTGGGAACCGTTTCGGTTGACCGAAGCCTAAGTCAAGTTATTTTTTAACTTTTAACTTGCCAGTCCCCCTGGGCCTCAGTGCTTGGGAACCGTTTCGGTTGACCGAAGCCTAAGTCAAGTTATTTTTTTAACTTTTAACTTGCCAGTCCCCCTGGGCCTCAGTGCTTGGGAACCGTTTCGGTTGACCGAAGCCTAAGTCAAGTTATTTTTTAACTTTTAACTTGCCAGTCCCCCTGGGCCTCAGTGCTTGGGAACCGTTTCGGTTGACCGAAGCCTAAGTCAAGTTATTTTTTAACTTTTAACTTGCCAGTCCCCCTGGACCTCAGTGCTTGGGAACCGTTTTCGGTTGACCGAAGCCTAAGTCAAGTTATTTTTTAACTTTTAACTTGCCAGTCCCCCTGGACCTCAGTGCTTGGGAACCGTTTCGGTTGACCGAAGCCTAAGTCAAGTTATTTTTTAACTTTTAACTTGCCAGTCCCCCTGGGCCTCAGTGCTTGGGAACCGTTTCGGTTGACCGAAGCCTAAGTCAAGTTATTTTTTAACTTTTAACTTGCCAGTCCCCCTGGGCCTCAGTGCTTGGGAACCGTTTCGGTTGACCGAAGCCTAAGTCAAGTTATTTTTTAACTTTTAACTTGCCAGTCCCCCTGGGCCTCAGTGCTTGGGAACCGTTTCGGTTGACCGAAGCCTAAGTCAAGTTATTTTTTAACTTTTAACTTGCCAGTCCCCCTGGACCTCAGTGCTTGGGAACCGTTTTTGGTTGACCGAAGCCTAAGTCAAGTTATTTTTTAACTTTTAACTTGCCAGTCCCCCTGGGCCTCAGTGCTTGGGAACCGTTTCGGTTGACCGAAGCCTAAGTCAAGTTATTTTTTAACTTTTAACTTGCCAGTCCCCCTGGACCTCAATGCTTGCGAACCGTTTTTGGTTGACCGAAGCCTAAGTCAAGTTATTTTTTCACTTTTAGGTGTTTATGAACAAAGATAGTGAAGTGGTAGGAACACCAGATTTACCGTGGTTCGGCCAATGGGGCCTACGTCCACCTAATTGTTTTTCTTATTCATCATTGGTTTACAACTTGTGCTAAACATCTATCCCAAACCACCCTTTTTTTTTTTTTCTTTTTTTTGTGTGAAGGGAAGAAAGAGATATGATCTAATGGAAATACTTCTGAAGATTGCTGACATTCCATGGCCGGGGCAGGGGTAAGGAATTTAAGTCTTCTAGGTGATAGGCTCCTGTTCCTGTGACAAATCGCACCCTGGTACGGTCCTTCCCAGTTTGGCCCAAGCTTACCGTCGGTCGGGTTTTTAGTGTTGCCCAAAACTTTTCTGAGGACCAGGTCTCCTTGTTGAAAGGACCTCGGTCGAATGTTCTTGTTGTATCCCTTTTTCAGTTGCTGCTGGTAGGAGGCTAACCTGATCATTGCTTGTTCTCTTCTTTCTTCTAGTAAGTCTAGAGCCTGGGATTGAGCCAGATCGTTCCTTGTCGGTTCCCATTCCGACGTTCTGAGGGTGGGCAGTCCGATTTCTAATGGGATGACTGCTTCTGATCCATATGCTAATGAGAATGGGGTCTCCCCCGTTGATCTCCGTGGAGTGGTTCTGAAAGTCCATAGGACATTAGGTAATTCTTCCACCCATCTTCCCTTGGCATCTTCCAGCCTTTTCTTGATTCCGTCTAACACGGTTTTGTTCGAGGCTTCGGCTTGTCCATTACTCTGAGGATATGCCGGTGAACTGTAAACGTTTTTTATACCAAGTTCTGAGCAATACTTCGTGAAAGGTTTACTGGTGAATTGTGTCCCATTATCAGAGATGATAGTCTTGGGTATTCCGAACCTGGTTATAATATTCTTCCAGACGAACTTAATTGAATCTCTGTCTCTGATGTTTGCCAGCGGTTCGGCCTCGACCCATTTTGTGAAATAATCTGTAGCGACAATCAGCCAGCGTCTATTACCTGTTGCTTTAGGTAAGGGTCCGACCAGGTCCATGCCCCACTGTGCGAATGGCCACGGACTTACTAATGGCTGCAGCTCTCCGGCCGGTTGATGAACTGAATGTGAGAATCTTTGACATTTATCGCACTTTCTTACGTAGTCCACAGCGTCTTTCTGCATGTAGGGCCACCAATATCCCTGGGTAAGAGCTCGGTGTGCCAGAGATCTGCCCCCAGTATGACTTCCACAGATGCCTTCATGTATCTCGTATAATAAATCCTCGATGATGTCAGGGTGAACGCATAAAAGATAGGGTCCCGAGAAGGACCGTTTGTAGAGCTTCAAGTCCTTCGACAACCAGAACCTCGCGGCTTTCCTTCTTGATAATCTCGGCTTCCTTTTTCTGTTCTGGTAGAACACCCTCTTTAAGGTAGGTGACGTAGGGATCCATCCAACATGGACCGACTGTAATAGTGTTTATGTAGTTCGCAGGTTGGTCGATGCTGGGCGTTGTGAGGGTCTCAATTGGTATGAATCGTTTAAAATCAGCACTCAGAACAGATGCCAACGTTGCCAATGCATCCGCGTGATTATTCAAGTTTCGACCGATCTGTTCGACTCTTACTGTTTCGAAATCGGTCATGGCCGTCTGAACCTTCAACAGATAGGCTGACATACGCTCATCTCGAGCCATGTACTCCCCATTGATTTGACTTGCTACTAACAACGAATCGCAGTAGACGATCAGACGTCTGGCTTCCAACGTTTTTGCCGATTTCAATCCAGCCAGGACTGCTTCATATTCGGCCTCATTGTTAGAAGTTTTAAAATCAAGACGAATCGATTGTTCAATCACTGTTTCATCCGGTGTTATTATGACCACCCCGGTTCCTGACCCTTTGGCGTTGGAAGCTCCGTCTACATATACCTTCCACCAACCTGTATGCTCGGGCGAGTCTTCTCGGGGCGTTGATTCGCCTAAGTTATTTTGTTCCGAGGTCGGTGCGAATTCTGCAACAAAATCGGCCAGCACCTGCCCCTTTATGGCAGTCCTTGGGAGATATTTTACGCCTAAGGCACTAATCTTTGCTCCCCATTTCCAAATCCGTCCCGTGAAGTCGGCCTTGTTAAACATGGCTTGCACCGGGTATTGTGTTACCAAGTAAACGGTGTGTGCTTGAAAATATTGTGGTAGCTTATCGGCCGCTGTGATCAATGCTAGGCCGACCTTTTCTAGAGGGGGATAGCGCGTTTCTGCCTCCGTCATAGTTTTGCTTGCATAATATACCGGACACTGGACGGTATCTTTAATTCGAATCAATACGGCACTTACAGCTCGGTCAGACACGGCCAAATACAAAAAAAGTGGTTCACCTGGTGTGGGATTAGACAAAAGCAAGGAGGAAGAAAGATACCTCTTCAGATCTTCAAAGGCCGAAACGCATTTGTCGTCCCATTTGAAAGTAGTGCTCTTTTTCAGGAGCTGAAAGAAAGGCTGGCATCTGTCGGCGGATCTTGAGATGAATCTGCTCAAGGCTGCGGTCATACCTGTTAGGCCGTTGGACTTCTTTGTGAGTTCGTGGTGCTTTTAATTCTTGGATGACCTTGATTTGATCTGGGTTTACCTCAATACCTCTATGTGATACCATGAAACCTAGGAATTTTCCAGAGCCGACCCCGAATACGCATTTAGAAGCGTTCAATCGTAGCTTGTGCAGTCTTAATACCCGGAATGTCTCCGTCAAATCCTTTAAGTGGTTTTGGGACAACCTGCTTTTTACAACCATATCATCAATGTATATCTCCATTGTCTTCCCTATTTGATCTTTGAACATCTTAGTGACCATCCGCTGATATGTGGCGCCGGCGTTTTTTAGACCGAATGGCATTACTTTGTAGCAGTATATCCCCAGTGGGGTGATGAATGCGGTTTTTTCTCGATCTTCAGCTTGACAGGGCAATCTGATGATACCCTTGGAAGGCGTCTAGAAAACTCATTCGGTCGTGCCCGGCTGTTGCGTCCACCAACTGATCGATCTTGGGTAAAGGGAAGGGGTCCTTTGGGCATGCTTGGTTGAGGTTTGTGAAATCTACACATACTCTCCACTTCCCGTTTTTCTTTTTTACTACCACCGTGTTAGAGAGCCAAGTAGGATATTGGATTTCCCGTATTGCTCCAGCCTGCAATAGTTTCTCTACTTCCTTTTGTACTGCTTCTGCATGCACCGGAGCCGATCTCCTTGCCTTCTGTTGCACTGGTTTGGAGTGAGGATCTGTATTCAACCGATGTTCGATGTAATTGGGATCTACACCTGGTACTTCGTAGGGATCCCAAGCGAACACGTCCACGTTGTTTACGAGGAAGTCTACGAGTTCGGTTCGGTCGACTGGACTGAGTTCTCGGCCGATTTTAAAATGCTTCTCAGGATCAGAAGAGAAAGTCACCGTTTCTAATTCTTCACAGGGCGAGTATGTCTTCTGTGCAGGTATCCCTCGCCTTCTCTAACTGCTATAAGTCCCTTGGAGCACTGTGACACCATTTTCCCCTTTTGTTTTGATTCTGGGGGATTCTGTTTGACCGCCGCCATGATGCACTGCTTGGAGGCAACTTGGTCACCCTTAATCTCCATTATACCGAAATCTGTTGGGAAACGGAGTTTTTGATGGAAAGAGGAAGGCACGGCTTTCAACCTGTGCAGCCATCTTCGTCCCATAATTGCCGTGTAGGGGGACGGCACGTCTATTACCACGAATTCGGTTTCCAAACTGATTGGTCCGGTATGGACGTTCAATGTGATCCGGCCCATTGGCCGAATGCTTTCTCCTGAAAATCCAAATAGAGGTGCGTCGTAAGGTTGGAGGTCGGACTGTTTGAGACCTAGTCCGTGAAACAAGTCTGGGTACATTATCTCAGAACAACTGCCTTGGTCTATTAGTACCCGTTTGACATCCGAGTCCCCAATTCCTTAATTTGATCACTAATGGATCGTCGTGTGGGGTCTGGACATCTCTCAAATCCTCGTCGGAGAAGAAAATCTGCTGTTCATTTTCTTGGGTAATCCATCCTCGGTTTTTTGGACATAACCGATCCTTCATGTACTTGAAAAACCTCTCGAAGGTGTTGAGCTTTCTTTAGGTCGGACTTCAGTCGATCGTATGAATGCCCATTCGACCGAGAAGTATGGATTGTTTCTATGACCCTTGCAGCTGGTTTGGTGTTGTGGACGATCGTTGGTCCTTCATGGTAATGCTGTCTCTGGCCATCACTTATGTAGCGTCGTAGGTGTCCGGCTTTAGCCAGATCATCTAGGTGCTTTTTCAATGTAAAACATTTCTCGGTCATATGCCCCTTTTCTCTGTGATAGGAACAGTATTTGTTGGGATCTCTTCTAGTTGGATCTCCACCCAGGGGCGCAGGCCACATGAAGAAAGGTTCATTCTTTATGTCGCCCATGATACGATAAATTGGTTGATTAAAAACCGTATATACTCCGCCTGCTTCTTTTGGTCGCGGAAAACGGGCAGGATTCCTTGGCGGTATTTCGGCCCTTTTTTGCTCCGTATTGTTGGGCCTTCTTTGGGGTCGACTTTGTGCGGATAATGCCCCAGTTCTAGCTCTGTCTTCCTCCACCCGTACGTACTGTTCAATTCGCGACATAAGATCTCGCATGTTTCTAGCCGATCTTTTGGAGAGACTGTGTCTTAACTCGGATTCGGGGTGCAAACCCTCTTTAAAGGTTTTCATGGCCATATCTTCTGTACCACCGTCTACCTCGTTATAGACTTCCCAGTATCTGGCTGAATAGTTCTTTAGTGACTCTGAGTCCTTCATTCTCATAGACATTAGGGAGGCAAACTCCTTAGGTTTCCGACTGTTGGTTATGAATCGGGAGACAAATGCCTCAGCTAATTCATTCCAAGAGTAAATCGAGGAATGTGGAAGGCGGTTGAACCATCGAAGGGACATCGGTCCCAAGCTTGATGGGAACATTCGGCACATCAAAGCATTGTTGCCGAGGTGTATAAGCCATGCTTTGTCTATAATGGCTAATATGCCCGACAGGGTCGGCCTTGCCGTCGTACATTACGTAGGTCGGGGCTGAAAAGTTTCTTGGCAGACGGGCGCTCTCTATTTCTTTCGAAAATGGAGAGTGTGATATTTGATGAAGGGCTTTCCACACTGTTTCCCGCCCTATTCTTTCTCCGTATGGTTGTCTTACGGTTGAGGGGGATTCGGACCAGTTGCCCCTGGACCCTCTGTCCAGAGTTCTTCCCCCTTTATTTCTTCTGTCAGAGCTTTCTTCTTCATCAGTTTCCGCGGTTGACCTGCTGGAGCTATCGGATGACAAACATCTTGCATGTCTGGTTCTAATCTTCGATCGGCTAGAATGCTGTGGTCTTCTGGACCGCTTATTTTTCTTTAACTTCTTCTTCAAGTCAAGAACCTGTTGTTGTAGCGCCTCCACTGTGTCTTCATTATATTCATCCCAGGTTCGGTCGCTAGTCGAACTACCCGCTCTTGGTTCTTCGGTTAGTCTCGATCTTCTGTCCATTTTGGAGGGTTCACGATATCGGTGTGATGGTTCAGGTTTCTGTTCTCTCCTGACCTCCGATCTAATGACGATTCTTCTGCCTCAGAGTGCTTTTTCAGAAGGAGAACCTTCGGGCCACCTTTTGTCGTTGTTAGGAGGAGAGGTCGGTTTCTATTAAGGGATTTTCCTCTTCTGGGATCATTGTTTCTTTCCCTCGGTCTGAGTACTCGGTCGCTTTTTTTATTCGGCTAGTCATTTTCTTCGGAATTTTGTCTCTGTCAAAGTACTTTCCCACAGACGGCGCCAATTGTAGTGGGTAAGTTTCAGTGCTACAATTAATTTCTTAAAGTAGTAAAAAGTACTTTTGTCAGACTTTCCAAAAATAACCACCCCCTTCATTAATGTTCACTTTTGAATTTATAGTACACAGTACTTTGTATTCTGTTCCCTTTCCTCAATGTGGGACAATTCTTTACCCAATGAAGTACAGTAAAGTACAAAGTTTCTATTGAAAAGTACAGTATTCTATTTGTCTCCTATTGTTCTTTAACCGTTATCTTCCATCCTCTGATATAGGCTTGGGCCGAGCTTTACACTTTGACCTTTGATACGGGCCTTGGGCCGAGCTTTATACTTTGGCCTCTGTCGTAGGCTTGGGCCGAGCTTTATACTTTGGTCTCTGATAAGAGCTTGGGCCGAGTTTTATACCTTATTCTCTGATACAGGCTTGGGCCGTCCTTTATACTTTGGCCTCTGTCGTGGGCTTGGGCCGAGCTTCATATTTTGCTCCCTGATATGGGCTATTTATTTATGGGCCTATTTTATATTTAGATTTCCCCACCTCCAGTACTTGACTCGACATGCGATGCCATAGGTTCGGGTCGGGTTAGGGCTATAGATAAGTTGCAAAGATTACATGAAGAAGAAAAAGATAACAAATTATTAGAGCATTATTGTTTAGGAGCCGCCAGAGGTGTGAAAACCGTTGCCGCCGCTTGCCTTTGTAGCTAGTTGCAGTGAGTGGGGAACAAGATCTGGTGTGGGTATTTCTGTCTTTTAATATTTGTTTGTTGTCTTAGTAAGCAGCTGAGTAATTAAATTAAACACGTATTATTTAATTAATAGGTTGGTGGAAAGATAAAAAACCCCAGCTGTCTCCCGAAGCTTCCAGCGAAACCCAGAGAAACCCCCTTCCTGAACCCACCTACCCACTTTCACCTCGGGTTAAGGCTGCGCGGCCGCCCCTCACCTCCAGGTGAGGGAGATCGAGACCAGAGATGGTCCGATCATGGCCGTGTGACCTTTTCCCTTTTGTCTTTTCCTTTTTTCTTTAGTTTATTTCTTGTGTTGACACCAAGACTAGCCGGCTCCGAGCCACCGCCACTGCCACCACCATCCCTCTCTTCTAACCTTCCTTTCCACCCTCAATCACCCGATCTGGTCTTGCATGAGGGAGATTTGATGGAGTCTTTGGGTGGCTCGAGCCTCCAACAAATTTCTTCTCTTTTGTCGGCAAGATTTGACCTTTTCGGGGAAGTTAGCTCTTCTATCTGAGGCTCTCCAACATGTTGGTTCAGAGGTTGAGTACCGTTTCGTCCTTCCACCATTTTCGTCTCTGTCTGATCCAGAAGGGGTTGTTCATGAAGAGCTGGTTAAGGTACTGAGCAAAACACAATCTCGGGTCTTTATTGTTCTTGAGTCATCATTAGCAATGGTGACTCATTTGTTCAGAGAAGCTAAAAATTTGGGACTTGTAGGAGGAGAATCAGCTTGGATAATTCCAGAAAGCATTACAGGTTTGCTGGACTCTGTTAGCAACTCAGTTATTTCCTCTATGGAAGGCGCTTTAGGAATCAAAACCTACTATTCTGAAGAAGGCAGCTCAGAGTACAAAGATTTTCATGCCCAGTTCCGGAAAATGTTCAGAACTGAATATCCAGAAGAAGATAACTCGGACCCTGGGATTTTTGCTCTGCGAGCATACGATAGCATTAGAATTGTTATACAAGCAATAGAAAGAATGACTGGTAATACTAGTAGTAATGCTAGTAGTCCAGAGATGTTGTTACACAACATGTTATCAAGCAATTTCTCTGGTTTGAGTGGCAATATACATTTTGAAGGAAGCCAGCTCTCTGACACTCCTATTTTGAGGATTGTAAACGTGGTTGGAAAAAGATACAAAGAAATAGACTTCTGGATACCAGATTTTGGGTTCTCAATGAGCCCTTTAAAAGAAAAAATTGAAGAGAAAAATGGAAGTAGAAATTTTAATGACACCACAAATGCTTTGGTTGGTCCAATAATTTGGCCAGGGAACTTAAGACAAACTCCAAAAGGATGGGAAATGCCTACTCAAGCAAAGCCATTGAAAATTGGAGTTCCAGGTAGAACAACATTTGAGAGGTTCGTGAAAGTCAACACGAATCAGAACCGTTATGATGGTTTCTGCATTCAAATATTCCTAAAGGTGTTAGACCTCTTGGGATATGATTTGCCTTATAAATTTGAGGCCTATAATGGCACCTACAATGATCTGGTTCATCATGTCTATAATAAGGTAACACTTCTTCTCTGCCTTTCATTCATTGAGAAGTCTTTGTTTATAAACATCTGGTGCGTACACTACAAACATAACACTTCACATTATTCTGACCGCTTTCTATGTGCACATTTTATGTACTGTTTTTAACATAAACAGGAAACCATAAGTTCTGTCTGATGTACCATCCTTTTGTGGTTGCTTACAAGTATAAGTGATCAATGAATAAGGAGAAAGGTTATGATCAATACCTTACCTAGAGAGCTATAGATCAAATTAGTCTCCAAAAACTGTAAAAAGTAGAGAATTAAGTAAATGAAATTCAATTTTTGTACAAATCCTGAAACTTTACATTGTCACTTTTTTTAATTCAAAAACATTAATTTTGCAAGACCATTCTGATAGCTTATCTGAGATTAACTTCATCCTTTTCCGGGAGAGAGTAAGCACTTGGAAGAGTTGGGAATCTATAACTAGAAACTAATCCGCTCCTAGGAAAGGCAGTGAATCTTTGACTAGGCTAAACTGACTAGTTTTATAGACTTCTTTTATTGCTTATAAATCTTTTATTTGGTTACAATTATTTGTTTCTGATTAGGATTTTATGATTGTCATGTGGGTCTAAATGAAACAAAAGACTTATGATGCTATCATTGGTGACATGACCATACTAGCCGACCGGTTGCAATACGTGGATTTTACCCTTCCATACGCTGAGTCAGGTTTGGCCATGATAGTTCCAACAAAACCTGAAGGGTCACCATTGATGTTTACAAAGCCTTTCACCAGGGACATGTGGTTGGTGACTGCTGCCATCTTGATGTACACAATGCTCATTGTTTGGTTCCTGGAGCGCCAATCCAATCCAGAATTTAGTGGCCCATGGAAGAATCAGATGAGCACTGCACTCTGGTTTACCTTCTCCTCTTTGTTCTTTGCACACAGTAAGTATCAATTTTATGTATAGAGCCTATGACATGCTATTATGCATGTAGAAGCATCCTGCGCACATAAATTTCTATGATTTGGAGAGTGCATTTCTAAATTGGCTGAATGTATACCATTCTGCAAATTGCTGCTTATTTATCATCAGAAGATAATCCTTTTTAATCACCACAGAGATATGTCTTAAAGTTACAACAAGCACTCATACCACGTTGTTTCGTGTTGCAGGGGAAAAAATCTACAGCAACTTGACACGTTTGGTGATTATAGTGTGGCTCTTTGTCGTGTTGATCCTAACCTCGAGCTATACTGCTAGTCTGTCTTCAATGCTCACCGTGCAAAAACTGCAACCAAATGTCACAGACATCGAGTGGTTAAAGAGGAACAACTTGAAAATTGGTTGCGATGGCGATTCATTTGTAAGGAAATATCTGGAGAATGTACTTAATTTCAATCCACAGAATATCGTGAACATCAGCAGTGAAGACCTATACCCAGGGGAATTCAAAAGCAACCAATATAGCTGCTGCCTTTCTTGAACTCCCATATGAAAAAGTTTTCCTATCAATGAAGTATTGCAAGGGTTACACTGCTACCATACGCACCAACAGATTTGGAGGATTAGGCTTTGTGAGTACTAACTCAAACATTATGCCAAACCTTATAAATTTCATGAGACTTCTGTTTTGAACATCTTAAAACACTTGTACCATAAGTTTTGTGTGTGGGCACACACAGGTGTATATAAATAGTATCTAATAGAAATCTTATCCTTCTTCCTGCCCAGGTCTTCCCGAGAAGGCTCGCCACTTGCAAGGGATTTTTCTGAAGCAATTTTAAAGCTATCAGAGAATGGAGATACAAAGATTCTGGAGGATGAATGGTTGACTCCCCCACATGAGTGCTCAACCAACATAACTTCCAGCGAACCTGAAAGCTTGAGCCTCCAGAGCTTTGGGATTCTCTATCTAATATCTTTTGCCACTTCTACCATTTGTCTTTTACTATCGATAGTCCACTTAATCATTAGTCGTCACCAACATCAAGATGCTCCTAAAGGAAAAACTCCGGATGAAAAGAGTGCAACTCCGGATGAAGAGAGTGCTTGGAAGGAGGCAGTTAAACTTGTAAGAGACTTTTATATTAGAAATCCAGGTACAACTGCAACTCTGGTAGACATATCAGATACAACTGAAGACACATCGGATGTAAATGAATGCTCTTCGAGGTGGGAATTCACTAGCACTTTTGACACTCCAGAGCACCTTCAGGACTCCCCGCCAGCAGAAATTGAAATGCAATGAACTCCTCATTGTTGAAAAGAAGTACAAAGATTGAATGCTGTCTTAGATATTAAGATTTCTTGTGCATAGTTGTCTTGCAAATTTTTCTTTTTACCAGCTCTTCGCCCTGCCTGTGCATGGCCATAACAATAGCTAGTTGCTGAGGATCCAATGCCTGAGAGGCATAGACTGTATAATATTTCTGGGCACATGTATCACCGTAATTACTAAGATTTGAAGCTAGCTTGCGTTTACGTTCACTGTAATTAATGAAACTCATTAGAAAAGTAGCACCTTTCCCAAGTTCTCATTTTACCAAACATAAGTTATATTCTTCAAATTGTCAGAATTATAAAATCACTCCTCTGAATGCAAGTGTTTTTTTGCTGGGCCCTCTGAATGCAAGTTAATTATCTTCAAAATACACAATATCCAAAGTAACAGACATGCAATTTACACAATCGCAAATAGTAATAAATTTATATACAATATCCCCAACAAATAGTACAAGGTTAGCAGGGTACAATGTATTGATACACTAAACTTAGACACCCATATCTTGGGCCTTGGCCTCTTGGGCCTAATGTATTCTACCACATTTAATTTGCTTAAAACCATTTATCCATATGAGATTTGGTGGAGGATTACTTGAGCCCACGTATCGGATAATTTGGATGTTTCATTATTTACAGCTACGGACTCAGATTGCAGGGAGATATGCTCCTATTTTTGTCAACTTTTTGCATAACCTCTAATCTGTCTCAAAGATATGTTTATAATTTGCCTCAAATTAGGGTTTCACAAAAGGCTTGCTATAAATATGTAAAGGAAAATGTTATTTGTTCACTTCCTATACTGTATATTTTGTAAACAAGGGGTGTGCCAAACCGTCCATTTTTCCTTGTTTAATTAACCTCCCAATTTCAGAATCATTTCTAGCGTTCCAAAAGTTTATTGAATTCCCGTGTTAGGAAATCCATTTTTTTTTTTGTTTGGGGTAAATTATATTTTAAACCTTAAAGTTTTGAGTATATTTCATTTTAAAAATATTTCATTTAAACATTATAGTTTCAGATAGTTTTATTTAAACCTTAGAATATTCAGTAAGTTTCATTGAAACCTCAAAATTTGAAATAAATTTCGTTTAAATCAACTATTCACTTGATGTTTAAGGGTGTTAAAAAAATGTGATATAAGGTTTAAATGAAGTGTTTTTTTAATAAGTTTAAGATTTAAATTTAATATTTTAAAATTAAGTTTAAATGGAACATACCTAAAACTCTAAGATTTTAAAAGAATTTACCATTTTTTATTAATAGTTGACCAACATTTCATGTCACTTGAACTAGTCTTATTGAAGACTCAAGTTATCAACGCTACTCAAGCTAGCAAGTGAGACTTGAACTAGTCTTATTGAAGACTCAAGTTATCAATGCTACTCAAGCTAGCAAGTGAGAATTGAACTAGTCCTATTGAAGACTCAAGTTATCAGGGGTGTTGAATAACATTGTCTGTTTAATGCTATTTCTCTTATTTGCTCACAATTGAACCACATAAATAATTATCTAGAAGAAGATCCTCTTTAATATATGTTTTCTTATCCTACACTTTCATAAAAGCTTCTCTTATATGTGTGCAACTTTGTTTTTGCCGTTTTCTTGTCTGTCATCTGAACTTATTATCACGCATAGTGCTACTGTTACGGACGGGCTGAATAATTGCATCGAGTAATTGGATTGTAGTTGTCAAAACGTGAAATCAATTTTTCATTATTGTTTATTTTATGTATCCTATTTCGTAAAATATACGAACATTTTTTGAAATATATTAAAAATGATAGATATACATAAATATATGATACATTTCTAAATTGCACTGTGAGGATCAAATTTACATTTTTGAAATCCCTCCCCTCTGAACCCGTGAGAACCCACTTACCTCACGTCCCTTGCAAGACTCTTGACAAGGTTTATATTGTTCTGTACCACTCATAATTAACATGCTAAATATTAGTCTACACCACCTAAATGTAGACATTCACAAATGTGAACATTAATATCTACAAATTGTGAACATGTGCACAAATTGTAGATATTAATGTTCTATGAAAAAAAAAATAGTATAAAGGTGGTGTGAACTTATGAATACAAATCATTTATATATCTCATTTTTTATGTTCCATTTTATGCTCCATTTATCACAACTCGTCACCCGTTCTTTTTTATTTCCTTATAAAATTAATAATTAAAGTTTAAAATGTAAATAATTCAGACACATGTGATATTACAATTAGTAAAATTTAAACTGGAATACAAAAAACAAGAAAGATCATAAATGATATTTATCTATGAACCTAAAGAAATCCATGCATAAATAACTCAGTACGTAGTCATTCTTTGGGATGCAAAGGAAATAGTCATACATTATTCCTTCTCGATTACGGCCAAATATTGACATATTAAAGGTGTCTTTCCTGGAAGATTCACGGCATATAATTCCAAATTCCAAAGTCAAAGGATACAAGATTCCACATTGTTTTACTTTTATAGAACAAAAAAAGATCGAAGTAACGCGTTTTCGAGACATATGATTATAATCTCCTGTATTTGTAATAACGTTGTTTGCTTTACTACTAAGTACTAAATTACCTGACAACCCAGGCCATCATATCCTACCAAGATTCCCACATATGGCCTTTCCAACTCAAAATAGTTAGCGCGGTTCCAAGATCTTGGTTTTTGTTTCCTGTACTACTAATCTTTTTTCTTCTCATTATTGTCTCTTATGGAGCTGTTGAAGCCAACAACATTAATGTTACGGGGTGTAGGTTTAATCATCGATGTCAATACCCGTATTGGAAAAGAAGAGAATATAGCTATGGAAATTGCAGCTCAAAACTACAACACCACTTCAAAGACTCACAAACTGTCTCTCTATATCCACAATTCCCTTAGAGTCACTTCTGCTGGTAAGTCTTCTCTATCAGTACTTATCCATTTTGTTAACATAAAAATATGAGTAACATGTAATATTTTTTTGTTGCAGCGGAGGAGATGATTAGAGAGAAAAAGGTGGAAGTGATTATTGGCATGCACACATGGCAGGAAGCAGCTCTAGTAGCTGATATTGGAGGTCAAGCTCATGTTCCGGTTATTTCGTTTGCAGCACCAGCGATCACACCACCTCTAATGACACTTCGCTGGCCTTTCTTGATACAAATGGCTACAAATGGTTCCGAACAAATCAAATGCATTGCTGATATTGTTCACGCATACGATTGGCAAAGGGTCGTAGCGATTTATGAAGACGAAGCATTTGGTGGCGATTCTGGGAAGTCTGCACTTCTATCTGAAGCTCTACAGAACGTGGGCTCGGAGATTGAGTACAGTTTGGTCCTTCCACCATTTTCTTCTATGTCTGATCCAGCAGAGGTTGTTCGTGAACAGCTGGTTAAGCTACAGAAAACACAATCTCGAGTTTTTATCATTCTCGAGTCATCATTAGCTATGGTGACTCATTTGTTCAGAGAAGCTAAGAAGATGGGTCTTGCAGGACGAGAATCAGCTTGGATAATTCCAGATGGCATTACAGGTTTGCTGGACTCTGTCAACAACTCAGTTGTTTCCTCCATGGAAGGCGCTTTAGGAATCAAAACCGGCGACTCTGGAGAAGGCAGCTCAGAGTACAAAGATTTTCATGCCCAGTTCCGGAAAATTTTCAGAACTGAATATCCAGAGGAAGATAACTCCGACCCTGGGATTTTTGCTTTGCGAGCATACGATAGCATTAAAATTGTTATACAAGCGATCAAAAGAATCACTAGTAACACTAGTAGTCCAGAGATGTTGTTACACAATATGTTATCAAGCAACTTCTCTGGTTTGAGTGGCAAAATACATTTTGAAGGAAATCAACTCTCAGACACTCCTATTTTGAGGATTGTAAACGTGGTTGGGAAGAGATACAAAGAAATAGACTTCTGGACACCAGAATTTGGGTTCTCCATGAACCCTTCTATGGAGAAAAATGATGCCACAAATACTTTGGCTGGTCCAGTAATTTGGCCAAGTAACTTAAAACGAACTCATCCAAAAGGTTGGGAAATGCCTACGCATGCAAAGCCATTGAAAATCGGAGTACCTGGCAGAACAACACTTGAAAAGTTTGTGAAGGTTGAGTACAGGGAGAAAGAGAATAATTATTCCGGTTTCTGCATTGAAATTTTCCTGAAGGCGGTTGGACTTTTGCCATATTCTTTGCCTTATAAATTTGAGGTCTATAATGGCACCTACGATAATCTGTTATATCATGTCTATAATCAGGTAACACTTCTTCTCTGCCTTTCATTCATTGAGAAGTCCTTGTTTATAAACATCTAGTGCATACACTACAAACATAACACTTCACATTACTCTGACCATTAATTAGTTTTCTATCTGCACATTTTATGTACTGTTTGTTTCTACAGGAAACCATAACTTCTAAAAACCGCAAGTCTGATTTACCATTCTTTTGTGGTTGCTTACAATTATAAGTTACCAATGAATAACTGTGACTCAGGCAAAACCCACAAGAAGCAAGAAAATAACCTTGAACAAGGATTCTGAAATATATTATTAAATAAAGTCTTAATTGACTTTAAGGCTCAAGAACTATAAATACTTAAGAAATTTTAGGACAGCCAGGAGACCTTTAAGAAAACTTTAAAAAAAAGAAAAGAAAAATTGCTAAAACTTGACTCACAAGTAAAAAGACTTTTTTTGTTCTTTTATTTTTTTGTATACCATACAATTCTTTGTTTTTAATTAGGACTTTATGCTTGTCATGTGGGTCCAAAATCCAAATACAACAAAAGACTTATGATGCTGTCATTGGTGACGTGACCATAGTAGCCGACCGGTGGCAATACGTGGATTTTACCCTTCCATACGCTGGGTCAGGTTTGGCCTTGATAGTTCCAACAAAACCCAAAGGGTCACCATTAATGTTTACGAAGCCTTTCACCTTGGACATGTGGTTGGTGACTGCTGCCATTTTGATGTATACAATGCTCATTGTTTTGTTCCTGGAGCGCCAATGCAATCCAGAATTTAGTGGCCCATTGAAGAATCAGATTAGCACTGCACTCTGGTTTACCTTCTCCTCTCTGTTCTTTTCACATAGTAAGTATCAATTTTACTTATAGAGCCCATGACATGCTATTGTCCTTGTAGAATTCTAACCATGCGCAGCAGTCAGTCTAACATTGGAAAAAAAAAATTTGAGTCGTTGTAGCAGAGCAGCTCAAATAATGGAGTTCTAAGCTTGCACCCATAAATTTCTATGATTTGGAAACTGCATTTCTAAATTGGCTGAACGTTTATTATTTTCCAGCTGCTGCTATTTATCATCAGGAGATTCAACATGTTCATCACCACTAAGATATGGCTTAAAGTTACAAAAATCATGGTCAAATTTAATGGAAATTACACTTTTCCATCTTAAACTTTCACCCCATTTAAATGACAGTCCAAAATATCAATTTACTTGATTGACACCTAAATTTGAAATTGTTAACGAATGTATCCCCTATTGTCTAAGTTAGGCATTAAATGATTTGAAAATTAGCCTTGTTGATTCAATGAAAACCATAAATTTTCATTGAATTTAACTGGGAGGTCAATTAAGCAAATTGATAGTTTGACTTTGGGGAGATATTGTAAATGAGGTGAGAGTTTAGTATGAAAAAAATGCTATTTGCCAAATTTAATAAGAGTGATTTTTAATGAAAACAATGTTTTAATATTGAGTTGAGAGCACTCATACCCATGGTTTTCAAACCCCCACGCCCCAAATCACTGTCACTCATGCCGACCTCCAAGTGACCATGAATGATATGAGAGTCCCACTGTCTGTTACTATCCAGGATCTAACAATAACAGATTACCAAAATTTTAAAGAAGACCCTGTACTTGACCAGTTAGATTTGTGAAATGATTGATGGAAATGGAGCAAAGGGAAATCCAAATTGAAGTTATTTCCTATTCCGGAATCGGGTGTATTTGTTTTGTTTGGTTGAAATAGGGAGCTCACAAGTAAGGGGGAGATCCCCCCAATTTCAAGTTTGGTTGGACCAATCTGGAGAAGGTACAGGGCCTAAGATGAGCTCCACCTGTGTGGAACCCACAATCTTTGATTCCCACTAAATTGAAACTGGCCTAGAATGGAGGAAGCGAGATAAAAGTTACACTAACTGTTTGACAAGTGTTTAGTTTCTTTAGATTTTTTTTTGTGAAAGAATCAATGTTGATGTTCACCCAAATAGGGAACGTTTTTAATGGTGAGAAGGTTATTTACCTAATGATGAGGATCCAATATATTCAACCTAGGGTGTATTTGTTTTGTTTGGTGTTTATAAAAAGGGAGCGCAAGTAAGGGGGAGATAAAAACCCCCCAATTTCATTTTTTGGTTGGACCAAAGGGTGGAGAAGGTTAGTAGGGCCTAGGATTTTCCACCTGCTCCCACAATCTTTTCCCCACTAAATTGGGAGGAATACTGGAGAGGGAGGAATGACTTAAAAAGTTATTAAAATTCGGTGCTTTAGATTTCTTTATCTTTTTTAGTCAATTTTGATAATTTTACAAATTTAATACCTTTGTTTCCGATATCTTTAATTAATTGGTAAATTAATTACGATATCATCACAGTTTGATCTCAGGTTGAAGTTCAACCTCAAAAAACTTCTTCCTTTCCGTTCTTCAAACGGTTGTTTTTAAAATATTGCTCATACGGCACGTTGTTTTGTGTTGCAGGGGATAAGAGTCTATAACAACTTGACACGTTTAGTGCTTGTAGTGTGGCTTTTTTGTATTGATATTGCTCGAGCTATACTGCTAGTCTGTCTTCCTCGAATGCTCACTTTACGCTCAATTGGAACCTGATGATATTCTGAGTGGTTAGAAGAGTGGTTAAACAACTTGAACAATTTGAAAGTTCAGTGTAACAATTTGTTTGTAAAGAACTACCTGGTGAACGTGTTTGAGTCAAAGCAACAGAATATCGTGATGGTCAGAAACAGAGAATACCAAGAGCAATTCAAAAGCAACAATATAGCTGCTGCAGTTCTTGAAATCCATATAAGGAATTTTCCAATAAGTATTGCAACGGTTACACTAGTACCATATCTACGCTCTGAGGGATTTGGAGGATTGAGCTTTGTGAGTAGTAACAGTAAACATGGCCTTGCCTGCCGAATTAAAGTTCGTGCTTTCCTTCTAGAGTATTAACTTAAAACAGCTCATTCAGTCACCTAAGTAGACCATCTTAATGTTGTCCAGCTATTAAAAAATTTAATTAAATTAAAATATTAAAAGACCCCTCCCTCACCCTAAAGATAATATTTAAATAAATAGAAAAATGGATGCTACCGAAATTTTTTTGCCTGCCCACCATTGCCTTGGCCCTGGCATTGTTTTGGCATGCCTTGTTAGCTTGGCCCAATTGCCTTGCCTTGGCTTTCGCATTCTTGCCTTGGCCTTGCATACTTGGCTTGGCATTTGCCTTGCCTTAATTAAGCAATTGAGTCTGGCCTTGGCTTATAAATGGCCAACCTTTTGCTCTTGGTTTCCCGCCCATTGGCAGCAATATTAAGGGATACTTGGCATTTTCAGAATGCCTACCAAAAGCTTTGGTTGACTTTTATGAAGCTAACAAAAGAACCTGCACACCTTGTTTCTTCTACTACTCCATGCCCTCTGCCCATTGTCAAGCCTTTTTGGCCTTCATCCGGGCATGGACATTGTCAGCCTCTTCATTTTTGCCTCTAGGTGAATTGGAGTTATTGGCCAGACATGCCTTGGCAGTTGCTTAAACATCCTTGGCTATATCCTTGGCATCAGTCTTGGCCATGCCTTGGAGCGATTTGGCCGTGGCATGCCTTGGCAAGGCTTCCTTGGCAGCACTGCCTTGGCATGGGCAGCTGTTGGCATAGCCCATGTTATTGGAAGATGGCTTGCCTTGGCCTTGGCAGCCAATGCCTTGGCCGTGGCAAGCCTTGGCAGCCATGGCATTGCCTTGGCAGCACATCCTTGGCATGGGCAGCCCATGCCTTGGCCGTGCATTGGCACTGGCATTGCCTTGGCAGCACATGCCTTGGCCGTCATGCCTTGGCACCATGCATAGCCTTGGCAGCACATGCCTTGCCAGTCATTTCAAAATAGACAAGCCCATCCTTGAAAACAGATGGCTGCCTTGGGCAGCACATGCCGGTCTTGAAGGGCCTTTAAAGTGCAGTTCAAATTTCCTTGGGGATATTATCTCACATAAAAATGGAACATGGCTAACATAGCCTTGGAGCAACATTGTTAGACAGAACCTTGTCCTACCAGGCCATTTTCAAAGAATTGCCTTGGCAGCACATGCCTTGGCATGCTTCCAATGGCCTTGGCTTTGGCATGTATGCCATATCCTTGGCAGCACATCCTTGGCATGGGCAGCCCATGCCTTGGCCGTGTAATTGGCAGCCATGGCATTGCTTGGCAGCACATGCCTTGGCCTTGGCAGCCCATGCCTTGGCCGTGGCATGCCTTGGCAGCCATGGCATTGCCTTGGCAACTTTGGCAAATTTGGCCGTGGCATGCCTTGGCAGCCCACACATGCCTTGGCTTGGCAGCCCATGCCTTGGCCGTGGCATGCCTCAACCATGTTGCCTTGGCAGCTCTGCTTGGCATATTTGGCCGTGGCAGCCACCATACTTGCCTTGGCATTTCATCCATTTGGCCGTGGCATGCCTTGGCATCATTGCCTTGGCAGCAATTTGGCCTTGGCACCCATTTTGGCCGTGGCACCTTGGCAGATGGCATTGCCTTGGCAGCAATCTTGGCTGGGCAGCCCATGCCTTGGCCGTGGCATGCCTTGGCAGCCATGGCATTGCCTTGGCATGGGCAGCCCATGCCTTGGCCGTGGCAGCCATGGCATTGCCTTGGCAGCACATGCCTTGGCATGGGCAGCCCATGCCTTGGCCGTGGCATTTGGCATTGCCTTGGCAGCACATCCTTGGCATGGGCAGCCCTGCCTTGGCCCAAAATATGAAAGAATTTCTCAAGAGGCATTGCCTTGGCAGCACATTCCTTGGCAGCCCATCCTTGGCCGCATTCAGCATTTCGGAAATGAAAAATGCCTTGGCCTTGGCAGCCCATGCCTTGGCCGTGGCAACCATGGCATTGCCTTGGCATATGCCTTGGCAAGCCCATGCCTTGGCCGTGGCATGCCTTGGCAGCCATTCCTTGGCAACATGCCTTGGCCTTGGCAGCCCATCCTTGGCAATGCCTTGGCAGTTTGAATGGCATTGCCTTGGCAGCACATGCCTTGGCATGGGCACCCATTCCAATTCCGGCAGCCACTTGGCCGTCAGCCTTGCACCATTTGGCCTTGGCAGCCCATGCCTTGGCCGTGGCATGCCTTGGCACCATGGCATTGCCTTGGCAGCCCACCTTGGCAGGCACATCTTCCGTCTCCTTGGCACCCAGCCATATCTTGGCACCATATTGCTTGGCAGCAATGCCTTGGCATGGGCAGCCCATGCCTTGGCCGTGGCATCCTTGGCAGCCATGGCATTGCCTTGGCAGCATGCATTCCTACATGCCTTGGCCTTGGCATTGCCTTGGCAGGGGCTCCCTACTAAAAACAACCTATTTTCACGAAAAGAGGCTAGCTGGCATGCACTTGGCAGCCTTGGCAGCCCAAGGCAGCTGGCACATCATGCTGACGCCGCGTGCACGCCGAACCCAAAACGTCATTTTCGCCCTCCCGCAAAATTGGCCCGTGCCATTTTCAATTTTAGTTTTAAATTCATTCTAAAAAAAAGAGCAAACTTTCCGGCCAGTTCTTCAGAAGAAGAAGTGCGGCCCAAAATGCTTTTCACAAGAAATTTTAGATTTGGAATATTCAAAAACACAAAAAATAAAATAAAATTGAGACTTGTACCAGATTCCATTCAAGCATTAGATAGAAGAAAAACCGATCTATCGAAAATCCGGAAAAATATTTCGAAAAAGCCTTTAGTTCCAACGGTTGACGCGCCTCCACGCGCCACCCATAGCTTTTGGCAGCAAGATTGTCCACATATGCCACACGCGCGGCACGCTCCGCCCCCATATCATGTCCATGCTGATGTCAGCCTGTGGTCTCTAGGGCTTACTGCTACCAGCAGACCCGGAAAAAAAAAAAAAAAAAAAAAAAATTCAAATTTTGAATTTCAAAATTCAAAATTCAAAAAAAAAAAATGTGGGATATACTTTTTTGATTTTATGAGCCGAGATTCAGCCAAGCCATCAAGCCACTGAGTTGAGATCCCGAGCCAAGACTGTTTTGAGATCCGAGCCTCTGAACCGCGATCCGAGCCATCGAGCCATGATCCGACCAAGCCAAGCCGAGATCGAAGTCACCAAGCCAAAATCCAAGCCACCGAGCCTCTGAGTCGAGATCCGAGCCATCGAGCCGAGATACGAGCCAAGCCGAGTTGAGCCAAGATATTTTGAGCTATTCTATTGTAACCAAACTCAAAGGTTACATTAAAAATTACACCTTGAGTTTGAGGGGGAATGTTAAGGAATCCCACATAGGTTAGATAGGAAAGTTATGTTAGTAGTCCTATATATAAATAAGACACCTCACAACACATTGTAATCATCCAAAAATATCAAAGAAAGAATATTAATAAAGATGTAGCCCATTGGCTACATCATGTGGACGTAGGCTCACATAGCCGAACCACTTGAAAACCCTAGCCTCCATTCTCTCCCTCTCTCTCAATCTCTTTTATATTTTCCATTCTCATTAGACTTTAGGATTTCCACAAGGCCCATTAAACTTTAACATAGATTATAACAATTAATATTGTCAGAATTATAAAATCATTCCTTTGAAAGCAAGTTAATTGTCATTAAGATACACACGCATGCATACACATAGTAACAGAATTCAAAGCACTAAATCTACTGGAACTTATCTAATGGACAAGTTCCAGAGGAATATGATTTCTAGTGTTAGCCCACAAATGAATCTTGAAACTCATCAGCTTCCTACCAACATGATCAAAATTTGTTACCTTTTTTTTTGTTGATGAAAAATTTACTTGTGTCCATGAGTGCTCTCCATTTAATTAATATATCATGTAGTAATAGGTCTGAAGGATAACGGAGTCTAAAACTCTAACTACTATGAGTTTTAAGCACGTGACAAATTTCTACCGGCAGTATATTACAATAGGAGTGGTAGATTATGCATCTAATTGCTCTTTTAATTAGTTTATTAAGCTGACATAATGTTAGTGTCCTTTTCACGTTAATGGATCCCGAATGAGAGAGTAATTGAAATTAATTAGTTGAAATATTGCGAGTGTCTAATGTTGGCAGTTCTTGTGGTAACTGAAAGAGCTAACTTGCCTTTTCTCTTGTTTTGTGGGTTACTTCATGATTGTAGTTCAAGAGGTAAAGAGTTTAATGGCTTGGCTGTGGAGAGTTCCTAGGGAAGAAAGAGGGGGTGTTCTTTTTATTTTTATTTTTATAAGACAACAAATGGTTTACACACCCTATTTAGTACATGTAGACACCCTATTTTGTACTCCTACATAGCTTAAGTCCTCGGTCCTAATGATGAAAAATACCAATTTATCAAAATGGTCAGCACCTTATGTTAAGCCCAACAAATACTATTATACAACTAAGGCCCAGAGAATCTAACTCATTTCAAAAACCCAATACCAATTCCTGACCAAATCGGCGTATGCTACTTGTCGACAAAAACCCTAAAATCAATCAAACGTCAGCTAGGGTAACTAGGCTCCGTCCAAGAAACCCTAAAATCATTAAATGCAATGAACTCCTCATTGTTGAAATGAAGCACAAAGATATTAAGATTTCCTGTGGATACTTGTCTTGCAAGCTTTTCTTTTTAACAATGCCTGTGCACCACAACAATACTTGTTGAGGATCCAATGCCTGAGAGGCATAGACGGTATAATATATTTGGACACATGTATCACACGCAGTTACTAATGTTTTAAAGTTTGCTTGTGTTCCCGTTCACTGTTAATTGATGGAACTCGTTAGAAAAGTAGCAGCTTTCTCAAGTTCTCATTTTACTAAACATATGTTATATTCTTCAAATTGTCAGAATTATATATTCACTCCTCTGAATGAAAGGTATTTTTTTTGCTGGGCCCTCTGAATGCAAGTTAATTACCATCAAAATATACACGGATGCATATCCAAAGTAACAGACATGCAATTTACATAATCACAAATAGTAATAAATTTATATACAATATCCCCAACAAATAGTACAGGGTTAGCATTGTACAATGTATTGATACACTAAACTTAGGCAACCATGTCTTGGGCCTAATGTATCCTACCATATTTAATTTGCTTAAAACCACTTATCCATATGAGATTTGGTGGAGGATTACTTGAGCCCACGTATGGGATAATTTGGATATTTCATTATTTACAGCTATGGACTCAGATTGCAGGGAGATATGCTCCTATTTTTGTCAACTTTTTGCATAACCTCTAATCTGTCTCAAAGATATGTTTATAATTTGCCTTAAATTAGGGTTTCACAAAAGGCTTGCTATAAATGTTATAAGCTCTAGTCAGAGATCGATATGCAAAAATTTTAGATTCCAGTTTGCTTAGTTGTAATTGAATGGAAGAAAAGATATTGAAAAGGAGAAATTTATATTATTATTTCATTTGTTTTGTGCGACATCAGAGAAACATCTTTTGGTTACAATATTAATTGGATCTGGTAGTTTTTTTGACAGGCCGTGTTATCTGATTCGCAGTTGTGAAGTTTTTATTGTTCCTTTTTCTGTGTCTGCTCATAAACAATTCATCATTTTCATTATATATATTTTTTAATTATATTGGCTGAATAGATTGTGACGGTTTGTATTATTTTATTTTTACAGTTCCTTATTTAATTTATTATACGACTATAGGCTATAACCACAGATAAAATAAAAAGAAAAAATGAAGTATACGCTATAACAAACTTTTCTTGTCAACGTAATGCAACTTCGCGTTGTCTTACTTACGTCTACATCAATGCCTATGTTTAGCAAAAAAAAAAAGAACTCTACATCAATGCGTATGGGAATGGAATACAGGTGCTTTGCAAGTAAACTAATTGAACCTATCATTGACCCTCATAACATATCTATTCTTTGAGATGCAAAGGAAATAGTCATACATCATTCCTTCTCAATTACGGTAAAATATTGACTTTTAAAGGTGTCTTTCCTGGAAGATTCACAGCATATAATTCCAAATTCCAAAGTCAAAGATACAAGAATCCACATTGTTTAACAGAACAAGAAAATCAAATAACGCGTTTTCGACACATATGAGATGATCCATATGTTATAATCTCCTGTATTTGTAATCACGTTGTTTGCTTTACTACTAACGCCGAACCAGTACCTGACAAACCAGCTATCATAGCCCACCAAGATTCCAAAATATGCCTTTCCAACTCAAAATAGTTAGCACGGTTCCAAGATCTTGGTTTCTGTTTCCTCTAGTACTAATCTTTTTTCTTTTCATTATTGTCTCTTACGGAGCTGTTGAAGTCAACAACATTAATGTTTCGGGTGTAGGTTTAATCATTGATGTTAATACCCGTATTGGAAAAGAAGAGAAAATAGCTATGGAAATTGCAGCTGAAAACTACAACACCACTTCAAAGACTCACAAACTGTCTCTCTATATCCACAATTCCCTTAGAATCACTTCTGCTGGTAAGTCTCTCTATCGCTTACCCAGTTTGTTTATGAAAAAATATGAATAACATGTAATATTTTTTTGTTGCAGCGGAGGAGATGATTAGAGAGAAAAAGGTGGAAGTGATTATTGGCATGCACACATGGCAGGAAGCAGCTCTAGTAGCTGATATTGGAGGTCAAGCTCATGTTCCGGTTATTTCGTTTGCAGCACCAGCGATCACACCACCTCTAATGACACTTCGCTGGCCTTTCTTGATACAAATGGCTACAAATGGTTCCGAACAAATCAAATGCATTGCTGATATTGTTCATGCATACGATTGGCAAAGGGTCATAGCCATTTATGAAGATGAAGCATTCAGTGGCGATTCTGGGAAGTTAGCACTTCTATCTGAAGCTCTCCAAAATGTTGGTTCGGAGATTGAGTACCGTTTGGTCCTTCCACCATTTTCTTCTCTGTCTGATCCAGCAGAGATTGTTCGTGAAGAGCTGGTTAAGCTACAAAACAATACACAATCTCGGGTTTTTATTGTTCTTGAGTCATCATTAGCAATGGTGACTCATTTGTTCAGAGAAGCTAAAAAGATGGGACTTGTAGGAAGAGAATCAGTTTGGATAATTCCAGAAAGCATTACAAGTTTGCTTGACTCCATGGACAAGTCGGTTATTTTTTCTATGGAAGGCGCTTTAGGAATCAAAACCAACTATTCTGAAGAAGGCAGCTCAGATTACAAAGATTTTCGTACCCAGTTTCGGACAAATTTCAGAAATGAATATCCAGAGGAAGATAACTTCCGACCCTGGGATTTTTGCTCTGCGAGCATACGACAGCATTAGAATTGTTATAGAAGCGATAGAAAGAATGAGTGGTAACACTAGTAGTCCAGAGATGTTATTAAACAATATGTTATCAAGCAATTTCTCTGGTTTGAGTGGCAAAATACACTTTGAAGGAAGGCAGCTCTTAGACACTAATCCTATTTTGAGGATTGTAAACGTGGTTGGAAAGAGTTACAAAGAAATAGACTTCTGGACACCAGAATTTGGGTTCTCCAAGAACCCTTCTATGGAGAAAAATGATACCACAAATACTTTGGCTGGTCCAGTAATTTGGCCAGGTAACTTAAATGGAACTCCAAAAGGTTGGGAAATGCCTACGCATGCAAAGCCATTGAAAATCGGAGTACCTGGCAGAACAACATTTGAAAAGTTTGTGAAGGTTGAGTACAGGGAGAAGCCACAAAAGGACAATTATACCGGTTTCTGCATTCAAATTTTTGACATGGCGTTACGCCTTTTGGGATATGATTTGCCTTATGAATTTCACCCCTATAATGGCACCTACAGTGATCTGGTTTATCATGTATATAATAAGGTAACACTTCTTTGCCTTTCAATGCTTTCATTCATTGAGAAGTCCTTGTTTATAAACATTAAAACATCTAGTGCATACACTACAAACATAACACCTCACATTATTCTGACCATAAAGTTTTCTATGTGCACATTTTATTTTCTGTTTTTAACATAAAAAGGAAACAATTACTTCTAAAAACAACCATCCACATGTGCTTTTTGTAATTCTGTCTGATAACCATCCTTTTGTGGTTGCTTACAAGTATAAGTTGGTGGAATCTATAACTAGAAACTAAACCGCTCCTAGGAAAAGCAGTGAATCTTTTACTAGAGTTAAATTGACTAGTGAAGACTTTTTCTTTTTGCTTATAATTCTTTTATTTGGTAACAATTATTTGTTTCTGATTAGAATTTTATGATTGTCATGTACTCGTGTGGGTCTAAATACAACAAAAGACTTATGATGCTGTCATTGGTGACATGACCATACTAGCCGACCGGTTGGAATTAGTGGATTTTACCCTTCCATACACTGATTCTGGTTTGGCCATGATAGTTCCAACAAAATCTGAAGGGTCGCCATTGATGTTTATGAAGCCTTTCACCAGGGAAATGTGGTTGGTGACTGCTGCAATCTTGATGTACACAATGCTCATTGTTTGGTTCCTGGAGCACCAAAACAGTCCAGAATTTAGTGGCCCATGGAAGAAACAGATGAGCACTGCTCTCTGGTTTACCTTCTCCTCTTTGTTCTTTGCACATAGTAAGTATCAATTTTAAGATTAGAGCCCAAGATATGCTATTATGCTTGTAGAAGCGTAACTATGTGCAGTAATTTCAATGATAATCTTGCACCCATAAATTTCTATGAATTGGAAACTGCATTTCTAAATTGGCTGAATGTATACTATTCTGCAAATTGCTGCTTATTTATCATCAGAAGATTCAACATGTTAATCACCACAGAGATATGTCTTAAAGTTACAAAAAGCAATCATACCACGTTGTTTCGTGTTGCAGGGGAAAAAATCTACAGCAACTTGACACGTTTGGTGATTATAGTGTGGCTCTGTGTCGTGTTGATCCTAACTTCCAGTTATACTGCTAATCTGTCTTCAATGCTCACTGTGCAAAAACTGCAACCAAATGTCACAGACATCGAGTGGTTAAAGACAAACAACTTGAAAATTGGTTGCGATGGCGATTCATTTGTAAGGAAATATCTGGAGGATGTAATTAAGTTCAAACCAGAAAATATCGTGGACGTCAGCAGTGAAGACCTATACCCAGGGGAATTCAAAAGCAACAATATATCTGCTGCCTTTCTTGAACTCCCATATGAGAAAGTTTTTATCAATAAGTATTGCAAGGATTACACTGCTACCATACGCACCAACAGATTTGGAGGATTAGGCTTTGTGAGTACTAACTCAAACATTATGAATTTCATGAGACTTCTTTTTTGACCATCTTTATAGAATTGTACAGTGTGTTTTGTGCACACACGCACATATACATAGCATTTCTTAATGTTACATCATCTAATAATTTTTTTTTTTTCCCTGTTTTTAGTAATGTTCTTAGAAATTAACATGCTTCTACTACTAAAGAATCTAATAGAAATCTTATACTGCCTCCCACGTAGGTGTTCCCGAGAAGGCTCGCCAATTGCAAGGGATTTTTCTAAAGCAATTTTAAAGCTATCGGAGAATGGAGAAACAAAGTTTCTGGAGGATGAATGGTTGACACCCTCAAAAGAGTGCTCAACCAACATGAACTTCCAGTGAACCTGGAAGCTTGGGCCTCCAGAGCTATTGGGTTCTCTATCTAATATCTTTTGCCACTTCTACCATTTGTCTTTTACTGTCCATATTCCGCTCAATCATATGTCCTCAGCAACATCAAGGTCCTGTTGAAGGAAATGCAACTCGAGATGAAGAGAGTACTTTGAAGGAGGTAGTAAAACTTCTAAGAGACTTTTATATTAAAAATCCGGGTACAGCCGCAACTCTGGCAGAGACATCAAATACAAATGAAGACAAATCAGATGTAAATGAACACTCTTCGAGGAGGCGAGAAACCAATAGCACTTTTTACACTCTAGAGCACCTTGAGTCCTCCCCGCCTAGAATCAGAGCCAAGAATTCAATCTAGGATAGACACTTTTTGAAATCAAACTTTAATAGATATAATAACAAAAAATGCCAAAATTTGATATACATTATTTATATAAAAGAGAAGAAGCTAATTATAGCTTTTTTACAATTGATTTCGACATGTTTTTATATTTTGAAACTGTTGCATAATAACGTCATTATCAATGCTATGAGAAATGTCTTTCTCTATGTATATAATCATGCTGTCATTCATCCACTGATCACTCATTCGCATACACAATCAAGTCTTCCCAATTTTCGTTGCTGAAAATGCTATTTCCACAATGGAAGTCCCAACTGATAAGGTTTTAATGCCAAACTCACCAAAACTCACCAAACATAAGTTATATTCTACAAATTGTCAAAATTATAAAATCATTCGTCTTAATGCAAGTTAATTGTCATTAAAATACACACGGAACTCAGAAGCATACCCAAAGTAACAGACATGCATATATATGCTCCTAAATCAATCTCAATTGCTTGTTAGATCAGCTAAATTTCAAGTGATTAAAAACTCAAAAGTAATAAATCACAGTGGCACAAATACGGTAAAATGAATCGGAAAACCTCGTCAAGATCGAAACCCGTTTCGTCTCAATAATCTAACGCATGAAAACGAGCACATCAATAGCCGAAGCCACATTGGTATATAATCCAAGAAATCCATCAACATATGCACCAACGTTCTCGCCACCTTGAGAATTTAATGGTGCAAGAATAAATCGCATGCACCAACATCTGCCTATAGTCCCCATTCTTCTCGTGCTCCCCGCTTTGCGTCTTCACCCTTTTCTTCAACAAGGTAACATCCTCATCAACATTTTCCGACAAAACCAACTCAAGCACTATATCAGGAGTCTTCCTTCTGATATATATATCTAACTAGCCTATGTCCCACGCGATGCAGGTTGCATTTTGAAATATTTTATTATCTTATAGCTCATATATTATACTTATTATGTGTTTAAATTAATATTTGAAGAATCAACTTCAATTATAGCAATTAAGCTGGAAAAATGGATGACAAAATAATTTTACATGATTTGTATTATTTTGATAAATACAGGATTTGTATTCCATATGGGTGATATTGCATTCACATGTACTTCCAAGAAGCGACCAATTGTGCCACTTGGGTATTCGGTCCATTGGTAATTTTTCTTCTCAAAAAGCCCCACCCCTCTATGAGAGTGTGTGTTTGATCCCCAGGATCTTAAAAATATATGTGATTGTTTCCACTTGTGAAGCTAAGTGTGCTTGGCTGCTATTTTATGTGTTTGTCATGCGATTTGTGTAGAAGGTTATGGAAGGAGTTGCTTTTGCTCCGACTTAAGTCGAATATATAAAGATATTTTTGGATAATAAAACATCATTAGCTCTTATAAAGAATCCGGTCTTTCACAACCAAAACAAAGACATTAATACGAGGTACCATTTATTTGAGAGTGCATAGCCAAAAGAGAAATTTAACTTGAGTTCGTAAAATCACATGATCAAGTAGTAGATATAGATGTAAAAAAAAAGAAGAAGATTGATTGGTGGAATTTGAGTCAATGTGAGATTTGTCATAAATTGTTTTAAAATCTTTTCTTGACTTGTTTTGAGTTTTCTTGATGTCAAAGGAAAGCTTTTGGTAGTAATTTGATATTTATTGTCTACTAAGTATGTTATTCCTGGTCCACCAAGGAATAAGGTATTAAAATCTTAAATATAAACAATGTAGCAAAAGGTTTAGTGACTTTGGGCTTAAGAGCTACTCTCGTATCAAGAGAGGAGAAGATTTTTGGAACATAAAAATAGTTTATATTTTTAGTTCTTTTGGGGTTAAAAGATACCATCATTTGCAGCTTGAGATTTTTTTTTTTTTTTTAAGTGAAAATCATCATTGGGTATATTGGGACTTTAGGATTGTAATGAGATTTTGATTCGTTTGATTTTGTATTTGTGAGAGGTTTTGTGTCTATGTTTATGAGATTTGTGTGTGTTGTTTGTCATGAAAGGTTGTGACTTGTGAGTATGGTTTACGGGGTCTAGTTGAGTATGGTTGTAATTTATATTAGCATTCCATAGATAAGAGCACATCGACTAATCACAGGGGGACACGTAACACCCTACTAGCCACGTGTACCACGATAAACGTAAGGTTTTGCCTTGCGTAAATGGCTTGAGGGGACTCGAACTAGTAACTATTGGGAAGCACACTCAAGGCCGGACCAGTTGAGCTACGTTAAATATTAATCTTAGGTGGATGTTTATATTTCTTTTTCGTCTCAATGTGCGTCCAACACTTCAATGAAAGTGATTTAGAGGAGGGAGTACTCATTTAATGTACTCCCGGAGTATTCTATAATTTTTCGTCCAACACTTCAATGAAAGGTGTCATAATCAGATAATGATTAGATGATTAATGCTTTCTCAATCTTCATGTAAAGTCATCTTCCGTCTCTTTCTCATTTTTTTAGTGGGGGTCTTACGTTTCCTAGTACCAAAGAGCCGAAGTTGTTTTATATAAAAAAAAAAAAGTCTACTGCCTTTGAGAAGCTTGTTCTCTGGGATTGAGATCCCATTGGCTCAAAGATTGTAGTTATCCCATCAAGAATCTTGTGGATGGGGTCAGAGACATAATTTTGTGCCATTTAGAAAATTCAAATGATAAAAAGGATTGAAAATTTGAAATCAACCTAAAAGACAAAGTAAGGTGAACCTGATCAAAGCCAATAGTCAATGGTCAACGCTGATGAGGCAATTGACTCAGCTTACCACATATGAGGCAATTGACTCAGCTTACCACATAAATATGTAAATTTCAATGTTATTTGTTCACCTCATACTAAATATGCCAAACCGTCCTTTTCTTTTTTCTTTTTTTCTGTTTTTTTTTCTGAAAAGGGCGATAGATTTTTTTATTTAAAGTCCCAACTTCAAAAATCGTTCGTATTCTTCCGGAATTTTATTGAACTCCCATGTTAGGAAATTCAAACTTTTAATATAGTTGACCTGCACTTCACGTCAATTTGGTGGAACTTTGTATCAAGCTTGCAAGTGAGACTTGAACTAGTCCTATTGAAGACTCAAATTCCCACTTAATTAGAAATCTTAATAATGCATGTTTAAGGTTATCGCGGTTAGTTGCTCACAATTGAACCACATAATTAATTACAATAAATCTAAGGTCACAACATTTTCATAATATTTTCACAACATTGTCTTTTCTTTTTTTTGGCTGAACGTTTAAAGTTTCTCTTGGTTTTGCCATTTTCTTGTCTGTGATGTGAACATATTATCACGTATAGTGCTAAGTGGGTTCCAGTTAGCTCAACTGGTAAAATCTCTTATCGTCGAGCAAGGGACATAGGTTCAAAATCCCGCCTACACCAAAAACCGATTGGTATTTTGACCTGCTAGAAAGAGCAATCATCATAACATTGATGGAAAGGAAACCATACATTTCGCCTTCACCATTCTTGCCAATATTTACTCTTAAGGGTGTCTTTCTTGGCATGATAAAAAAAAATAATAATAAAAAATAAAAAATAAATAAAAAAAAAAAAAAAAAAGAGGGTGTCTTTCTTGGAAGATTCAGAGCTAGCATATCCTTCCAAATTCAAATCTTGAATTTAGAGCACATCCTTCCAAGTTCCAATCGTGAAAGATGTCCAATCCCTCTTAACCATTCCTTTTCATTGCTTAGAAAAGTCATACTTCATAGAAGACAACATCGAAGATGCAATATTCCACACTGATATCTCCGAGAAATAACACGTTTTTTAATACAAAGTAAACTTCATAGTTTTACTTTTTTGTTTTTGTTTTTGTTTTTATTTTCTATATTTTCTTTTTTATTTATTGTTAATATATAATTTTTGTATGGTAAACTTCATTGAAATAGAAAGAATGCATTTCGTATTTTATAAATCTTTTTAAGGTTCAAAAGTTATAAAAAATAAAATTAAAAAAAATAAAAGAATTAAAAGCTTTAATTGTAGAGGAAAAAAAAAATGTTACCTCTCAAAAGTGTTAAAAGCTCAAATATTTCTACCTTTCAAACCTATTAAAAGCTTAAATTCGTTGTGTAATAATTTATTATTGTTTCATAAAAATGAGTAAGTAAATAAAATTAGAAATAATTATATAATAAACTCCATAATATATTTGATATTACTCCAATAGAGAAAGTTTCCCTTAATTTGTATTTGCAAGGATTACACTTGCTTCATAGTTCATACACACCACGATTTGGAGGATTGTGCGCCTTTGCGAGTAGTAACTCTTAACATTATGCCAAACTTTACGAATTTCATGAGACTTTTGAGCTGACCATCTTAAAATTCAAAATTGTCTAGTGAAATGAATTTAACAAAAAGAAAAGAAAAAAAAAATCAAGTGAAAGAGAGACCCCTACCCACCCCCAAAGAAAAATATTTAAATAAATCAAAACATGCAAGTTACCCAACAACTTTGTCGATCTAGGAAAAATGCTTCTTTGTACTTTTATGATAGTTCATAAGACCATCCATATGTAGTAAATCATATGATTTATTAAATCATTTAAACAAGTCATATGATTATTAAGTAGGTTATATGACTAAAAGTATATATAGATAGTCTTTTAAATTGTCATATAGTGAATTGGAGGAAAACTTTATCCTTTAATTTATGCATTGATTTTTACATAGCCAGTCCCAAGCTCAAAAAAATTAGGAGAGTTGCGATAAGTTGACGGCCAACTTAAACTTCAGTCACTCTATAATATATGAATCCACTAATAAAACTTGTCTTAAGAGAAGAGAAAAATAACATAATTAATTTGTACACTCCTCAAATAGGATTGGAAGAATCCATCAAGTAAAAAATTTTGGGAGGACATGAATGAATTGGTAGTATTAAATGTTAGCTATTATGAATCAACGTATTCATAAAATGAGTGTAGGTGAAATATGAATATTAAAATGGATAAGTAAAAATACAAGAAATTATAAGATTCAAAATGAGGAAATTCGTTTAAAAATAGGGTGACCCCATATTGATGAAAATATGTGAGAGAGTCATTTGAGATGTTTAAAGGTTCAAAAGAAGAGATTAACATACCAAGGAGAAAAAGTGAGTTTATATAAGTTGAGAAAACAAGAAAAAAAAAATGTGGAGGAAGACCAAAAATAACATTAATAAAAATTGTAAAAATGACATATCTATTAAGCAAGTAAAAAAGAGTTTGAATTAAAATATAATATAATAGCATAAAAGAATACATTTGATCGATTCTGACTAGTCTGTTGAGAATCCATAGCTACAAAATTTTCAACTCCTAAAGCCCTAAAATCATCTCAAAATAATGCCCAATTGTCTTCACAAAACCATAGTTTCATAAGATCATCAACCCAAAACTTTAGTTGTCAATCGTCAATCAATTCATTAAGCAATAAGGGATCGGCCAAGCACGAGCTATTCTTGAGATCAAGGAAGGAACGTCCCATGGTGATACTCGTGGGAAGAAGTTGCTCCCTGGAAGAGTAGGAGCATGATCCCAAAGGAACCTACACCAGTCCCCTCATTGCATGCAGATATAATTTCTAAACCTAAATAGTTTCTTATTTTGAATTAATTTTCTGCACTTCAAATTTCTACCCCAAAAAAATCTTTGTTTGTTGATATGAGAACCATTGGAATTAGGGTTTTCAATCATGTTATTTGATTGTTTACATGAAAATTCTATTTTTCAAAACCTTAATAAGATAAATTTTGAAGGGTAAAACTTAGGTACAGTTCCTTAGATTAGGTACATTAGGTTCCCCAATTGAATTCAAACACATGGTTGCATTAACCAATGAAACACAAACAATGTTATCTTTTCCAAGAATATTTAAATTTCATGTATTTGAATTCAACTAGGAACCTAATGTACTTGACCTAAGAACCTGTATCTAAGTTTTACCCAATTTTGAATTCTCATGCTCACATGTTTGATTCTTGGGTTAATTATTCAGTAGTCCAGGACTACAAATAAATACGTAGTCTCCCTCTCACATGAATGGTGGATCTCACCACATAAATGTGGATCCCACTAATTAAATTCATGGTATAACCCACCATTCATGTGAGAATAGGACTACACATTTATTTGTAGTAATAGACTACTTAATTTTCCTTGATTCTTGTTTATGACATGTTTAGATTGCTATATTGTGTGTGAACGCATTTATATCTCTTAAATTTTGAAGGGTTGCACTTAAACCCCTTAAACCCCCTACACTTCTTAAGTTCTTATAAGATAATTTAGGACCTAAACTTTAACAATATATCAAATAGGTCCTTCTCTTAAATCCCTCCTAACACGAGCATCTCACTTGTTAAAAAAAATAATAATAATATATATATATATATATATATATATATATATATATATATATTATATATATCGGGAGTATATTAAATATATACGCCTTTCTCTCATATATGTGGTGGATCTCACCATGTATTTAATTAGCAAGACTCATCACTTATTTGAGAGGTGGGAGTACGTATTTAATGTACTCCTGGAATATTCTATAATTACCAAGTCGGAGAGAGATAGAGGGACCTTTCGATTTCGCCTGATTCGGGAACCACGCCGGTAAGGTCTCCAGAGATTCTTCCTTCGATGGTTGCTGGAGTTTGGAGGCCACTGCCCAGTTTGGGAAGTTGCTTTCTATTGAAGAAGTAATTGAAATTGAGGTAGCTGAAGCAGAATCCCATTCCCTCTTGGGTATTGGGAACAAAATATTGTAGCGGAAAGAGCTCTGCCTTGTGAGAAGAAGCCATGAACAACATAAATGTGACATCAAAAGACCCACAATGTGTGGGACCATCTGCTTCAACAACCAGTCCAGCTCTGTCCATTGCAAAATCTCACCTGCAATGTCTGCAAATCCACATCATTTACTACCTGTGGATGAACCCAGAGCCCAATACTTTTTTAGAATCCAATCAGAAGTTTGACGTAACATACTCAATCAGTAACAACCATTCTGCTGTGGTTCTCGAATCAGGCCAAATCCAAAGGTCCCTCTGACCCTCTCTCTATCTCAATCAAAACTTACTGACCAAAGTTTTTTTCTTGTTTTGGTGTGTGTGTGGCTTTTTTTAGTTTTTAACTGTTACATCACGTGGGGTTTAATGGAATTTTTGGATGGTAGACTGACCGAAGGACCTATTTGCTACCGTATTAAAGTTTAGGTCTTAAATTGCTATAATCAAGGTAATTAAAATCGGGATTCTATCTTGAATCGTTGGGAGGGTTTCGCAAATTGAATCGTAGAATCGAATCGTGAATCGTAAGATTCTACTTTCCGTAAATAAAAAATAAATAAATAATTATAATTCATAACATAGGTTAAAGAATCATTGAAAAATAAATAAGTTTTGGCATAAAATTTATAAAATGCAATAAGTCATCAACTATTAAATACCAAATGACAAAGGCTAAAATACACTGTTGGTCCTTAAAGTTTACACGTTGAGCGCTTTTGGTCCCTGGAGTTTGAAATGAGGGCTATTAGTCCCTAAAGTTTAAAAAATGAGCGTTATTGATCCTTCCATCAAAGTCCGTTAGTTTAATTATCTATGTGGCTAACAGAAGAATGATGTAACATTTTTTTAATGATGTGGCACAATATTTTTTAAATAAAAATTACACATAATCAAAATACCCATAAGCTAACCTGGATTAATTCATAATCCAGATGCCTACAGTCCCGCCCGAATCCATAAATCCCGAAATCAATTTACCATTATTTTCCCCAAACCTAGAAAATCTCCAAATGAAAGATTGAAACTCATAAACAGCCATGAGTGCTGCCACTAAAAACGCCTAAGCCATCTCCACCACCACCGCCATCGCCATCACCATCGCCATCACCATCACCATCACCATCTTCCATCTTTCTAACATTCACTACAGGCGAATAAAATATCTCTATGGCTTTCCTGTTGTAGTTTGCATTTAATTAAACAAAACCTTTGTTTCTTTCAAATGAAAATTCAAATGATGTTGAAGTTTAGAGAGAGAGATATTTTGGAGATTTTGATTAATTGTCCAATAGACGTGAAGCTTCAAAGATGATGCTGCATAGGACTGCTTAATTAGACCGCCGCCATCGCCATCGCCATCACCATCTTCCATCTTTCTAACATTCACTACAGGTAAATAAAATATCTCTATGGCTTTCCTGTTGTAGTTTGCATTTAATTAAACGAAACCTTTGTTCCTTTCAAACGAAAATTCAAATGATGTTGAAGTTTGGAGAGAGAGAGAGAGAGAGATATTCTGGAGATTTTGATTAATGGTCCAATAGATGTGAAGCTTCAAACATGATACTACATAGCACTGCTTAATTAGACCGCCGTCATCGCATCGCCATCACCATCACCATCTTCCATCTTTCTAACATTCACTACAGGCAAATAAAATATCTCTATGGCTTTCCTGTTGTAGTTTGCATTTAATTAAACAAAACCTTTGTTTCTTTCAAATGAAAATTCAAATGATGTTGAAGTTTAGAGAGAGAGATATTTTGGAGATTTTGATTAATTGTCCAATAGACGTGAAGCTTCAAAGATGATGCTGCATAGGACTGCTTAATTAGACCGCCGCCATCGCCATCTCCATCACCATCACCGTCACCATCACCATCACCATCACCATCACCATCACCATCACCATCACCATCTTCCATCTTTCTAACATTCACTAGAGGTGAATAAAATATCTCTATGGCTTTCCTGTTGTAGTTTGCATTTAATTAAACGAAACCTTTGTTCCTTTCAAACGAAACCTTTATTCCTTTCAAACGAAAATTCAAATGATGTTGAAGTTTGGAGAGAGAGAGAGAGAGAGAGAGATTCTGGAGATTTTGATTAATGGTCCAATAGATGTGAAGCTTCAAAGATGATACTACATAGCACTACTTAATTAGACCGCCGCCATCGCATTGCCATCACCATCACCATCTTCCATCTTTCTAAAATTCACTACAGGCGAATAAGATATCTCTATGGCTTTCTTGTTGTAGTTTGCATTTAATTAAACAAAGCCTTTGTTCCTTTCAAACGAAAATTCAAATGATGTTGAAGTTTAGAGAGAGAGAGAGAGAGAGAGAGATTCTGGAGATTTTGATTAATGGTCCAATAGACGTGAAGCTTCAAAGATGATGCTGCATAGGACTTCTTAATTAGACCTTATCAACAAAGGACTTAATTACATGTCAAGTACAAGATAAGAAACATTGAGAGTTTCAATCTCTAGTTTGGAGATTTTTGGGTTGGGGAATATAGAAAACCGATTTAAGGATTTATGGGTTTAGGCAGGCTCTACTGAGGTGGGTCAGTTTTATGGGTTATGAATTTATCCGAGTTAGCTCATGCTAATTTTGATTATGTGTAATTTTTAAATAAAAAATATTGCGCCACATCATTAATAAAATGTGACATCATCATTCCGTTAACCAATTAGGCAATTAAACTAACAGAATTGGATGGAAGGATCAATAACGCTCATTTTTGAAATGTTAGGGACTAATAGCGCTCATTTCAAACTTCAGGGACCAAAAGTGCTCAATGTGTGAACTTTAGGGACCAATAGTGTATTTTAGCCAATGACAAATTTCAAACTTCAAACTTTCAAGTTCCAAGTTTTAATACCACATAACAACAAAGATACATAATGTTCCAAATAATAACACTACATAAATCAAAATATTTCCAGACATTTTCCACAATGGCAATTTTGTGACAAAAGTAACACATTACTTATTATTCAATGTGAATAATCAAGATCTAAAAACCAAGATTATCATTGATTGGATGAATGTTGTCCTCTAATGGGAGACCTTCACCATAAATGTCGTTGCTTCCATCTAAATCATCTATGGGAAAATCATCAAAATCTCTTACTTCATTTTCAAGTTCACAATCACTAAGATTATGAATTTCTTTATCTTTATCACCTAACAAAAAAGAACAAAAACAAATTGTATTCAAAATTTTATAAAGATCTAATAAAGAAGTCATAAGTCATAACTCACAAAATTTAAAACCTACTTACCATTTTCATCTTCCTCTTGAGCATCCCTATGAAAGACACTTGGCCATTCTTCATTTGGTTCATTTGGACTCTCTTTTGCAGCTATCCACTCATCATCTGAAGAGATATCCTCCAAAGAAAAATGGGCAGGCTTCTCTTATTAAAAAAAAGGGCGGGCTACTTTTTATCAAAAAAAAAAAAAAAGGGGGCAGGCTACTAACATACTAAAAAGTAAAAATCAGCCCAATACAAGCTAAATTTTCATTGGAGGCCCAAAAAAAAAAAACTCAAAAAATCCGAATAAACCTTGTGCAGTAGAATCGTATAGAATCGGAAGCAAATCGGGATTCTAAAGATTCTAAGATTCAAATCGGGATTCTATTAAGATTCTACCACATTTAAGATTCAGTTAAGATTCGAATCGTTTTCATAATATTGAATCGTAAAATCGTAAGATTTTAAGATTCGAATCGGGATTTTAATAACCTTGTTGCTATTGTTAGTTCAGGTTTTAAATTGGCTAAAAACAATGTATAGTGGCTTTAAGTTCAATCCGTCAAAATGCATTTTACTCTTTATTTATCATGTTGGTTGAAATGATATCAATCATGTGACCTCATTTGTAAGACTTTTGTTTTAATTTTAAGTAGAAATTATCATTTTCCTTATTAAGTCCTATCTTTTTGGAGGCAAGAGGTTACTGATTAATGTCTCGTAATAATAACAGGTTAATGATATTTCCACACTTTTATATATATAAATATATATATATATATATGATATTTTCACACTGTAGAAATATCAATATTTGATGCAAATTTTTGTATCAATTATTGATATTTTCGCACCAATGGTTGTGGAAATAACATCTCTCTAACTCTAACGAAAACACTTTTTTTTTTCTCTGAGACAAAGTCAGCTGCATGATTTCTAGAAGACAGTCAAAGAGTCAAGATTTCACACTGATATGGTTAGCGTGTCTTTGCCGCATGAGAGTAATGACTAGGTACTTTGAACAGTAATGTATATTCTTCTAGAGTTTCACACCATTTTATTATATTTCCACACTAATATAAAAAGATGAAGTGATATTTCATCCAATGATGTGGAAATATAAAAGAATGGTGTAGAAATATCATTTCCCTTCCTTCATCTAATGTAATAGTGAATCATACTATTGAAATTCATGCGATATGAGATGTTGCATACATTAGAATATTTGTAAGTGTTTATAATATTGTCTGCTATACCACTAGAGACCAACAGCACCTGACGGCTCACACATCATTTCCAAATGCCTTTCCGGAGATCTTGGTTGCTCTTTCTTGTACTAATCTTTTTTGTTCTCATTGTCTACTATGAACCAGAAGCCAAACACAAGAATTTTACTGGCGTAGGTTTAATCATTGATGTTAATACCCGTATAGGAAAAGAAGAGAAAACAGCAATGGAAATTGCAGCAACAAACTACAACACCAATTCAACGACTCACAAACTATCTCTCTATATCCAGGACTCCCTCAGACTCAGAGTCACTTCTGCTGGTAAGTAATCATTTTGTTAGCATAAAAATATCACAATAACATTTATGTTGATGGAAATATCTAACAAATTTTGGTAACAGCTGAAGAGATGATTAGAGAGAAAAAAGTGAAAGTGATTATTGGCATGCACACATGGCAGGAAGCAGCTCTAGTAGCTGATATTGGAGGTCAAGCTCATGTTCCGGTTATTTCGTTTGCAGCACCAGCCATCACACCACCTCTAATGCCACTTCGTTGGCCTTTCCTCATACAAATGGCTAAAAATGGTTCTGAACAAATAAAATGCATTGCAGATATTGTTCATGCACACAATTGGAAAAGGGTCATAGCGATTTATGAAGATGAAGCATTTGGTGGTGATTCCGGGAAATTCGTACTTTTATCTGAGGCTCTCCAACATGTTGGTTCAGAGATTGAGTACCGTTTGGTCCTTCCACCATTTTCTGCTTTGTCTGATCCAGAAGGGGTTGTTCATGAAGAGCTTGTTAAGCTACTGAACACACAATCTCGGGTTTTTATTGTTCTTGAGTCATCATTAGCAATGTTGACTCATTTGTTTAGTGAAGCTAAGAAGATGAGATCAGTATGGAGCGAGTTAGCTTGGATAATTCCAGAGAGCGTTACAAGTTTGCTGGACTCCATGAACAACTCGGTTATTGCCTCTATGGAAGGCGCTTTAGGAATCAAAACCTACCATTCTGAAGAAAGAAGCTCAGAATACCAAGATTTTCATGCCCAGTTCCGGAAACTTTTTAGAACTAAATATCCAGAGGAAGATAATTCCGACCCTGGGAATTTTGCTTTGCGAGCATACGATAGCATTAGTATTGTTATGCAAGCAATAGAAAGAATGACTAGTAACACTAGTAGTCCAGAGAGGTTGTTACACAATATGTTATCAAGCAATTTCTCTGGTTTGAGTGGCAAAATACATTTTGAAGGAAGCCAACTCTCAGAGACTCCTATTTTGAGGATGGTAAGCATAGTTGGGAAGAGATACAAAGAAATAGGCCTCTGGAAACCAGACATTGAGTTCTCCATGAGCCCTTTAAAAGAAAAAATTGAAGAGAAAAATGGAAGTGGTGGTAATGTTAAAGATACCACAAATACTCTGGCTGGTCAAGTAATTTGGCCAGGGAACTTAAAACGAAATCTGAAAGGTTGGGAAATGCCAACTCATGCAAAGCCATTGAAAATTGGAGTGCCTAGTGGAGCAACATTTGAGAAGTTTGTGAAGGTCGAGTATGGGAAGAAAGAGAATAATTATACCGGTTTCTGCATTCAACTTTTCCTTGAGGCGAAAGGACTTTTGCCATATCCTCTGCCTTATAAATTTGTGGCCCATAATGGCACCTACACTGAATTGATTCATCATGTCTATAATAAGGTAACAACTTCTCTGCCTTCTATTCATTAGTGCTTGTTAATAAAGAGCTGCTGCATACACTATAAAATTAACACCTAGAATTATTCTGCCCTTTAGTTTTCTATGTGCACGTTTACAGATTTTAACATAAACAGGAAACCTTAACTTCTAAAAACTACCATCCACATTTGCTTTTAGTTTTAATATTCTGTGTAACATTAATCTGTCTGATGTACCATCCTTTTGTGGCCGCTTAAGTATAAGCTATCAATGAATAACTGTAATTTCCAGACTATATAGATCAGTTTAGTGTCCAAAAACTGTAACAAGTAAAGGATTAAGTAAATTAAATTCATTTGTAATTTTTCTGGTGTTGGTTTGTACAAATCCTGAAACTTCTCATTTTAACTTGTAATTCCAAAAAATAAATAAATAATTTGCAATGATTGATTACTAGAAATTAACACAGAGAGGCCCTTTGGAAGAGATGGGATCTATAAATAGAAAGTAAGCCGCTCCTAGGAAAGGCAGTGAATCATTGACTAGAGCTAAACTCACTAGTATTGAAGTCCTTTATTTTATTTTTTTGGTTACAATTATTTATTTCTGATTAGGATTTTATGCTTGTCATGTGGTTCCCAATACAACAAAAGACTTATGATGCTGCCATTGGCGACTTCACCATACTAGCCGAACGGTTGCAATACGTGGATTTTACCGTTCCATACGTGGACTCAGGTATGGCGATGATAGTTCCAGCAAAATCTACAGGGTCAGCATTGGTTTTTACGAAGCCTTTCACCTGGGACATGTGGGTGGTGACTGGTGTCATCTTGATGTACACAACGCTCATAGTTTACTTCCTGGAGCGCCAGTCCAATCCAGAATTTAGTGGCTCATGGAAGAATCAGATTAGCACTGCACTCTGGTTTACCTTATCTTCTCTGTTCTTTGCACATAGTAAGTATCAATTTTATGTATAAAACCCATGACATCATGGACAGATTACTTTGGTGGCACTGCTGCCAGCTGCTGCTTATTAACATGTTAATTGCCATAGAGATATGGCTTAAACTTACCCAAAAAAAAAAAAGTTGATTTTGAATGGAAAAAAGAAGACATTATGAGTTGAAACTAAGAACTTGTAACACATGGTTTCATGTTGCTTGCAGGGGAGAATATCCATAACAACTTCACACGTTTGGTGATTGTTGTGTGGCTTTTTGTGGTATTTATCCTAACCTCGAGCTATACTGCTAGTCTGTCTTCAATGCTCACTGTGCGACAACTGCAATCAAATGAAATCGAGTGGATAAAGAAGAACAACTTCAAAGTTGGTTATGATGGCGATTCGTTTGTAAGGAAATACCTAGAGAGCGTACTTGAGATCAAGCCAAACAATATCGTGAGTGTCCACAGCCAAGAGCAATACCATGAGGAATTCGAAAGCAAATATATAGCTGCTGCCTTTGTTGAACTCCCATATGAGAAAGTTTTCCTCAATAAGTATAGCAAAGGTTACACTGCTACCATACTAAACACCCACAAATTTGGAGGATTTGGCTTTGTGAGTACTAACTCAAACCTTACCTTATGAATTTCATGACTCAAACACTGCTACCATACTGTTGTTCGAATTTCCACATCTAATAGAAATCTTATCTTTCTTTCCACTCAGGTCTTCCAAAAAGGCTCCCCAATTGTAAGAAATTTTTCTGAAGCAATTCTCAAGCTAGCAGAGAATGGAATTATAAGGACTCTGGAGGATGAATGGTTAACTCCCCAAGATGAGTGCTCAGACAACATAGCTTCCAGCGAACCTGAAAGCTTGGGTCTCCAAAGCTTTCAGGTTCTCTATATAGTATCTTTTGCCACTTCTACGATTTGTCTTCTGCTATCACTAATTCTTTTACCCATAAGTCGTCAACAACATCAAGATGCTTCTGATGGAAATGTAACTCCAGGCGAAGAGAGTGCTTGGAAGAAGGCAGTTAGATTTGTAAGATACTTTTATATCAAAAATCGAGGAAGAGCTCCAACTTTGGCAGACACATCAGATGCATATGAATGCTCTTCGAGGTGGCAATTCAGTAGCATTTTTGACACTCCAGAGCACGTTCAGTCCTCCCCACCAGTAGAAATTGAAATGCAATGAACTATTGATTGTAAGAAAGAAGCACAAATATTTGAATATTATCTTATTCTTAGATATTAAGATTCCTTGTGCATAATTGTCTTGCAAGCTCATCTTAGATAATCCTTCACCAGCTTAGTATTCCAAATTTCCAAGCACATGAATCTTTATATGCTGTAAAAAATCTAGGAATAGAATGACTATTATTTCGTAATCACCATTAAGCTTTTCGACTACTTTGAATAGTTATTCTTTAAGTCACATAATAGCTCAAAATAAGCTTTTTGATTACTTTGAATAGTTATTCCTTAAGTCACATTATGACATAATAGCTTTAAGTCAAAGATAAGCTTTTTGAAAAATCCAGAAACATAATAGCATACAAAATCCAGAAACCATTGGCTACTATTTTTTATTTCTCTCACTCTCTCTCTCCCAGAACAATCCATTAATTTTTTTTTTTAATAACAGGTAACTTTTATAATTAGTGATTCACTGATTGTAGTCGCCTAATTAACATATTACAAACTCGTTTTTTTATATATATAATGTATTAAGTTAAATTTCAAATTTTTAGGAAACATGTTTTATTATTATTATTATTATTTAAAAAAAAAAAAAAAAAAAAAAACCCTTGTTTTATAGAGGATCATTTTATTCAAGCAAATGAATTTATCAGAATTTGATATCTTTGGGAGAAGTTAATTATTATTATTTTTAACATTTACGGAGATAATAATAGTATAATACTCTGTTTTATCATTAAAGCATGCCATATCAAACTTGTAAAATACACATTCAGATTCTATTAATGTGTTATAACCAAATGGATGCATAGGAATACGTATTTCATTACACCTTATATTCCTCATAATACTTATACCTTATATTCCTCATAATACTTATTCTTATTCCTAAGTAATTATCATTACAGTGTATAGCTTGCGTGTTTCCCTTTCACAGTTAATGATACTTAAGTTCTTATTCAACCAAACATAAGTTATATTCTACAAATTGTCAGAATTATAAAATAATTCCTCTGAATGCAAGTTAATCGTCATTAAAATACACACGCATGCATACACAAAGTAACAGGCATGCAAAGATTCCTAAATCCCGACCGCTGAGAACTCAAAGCACTAAATCTACTGGACAAGCTCCAGAGGAATATGATTTCTAGTGTTAGCCCACAAATGAATCTAGAAACTCATCAGCTTCCTCTATGAATCAAAACTAGCTCCAACAGAGAACTTCAATACATCAATGGCCTAGTGGTATACTTCTGGTACATGTTGACTTTTTGAATTCCGAATGTCTTCTTACTCTGTCAGCACATGCCTAGACTACCGGAAACCTCTTCCTCTTCCACGTCCACCCCATCCCCTGCCTCTGCCCCTAGTCCCACCTCTCCCACCATGAGACAAACCTTCCAATGCTCTATTAACCAGCTGGTTTTGCAAACCACCAGCTCCACGGCCCTTTTTAGATGCCACATTGCTGGAGCCATTAGCAGCAGTAGCAGGTCGTTTCCCTCTGCACACAAAATTCGTATAAAATAAAAATGTATCCGCCAAAAAGGTTCCATCTCAATAGCATGAAACCTTCCAGGAAAGTAATGCAAAGTGCATGAGGTGTTAAAATCACCCTTCCCTATTGGCACAACCATGAGGAAGGGAAAAAAAAAAGGTGATTTCCAAGACTCAAAAAAAATTACTCTACTGCATGTTCATGCTGACTGAAGTCATATAGATTTTTCAACAAAGACAGCAGAAAAACCATGAAAGCTAGGAACCCATATATTAAAATAAGGAACAAAAAAATATTTTAGCCAATATAGTATTATTTTGAGAGTGAGAGAAAGAAAGAAGATCAGAGAGATCTCTCCTACCCAGTTGCAGTTGTCGTAGCGAGAACATTAGGTTTTGTTGCTTCTTTCCAAGATAGGTTGATAACTTTATCCCCAATAAATGAAGGTGTTTTTGAATGTAATGGCTGGATATAAGAAATTAAAGATCAATAAGCATAAAGGAATATATTTGGAGATGCAAAAAGTTCGTTCCTTTTCACCTTTGTCATTGCCAAAATGTTATTACAGGTCCGCAACCCAGTCGTAGTATTCTGCTTTTGAGTTTTCTGCACATTATAAGAAAAATATAATCATGAGATACATGTCAACAAAAGTCCAAAGACCATGGGATCTCTTGAGAACGAACTCACAATGCTGTCCTTTGCTTCATCAGATTTAGCAGCTGCCATAGCTTTGTTGTGCTCAGCCATTCCCTGAGTTAATTTCTTCATGGTTGCCCTAGTTAACTCCTCAACATTACTCAACCTGCAAATCAAATAAAAAATAGTCAAGTAGAAAACCCCCACACACACGTATATATATTATTAAAGATAGAGCATCCAACCCAAAACCAAATGATAATGGGTGGAGCTGGGTGGAGAGACCCAAGATCTTATATGTAGAGATGCAAAGTTTTAAATGCCCAATGTGAGACTTCTTGATTTCAACACACCCCCTCACGTGTAACACGTGGACTGATTATTTTGGGTGACGTGGGGGAAATAACCTCTTTGATACCATATTAAAGATAGAGCATCCAACCAAAACCAATTGGCAATGGGTGGAGAGGTTCAGGATCTTATATGTAAAGATGCAAGGTTTTTAAATACCCAATGTGGGGCTTTTTGATTCTCAAAATATATTTATACATATATATATTTTGATAAGTAATGCATATTATTAAGAAGGCCCAAAAAGGCAAAAGAATCAAAATTTACAAAGATCTATCAGCTCCAAAATGGAGTGAATAGAAGAAACCCGACCCCAAAACCCAATCAAATAAGGTGTGAAAAAATAATAATTTCAGCTCATGAAAGTGGTGCTCAGAATCCTCAAAATGCGAGCATTCCTCTCAAGCCACAAACACCAGATCAAACAATACGGAATCATCTTCCATACCAGAACAGAATCATGACGCCCGAACCACCCCATCCAACAAGAAAAAAGATCCATTATCAATCTGGGCATAACCCACTGAACCCCAAACATACCAAACACCATAGACCACATATCCGTAGCCATAGAGCAGTGGAGAAACAGATGATCCACACTCCCCATTTCTTTGGCACAAACAACACCAATTTTGGAAATCATCAACGTGCAGATGATCTGATTTATAAATGATTCGGCTGTCATAACTAAACTTGGTATTGCTCATTGAAAATCATCAACGTGCAGAGGATCTGATTTATATTCCTCAGCACTTTGCTTCAGTTGAGACTTGGGAACCAGCATGACTGTCATAACTAAACTTGTGACAGCTAATGCACCAAGCACACATTTCATTGCCCAAATCAAAGAATAGAATGCATATTCATTAAAGCAAAAGCAATGTTGCAGCACACTCAAATGGACCTGCAACGAGAAGGATGAAAGATGATAAAAAATAAAAAGAAGAAGTAAGCAATGTCTCAGTGAGTACGTTCTGTGCATTGTGAGGAGAAAGCAAGGCACAGGATAGGAATGGGGCAAGGAGATGGGGCTTTAATTGAGAGAATGCAGTACCCAAGTCCTGGAAAGAGGAGAATGAACGTATTGATGTGGGATATTGTCAATTAACCAGTGAAGCCGACTAGGAGAAGACAAGAGGGTGGCAAATCACAAAAGAATATTTAAGCAACAGGAATAGGAGGCAGACAGCACTCATTGCTCTCTCACAGACAAGAGTTTCCCCTACCATTTGTGTTTCAATCTCAATAGTACATTTAGAACAATCATTTCATGTCAAACAGCAGCCCAACATGAGAAACCTGCCCAATTAATGAACCCATGTGTGTAAAGCATTTCTAGTTCAGCCTTGACTTTGGTTCTTCTAAACCAGAATTTACTCCTATATAATCCATCACCACCTGGCATCAGGGAGAGCTTTCCTTCTTTCCCAGACCATTGTCAACAGAAAAGCTAGAAACACAATTTCAAAAAAATCCTTTAGGCAAACTTTATCCCTGTGGACAAGAGGTTCCCTTTATTCCAATAAAATTCTATGATTAGTATTATTCTTATTTTTTTTAAAAAGGACAATTTAAAAAACTTCCAGACTACTGCTTTAACCGAAGATAATCCACTACTCCACCTTCCATGTAATAGACTTAGATATACACATGCTATGTATATCAAATTATCAATCTTATGAACTGGTTCTCTAATTTCTTCAGCAACATCAAAACCAGGTAATGGTTTTAGTTAATTGCTGAGACAGGCACAGATTCATTAGTCATTACACTCTTCCAAAGTACAGAGAATAAGAAAAGGCAGCTTTGTTCCTACCAACATCAGTTCTGAAATTTTACGATTGTCACCCATAACACACAATAAATCATCACTAGAACAGGAAATAGTAATAACAATATGAAGATTGAAGAATCAATTTAATTATAAAAATTTAATAAAAAATAATCAATTACCTTTCAGTAAAGTCCTTATATAACTCTGAAAAGTCCTCCCCAAGCCTATCTGATGGTTGGCCAGTCACTATCTTGTAACCACATAGACTGTTTGTTGCATTTGGAACCTATAGAATGACAAAAATCAAATAAGTATTGTGCAGTAGTGACACAGAAGGGGATTTATACAAAGATGAATCATTGCAACCAACAACCTTGTGAGCTAGATGGTGAAATGTGTACAACAAGCACTCAACATAAGTAAAGTTCATCTCTTCTCCAGTCTTCCTCCGAGGCATGTACTTCTGAAAAGGAACAAGAAACATGTTATTAGATTGAGACAAACAAATTATTTACAGACTCAAAAACAACAGAAACTCTCAATGTGAATGCACAAATATCAATTTCATTAGTGAGGATGGAGTTGAAATATACAATACTGTAGCAATTCTGAATACGTGGACTCATCTTTGTACTGTCATTTTAAACAACATAAGTACCTTTAATAGCTGAACAACATTAGGAAGGATCTGACGTGAATCCTGCGGTGTTGTGTATGGAGAAATTTCTGCAAGGGCTTTAAGCAAATCTAGCTTTCGCTCCTCAGGAAGCTAGAAAACATAAATATCAATTGAGTTAATTTCTTGCAAAATACATTTTTATTATAACATAATCAAGCCACCAGAAACTCTCTTCCTATGGCAGAAACTCTTCTAAAACAAGGGAGGTCTCAAGACCAGTTTTTGTTCTCCATGAAATACTTAAGATATAAACACTGAAATGACAGAGAAATGCAACATCATCCAATGAGAAAAGCTCCTATAATATCTGAATATAAGAGTTCCAAAAAATTTATGATGCATGCCTGTGTGTGTATATATATAGAATAAGTATTACCTTAGCATAAGCAACACACAAATTAGAACTGAATGCAAAAATATTGAATAAAGATCTCCAAAAGGCCAATGAACTCAAGCAACTAACTATTTCAAGACACGGAAAGTGAAGTATTACCTTATCAAATACAGGTATGATGTGTTTGTTCAAATAGTTGAGGAACTTGCTGCTTGAAGCACCCCTCTGTGTTGTTAATTTAAGGCACAGTTCTGTCAGAAATACATAGAATGAACCATTTAAAGAAAAGAGTAATATCATATAAAGTCCGTACCACAACAAATGGAAGAGCCATGTACAGGCATGATATCAACCTGTCAATATGGTCTGCATCTGAAACCTGCATTTTGAAAATTAGAATAAAATTGTAGCAAAGGATTCATAGCATCATAAAGCAAAAGATATCATTTACCAAAGGCTAGACAATCTAATAAAAGGACAAAAAAACAGACATTAGTCAAAAATTCAACCAATGACACTAAATCCCCAGCATGATTAACACAACGTATGATAAGATTATAGTCCTAATCGCATAATTCACAATATAGTATGCTAAGTCATGTTTTCAAGAGTATATCTGTCAATGTCCAAAAATCTCGAACACGATTTATATATTTTCAAACTTCCCTTTAGAACAATGCAGGTCTTCACTATTTAATCCTCTCAAACTCTTCCAACATTACATTATTAAAGCATCGATGTACCTCTAGCACCCCCTGATTACTACTTAAATTGAAATAATTTCCCAACACATAAACTTCCCATTTCAAGGGGTTTTTTTTCTCTATCCTTCTTTTTTTTTAGGAGAGAAAGAGAGAGAAAGAGGCCAGGAAAAATCTGAGCATAAGATCTACACCAGCCCTAAGCACTCACCATCCAAGTCATAGCCCAAGAGCACAGATATAATCAAGATCTCAGTATATACCCATCTAGACAAGGAAAACGTAGAGTATAGAATATTCAAACAGCACTTTTTAAAAGCTTTTGCAAACAGCCCATTTTCATTCAGCAATTATTTACTGAATCGAGTGTGTTTGGATGATAGTTTATTCAATTATTCGCTGAAAGTTGGTAAAAATATAGTTGTATCTAGAAAAGGCTGTACATAAGCTAAAAAACTAAAAGAAAAAGCCCATGTCAAATAGACTAAAACCACCACTTTTTCAAAAAGCCCATTTTCAAACAGCTTTACCAAACTCACCCATAATATATTATGGGGAAGCAAGTAATATATATCCCCATCCTGAGTCTAAATTAAAATCCACTGGAAAACTTAAAGGGACAACAAACATGCAAGGCTCTTACAAATGAATGTGAACTATTAAAATAATGTGCCTAAACTCCATATAAATTAGATGCATTATATGTGACTTTGATTAGACTGATTTATGCAATATCACATCAATCGCATTAGTTCCAGGCAAGTCCACACCATTATTATACATTGGATAATGGACAGCCTCAAAAGTTACTACTTTAACAAACCCTCATTGTCAATACAATGAAATAAGCACTCACATTGAACTGTGCATCTAAATCAGCTTGTCCTTCAATGATTCCAATAAGTTCTTTCATGCGTTCTGCAGGAGCTTTTTCTCCGAAAATGCTCAAACTCTTTAAAAAGTCCATAAACATTCTGAATTCCGCTCCAGTTACATCTTCTAAACTCTGCAATTGAACTCAAGTCATATTTTCATGCATCTTCTAGTAGAATAACAAGATCAAAACTGAGAGTCAATAATTCCAAAAGCTTTCAATTGGAAAAATGACAAATTGCATTTATCAAAGTAAGTAGTAAATCCAAGAAAACACCTTTTTTATCAAATCAGTTATATGTCTTTCCATTTCTTCCTGAGGCTTCAAGAGTTCGCCTTTAATAGGAAAAACCTGCAGATGCAATTACTTCCCAAATTATCAAAAAGAGCTGTGGGGTAAAATGAAATGGGCATAACATAAGCCGGTCTTCTTACCTTATCTCTTATAAAGCTTAGAACTTTCTCACGAATAGTTTCATCTGTACTTGGTTCATCCACACTCCCAATGTGCTTAAATAAGGCCGTCAAAGAAGCTACATCAACAAGAAGATTCAAGTCCATCAAGAATTAATACTAAAAACATGCATCCTATGTTTTAGAAAGATAACAACAAACTTGTGCAATGACTGATACATATCAACATTAAACGGACATTGATATGAGATTTTCATTTAATTACAAAATTAAGAGCATTGAGCCACATGCATATTAGTTCGACACAAACCTATCCATACCAATTTCTATGTCTTTTATTTTAGTCTTTGTTCTTCACACAAACAAGCTTCTACCACAAATTCTCCCAAAATTACTAGGTTCTCACAAAAAAATTCACAGGTGACTATCCCAATAGGGTAGCTCCAAAAAAATAATAATAAATAAATAAATAATTATCACAATTGGGCACATTAATGTAAGTCTGATATTTCAAGATGCTGTTGTTATTATAAAATAATTTTACAATCACGTGGGATGAAATTTGAGGTAAAAATATTAAATTTCAACAAATAAAATCAAACAAAAAATCACTTTCCAGTTCAAACGAAACTCAAGTCAGAAATCAAGATAGCAATCATGCCCCAGTGATACCAGTGACTATCACTATCCACTATTTCATTTTCTGTTCCAAAACAAACTGAAGTTTGTGTCCCAAAACAAACTGAAATTGGTAAATCGAGATACCATCCTAGCCCCGGTGATATTATATTAGCTTTGAGCAAGCTGTATCAGTGATTTATTTACAATCCACCAGTTGATTTTATTATTTAAGAATCCCATGGTCTCTCGAGTGCAAGTCAAATGTTGTGAACTCTTCTATTCATACAGCTCCATATCTACATTCATGCCAGATACATAGAGAGAGAGAGACTATAGCAGCTCTTAACATTTGTGATTATTGTGAAAATAAAAATTCCTTTAAACTCATGTTTGCGCAGACAAAACATACAAATTAGTACCCATAGAAAGCACAGTTGTATCAACACTTTGCAGTTCATATAATTTTTTTTTTTTGATAAATAATAAACTTTATTGAAAAGACCAAGCACACAAGCCGTGCACAAGGTGAAAGAATACAACCAGCTCAAAAGGAGCAAATATCAATGAGATCAAGCATATTGGATAATCTAAATAACCCTGTAACTGACATCCAATCTAGTAAAGAGCGATAAAAGTGGAGTTTTAACTCAACCACATTATGCAATGAGGAATAGCCTTCCAAATCACAGAATGCCGACCCACACTCCCATACCAACAAGAAAACACGTCAATAACTCTCTTAGGCATCACCCATTGAAGCCCAAACAACCCAAGTATCATATCCCATAACTCCTTTGCATAAGGGCAGTGAAGAAAAAGATGGTCAACGGACTCCCCATCCGCCTTACACATGCAGCACCAGCTCACTACAATCATCCCACAACGGCATAAATTATCCGCTGTTAGGATTTTCCCCAAAGCTGCTGTCCAAACAAAAAAAGCCACCCTAGGGGGAACCTTAGCCTTCCAAATACTTTGCAGTTCATATAATAGAATGATACATACCAATAACAGGCCACAAATTAGAAGATCTTTCCCACTTCACACAACAAAAGATATTATATTCTATTGAAATTATAGTGATAAACATTTTCTTGGACACACTACAATAATTAAATAATATTATACTTACTCATCCTTAGTGACACCTATTCTAAGTAGGTCAAATAATAAATTAATAAAACTTCTGCTGCAGAATCTAACAGGAAGAATAGCTTATATCCTGATATCTGCATAACACAACATGCACTCAGATAACTGCTAACTGCTAAGTACCTTTCACATCTTGCATCAACAACGACATAAGGGCTTTATGCACGGCGTCACGCTCCACAAATTCCTCTAAGAGCATGAACAAAACCCAACATCAGATTCACATAAAACAAGTGAAATGCTCACAGAATATGCAATGCAACCCAAAAAAGAAAACACGTAATTTACCAGATGCAAGGAGTTGCACAAGAATGTCTACAATCTTTGCGATATGTTCCGGCGTATCCTTGCAGAAAAGGGGAAGCCCCCTAATTGCTTGCACCCGAACCTGTCCAATACATGAGCTTTGAAAAATCAACTCTTTGAAATGAATCACAAAGCCTACAGACTTAAGAATCAGAAAGCCTATTTTTAGCTGCAACATTGTGTGTGTTTGGCAAGCGCACAAAAGATAAAAGACCCTGCTCTATAGCTTATTTCTGGCCGAGGAAATGGCGACATACTATCACAGAAATTCAGGTACTACCACATGTACAATAAAAAATGGATTGTTTTATGTTGAATTGACTGGCTGACATTGGTATACCAGATCAGCTTGTTACTTGGATTAAGGAGAGCATCACAACTCCTAAGTATGGTATCAGTTGCATGGAAGGTCTCATGGGCCTTCTTCCATGCCTCCATGGTAATAGAGGCTTAAGGCAAAGGGACCCTTTGTCCCCTTACCTATTTGTTATTGACATGGAGGTTTCTTCTGGATCTCTTGCCTTCAAAAAGCAATTCATGAGTCAGCTAATTTAGATTCCCACCCCAAGTGGGCAAGATTAAAACTCACTTAAATTTTGCAGTTAAATTCATGATTTTTGTAACTGCTGATGTGCCATCTATTAAGATTATTGAGACTGCTTTAGATGAGTTACAAGCCTTTCAGGTTTGGAAGCCAATCCAAATAAAAGTGGGGTATTCTTTGTCAGGATTGATGTGATGTTAAGGTCCAAATTCCGTCACTTGTGCACTTTTTTTTATAAGTAAAAATTATATTGATGAGAAAGAACTACCTCGTGTATACTAATTTTTTTTATAGGTACCTTGTGTATACTACATATATACATAACACAGCCTAAATGAAAGAGAATCTAAGAAATCTAAAACAAAAGAGATATTGCCAGGTCTCAAAACACCTGACCATTCAAATAATGTTCTAGTGAAAAGCATCTTCAATCAAACCACCAAGGTTTTTGTGTCCTCAAAAGTGCATTGATTCTCTCCATAGTATCCACAAGAGACATAAGGGTCTAGTTTCCAAACAAAAGAACTTTTACAAACCAGTTCTTCAACTTGATAGAAGACCAACAAGTCTCCTTGGCAGAACCCATTGAAACCCGAAAATGGAACAAACAAAGATCCATATAGCATATGCAACGTCACAGTGTAACTACAAATGATCCAGAGACTCGCCACTACATCTACGCATGCAGCACCAATCCACTAAAGTGATCCCTCTCTTCATGATATTGTCACAAATCAAAATCTTTAAACAGGCTGTCGTCCATACCCAAAAAATAAAAGCAATTCTTCTGGAAGCCTTAGAGCACCAAATACTCTTCCAAGGGAAACAAACGTTAAAGTGATCCCCTCATTGCTACAAAATATGAGCGAACATCAAATCCTGCCATTCCCATTCAGCATCCATGTCATTCGATTAGGGGCCAGGGCTTTCTCTCTTTGGAATGTTGGAATAGAAAATATCAAAAAAGTATTCTACCAACTTCAATTCCCAATCATTAAAACCTATAATAAACCTAAAATAACCTGAACACATACTCCCTCCATTTTGACACACTAAGAAATAATATAGGCTTCTTTATCAACTGAAATTGCATACAACCAGGTTTTGCACTTCATGGAGGGTGTTTTTCCAATTAGATATCTTTTTTTGCAATCCTTGTACACAGAAATTACAAAGGATGAGCCAGAAAGAGGAAAAAGAAAAAGAAAATAAAAAATAAACATTGAAAATTCAGCATGTGAATGAACTCTAAAAATCTGATGAGGAAGAGACGTTGGCAGCATGATCCCACTCATAAAACATCCGTAGTAGCAGAAAATTCAAATTTGCAACGAAAATTTATTGTTCACCCCCTTCCTCAAAGCTTTAGAAATAAGTATTAACACAAAAGCCTTGACTCTTCAAAAGGGTGCAAATCAGCTTATCTTCCCCTCCAAGATTAACTTTGGTAGCATATAACTCCTTGGAAAAAAAACCTCCAATGATTCTATTTCCCAATCCACATATCCTGAATGAGTGAAGGGTCCACTAAATACCTCCCCTCGAATAATCCATATAATCTGCCACAGTGGCATCTTTGTTCTGGCTATCCAGAATAGTTCCTAAGAATCTATCCTTCAAGGTATTGTCTCCACACCAATCCAAGCAAGTCAGGTTCCAGGTTCAAATAGCGGTAGTTGATGAAGTGCAATGGCTGCCTTTCCGTTCAAACCATTTCACTTGCAGATCAACCTGAGATCAGATTAGAGCCAGACAACAGGGGGTTTGGTTCAATGGTGACATGCTTTTGTGTCTTGGTTGGTTGTTAAAATAGATTTAAGTACCTGGGACAGATTAGCTATTTGGGGATATATGGGTGAATTCTTATGCCTATGTTTACAGAGGAGAATTGGAATGTATAGGATCATTTGTAATTTCAAGTGTTCTTTCACCAGAAGATATCAGTTGGAGTTGCTGAAACTTTGTTTGTGTAAGAATCAGCTGATTAGTTGGGATGATATAACTTGTGGCGTATAGGACCTAAACGAGAAAATTTTGAAAGATTACAATTCGTAAACTCGTTTTTGCTGCAACTGTTTATCAGGTCTGGCTCCAAAGAAATGGAAAGAGTTTATGGCAGTAGAATTCTCATTGCAGAATGTATTGTGAAAGCTCTTAAGAATTACGTTAGATTTTAGAATACATGGCAGTAGGAAGTTTTAGGGTTCCCTTCAAAGTAAAGTGTTATGTGCTTCTTCTTCTTCTTCTTTTCGTAATGACAAGGAACCTCACTAAAGCAAGGACCTTTTGGACCCACCCTTGGCTAATAAACCCTGGATACACAACCCCACCCACTAGAACCGTGTATCATATCATTCATAGGAAGCTTCTAGTGGGGATTGAACCCTAGGAAGCTTCTAGTGATGATTGAACCTAGAATGTCTGAGTCTACAGCTCATCCCAAGCCTCCTACCACTTTGTGAAGAGCGCCGGTGACCATTCTTATTTAAGCTTTGACTGTTTTATAGTCCTTTTTTTTTCAATAAAAGCTGCTCATTTGTCAAAATAGAATCACAAAGCCTAAATTACAACCAACAAAGAAAAAATGACAAACAATTTCCGTGCACTATACAAAATCGAAAATTTCTCTCAACTACATAGTAAACCAAGCTCTACTATAATTTTAGCACTAGGAGTTACTCATTATGATCTAATATAAATAGAATGACTGACCCCGAGTTCTTCCTCTTCAATCAAATCGAGATGGGTGTCGATGGCAGGACCGGAGAGAGTGGGGAAGAACTTGAAGAACCTGGGGATGAATTGAGCAGCCAATTGCTTAGCCTTGATGCTCGACTTAGCCGTGTCAATGATCCCCTGATAGTCCATCACATTCTGCAATAACACCCCAAAACAACGAAACTCATACACGGTTCTAGAAAACCCTAGAAACAAAGAAGACTGAGAAATAAAAGAGAGAGAGAGAGAACGGACCTGAGACTTGTCAGTGGCCTCGTTGAGACGCTCGACGTACTTGTAGAGCTCCTCGATGTGCTTGGAATCATCGGCGGAGGAAGAGTCGCTCATTGTGGAATCTAGCTGAGCGCAATTTCAAAAACAATAATTTACAAAAAAAAAATGAGTGATTAATTTAAAACTCCGTGGCTTATTATAGAAGTGGGGGAGATGGGAGTTTTTAAAGAGGGTTTTAGAGTTTTACTTACTAGTTTGAGAGAGAGAGAGGGATTGAAGAGAGTGGAGTTGGAGAGTTTGGAGGAATTAGAAAATTGGGAGGAGGAAACAATAACAATAATAAAGAGAAGAGAGGGTAACAAGGGTTTGATTTGGATTTGCAAGACGAAAGGAAGTGAGGACTGAGGACGAGGAGCGACTTTGGCTTTTGCGTCCGCGTCGATATCATATCATATATGGTTAGGGGTGGGTTCGGGTCGGGCGGGTCGGGTTTTGGGGAAATCCGTTGTCCGTCCGTAGAAAATAAATTTACGGATAATCCGTCCGCTAACCGTCCGTTGATAGGTTCGGGCGGGCGGGTCGTTGAGCGGGTTTGGCGGGCGGGTGGTCGGGCGGGTGGTCGGGTTTAATGGGCTTGCAAGTGGGATTTTTTTGGACTTTTTTTGGCTTGCAAGTGGACTTTAAAAATTCGCCAACATTGTTTTGGACTTTTTTGGGCTTTTAAAACCAAATCAACAACTATATATAATTGCCTACTAATTTAGTTTTTTTAGCTTTTTTTACTATTTATTTAAACCTCCTTATTTGCTAACTTTTTATACCATCTTATATATAAAAAACCAAACTAAATCATTCAACAATTCTAAGCACATCAAATACAAATACAAAAAATAATTTTTTTCGGGCGGGCGGGTTTCCGACCAAAATAAGTTATCCGTTATAATTTAAAATATCCGATAAGGCGAGAGAGTTTACCTCCATAACCCGTTTTTTTAATACACGCCAACACTTGCTTGCGCTTGCTCTCTCTCCCTTCATTCTTCTTCTAAATTTTTTTCTTTTAAGAATTGATAAGGAGAGAGTTTACTCATTTAATTCATTATGTGTTAATTAAATAGACTATCGACATATATTATTTTAAAATATCACATGATTCATTAAAAAGGTCATTAAAATGTCACATGACTCATTAAAAAAATCATGTAACTAAAAATACATATGAATTGTCTATTTAATTGTCATGTAGTGGGTTGGAGGAGGATTCCTTCAAACTAGGTGGGAGGTAAACTATTTCCTAAATTAAATCTCGAAGTTTCTTTTATTATTTTTGGAATTATAGAATTTAATTTATTATATCCTTAAACTATAGGGTTTTGAACATAATTTTTTCGTTTCTTTTTCTTCTCATAATTATAGACAACATTTGAATTATTGCTTTTTCAATTTTTGAATGTTTTGTCTTACTAGAAATTTCTTCCTTTTTTTCCCTTGTCTAGCTAATGTAGAATCCACGTTTATTCATAGAATCTTGACTCAACTAAGGCACAATCTATATGCATATTTGCTTTTACTTCAAAAGAAATGAGATTGTTGAATGTTTGCTCAAATGACATGAGAGTCAAATATAAAAGGGAGTTGAGATTTTATAACAATGTCGGATTATGACTTATAACAACATGGATTGTATAACGTGAAAAGATTGTAATTTCAAAGCAAATATAAGATTCCAAAAACTTTGCCTTCAATGTGTTCTGAAAATGTAACATTATTTCAACAACAACAATAAAATCAACTCAAGAGTTCCATAATGTCTAAAACAATAGTTAGTTAATCCATTTTGGGAAAAAGAAGAAAACTAAAAACCAGAACTTTCAGCACTCCTTAACATGAAATGAACTGCCACATCTCCCACTCAGTAGCTCAATACACTACACATACTGCTTGACTAGATTCCTGCGTGGACAATGCCTGAGAATGCCCTGGTCGCAATTTAAGTAACGTCAATTCCTATACTGACTAAATCCTTGTCTTTTACCATTCTTTTGGCAGATCACAGAATAGGCATGTCTAATGCTTGCAACACATCCTTGAACTCAAAATCATGTGTTTCTTTGTTGAACCGTTCAACCAGCTTGTACCTCATATCATTCAAATAAAAAGATTGGGTGGTTTCCAACAGACATTTTGCCTCTGTGTCACTAAGCTTGCTTGTGAACACAACATCACCGCGGATCAGCACCAAGTCCTTGCTTTCTGCAAATTCATTGTAATAAGATACAGTGAAGTAGGGAGATGCTTGAGTTCCTCTTGCCTTGTAATCTTCAAGGCCAGTGAAAATCATATGTGGCATCTGCACTGCAAGAAAAGTTCAAATGAACATTAAAACAAAAGTAAATACACTGAAGATCATCTCTTTCACTGATGAGTTCTAGTGAGAAGTAAAAAGTTCACTACATGAGACTGAACATCCGTTGTCGTGGATGACTCACGTCAGCTGGCCTTATTGAAATATTACTTTTGTAAGAGTGCAAATTGAAAATTGAAAGCACTAGCTTAGACAGCACTTTACAAGACTATTTATGTATTATTTCAAATAGCACTCCTACCATACCCCTAAAAGGTTACTTAGCTTTTCTAGACCCAAAAAAAAAAAAAAACAAAGAATAGGGGCTCAACCATTACAAGGAATAGACCAAATTAGTTTGGGAAAGATCTTTGGAAACAGTATTATTTTAGGAAATGTTTTTTTAGGAAATGTTATTCCAATAATGTAGTAATTAGAAACATTCTCAAGGTTTACATATAATAGAATAGTAGTAAGTTGGTTGAACAGGCTTGTCAGTTGAACACCAGATAACAATGCTTACAACAAACAAGATATACTTAGTTATTGAGTCTAATAAGGACCACACTAATATAAGTAATTAAAAAGAAATTCCATCCAATAGGTTCCTCTAAAAAGGGGAATACCAAGTAGAATATAAACTCCATATAGCATGTATTGCTTACAGAGTGAAAGATTATCTTTAATTCTTATTTATGTATTACTTGTATTAGTGTGCATACAGCAGTAATAGCAGGAGAAGAATGAAACGATGTTTGTCAGTTAGTTATTCCATTGGTTACTATTGGATGAGTGTAGACCATCAAATATTGTAGATTTTATTAGGGGACAGTTGAGGATATAACACGTATAATTAACTGTTTCCAGGATCTATTGTACTTTTTTCTAAATATCAATGCAATTTTCATTACTACCAAAAAAATACACTCTCTCCATAACATTTTTTTTTTTTTTGAATAAGTAAAATACGCTTTGTGTTAAATATATCAACTTTAAATAAGAATACGAGCTTTAATAGATTATATATGACCCAAGAAATTCCCTTTTGTTTTAATCTGCAACCCAGGCCTTGCCAACCTCCATAGGCTTCAGCTAATACCTAAAAAACGTTAAAGAAGAGAATAGATACTTTTAATATATTAATGATCATAAACTATCACCAGCTTATGTAAGTAAGGTGGCAGCTCTATTTGGGTTAGTACACTTGCATTTATTACAGTTCCTACTCAACTGTATACAGGATTCACTAACAAAGTAATTACTATTACACTTCAAAATAAAATAGACAAATAAATTAGTAACTTGTAACAGTATTTTAGGTATACGCATCTGATATACCCCACCAACAAGGTTAAATGAAATTTGCGCAGCACCTAAATCAATTTTAATGAAGAAGCAAATGTTTGCAATTATTAACAACAGCATGCATGATTTTTAGCCAAAAAACAACAGCAGCACGTATGATATAAAGCCAATGTTAGAAACCAAACCTTGAACAAACATTGTTGTATAACCACTTCCTCTCCACAAAGGAATGACAAAATATCGGCTGCAGGGATAGACAGAAGTATGATTAGCAAAACATAGAAAGACGAAACTTAATAACGGATGCAAGGGATACACAAACATCATCGAAATGAATTACCATTCTGCTGCTCTTTGCTCCAACAAGTAATAAAGTTTTGCTTTCATAGTTGCCCCAATATGACCTCTTCCCAAGTGATACTGAAAAACATTACACCTCTTATAATAAATAATTATATACATTGAAAGAATTATTTTGTAAGCTATAGTCCTAGAGTTTTTATGTCATGATTTTGCTTCAAAATATCAAAGGAAATTCAATTCACTCATAAAAGTGCTAGTTTTTATAAAAATGTTATCTTTACCAAATATAAAACATTAAGGTCTATGAAACAATATGCCATATGAAGCCAAAGTCCCTGGCTAAAGATACTCAAAATGACCTTTGGAAGAGGTTGACAGTTATATATCAAAAAAAGAATAGGTTGACAGTAGAAAGGAACTCCTCAGATGCTACTTAGCTGTCCAAGGAAATTAAGCTCATTCCATATAACTTGTTCTAAGTTTGGCCAATGAATTTAGAAAGGCTCATAAACTTAGAATCAATCATAAAAATATGCTTCTTTCCGAAAATTTTGAGCACAATGTGATATTTCTTTTTTTTAGCAATTACACACACATTTGGTGGATCATGAATCCACGACCTCACTCTTGACCTTGCTCTTACAAAGGGAGGAGGTGCACCACAATGTTATTATTCTCACAAAAAAGCAAATAGGAATTGAAGAATCCTCTATCCAAAGACATATCCTCTCAAAAGAAGCAAAACAGAAATTTCTTTGGGTTTCTCAAAATGTACTTGGCAATGGCCAAAATCACCAAAGAAGAGGAAGACAAAAGTGGCAGTGAAAATCATCTATCACATTCTCTTAGAAACCCCAAAAGAAACATATACTAATTTACAATATAATTGTCTTAAAACAACACTTCAACGAATGCCTCCTATCACCAATTTGTTATAAGAACTCCCTGATGTTCACTCTGGCCTAGCCTTCTACCCCTAAGTGCTAATGGGACATGCTGAACATCAACATAATCAAAGTTCCAAAACATATTGAAACATTATGTAGATCATTTACGTCCGCATTATCAAAACAAGTCATAGAAGTTGGATGAATGATAGACATATGAAAATGTGCTTGATATTATTCTTTCAGCCGGAAAGGTTAGCAAATATCCACTCAATGATTCACTTTCAGTCCCACAAATATGAACACAAATAAACATACACCTATTGATACCAAATTTCATCTGCAAAGAATTATTCTCAAATTCAATTCATTCCCACTTCTACAATTAATAAACATAGTCAATCACACAATGCAATCAAAGAAACAAATGCAATGGACCAAAAGAGAATCAAATTGAGACATTACATCATCCCAGGCGGAAGCAATGTCCTCGGGAGAGCGATCCTTCACCCTCTGAATTTCCATAATGGAGTCCAGCGGCTTGTGCTGTAACGGAGAGAACCCAGTCGCGAAGCTTAAACTTCTACAAAAACCAAGCGAACCCCATCTCACAAAATCTCCTGGGATGGCTCTCTCTTGCAGTTTTTGGAGATTTGGTTGCAAAGAAAATGTACTGAATGACCGTTTTGGGACAATACAAGTTGATGAAGCATGGTTGAGTAGAGCTGGTGTCTTCAAAATTCTTGATAATAAACGTTGCATCTGTCAAAATGTAAAAAAAAAAAATGATAGAAATGAATTATTTGGAGGCGTTGAGTCTGAGTTGGGTTCAAATGAGTGAAGTCCAATTTGGGACCGCGACTAAGGTTAGCTAAGCTCAGCTTCGCCAACTCCTCGCCGATTCGATACGATGCCACCACGGCGTCGCCGCTCGTAAGAGAGAAACCGAGAGAGAAAATACAGAGAGTGGGAAGAGAAAGGGATACTGGGATACACAACCGATACGGGCTTTTTTGTATATAATGTTGGCTAAATTTGACGAACCCAATCCAGTTTTGCATTTTTTTTTTTTTTTTTTTTCCAATATCAATTGTCTCTTCAATTTTTTTTTTTTTTTTTTTTTTTTTAACTCTATTATCAATCTATATCTAGATCTATCTGATCTATATATATATAATCATAAAGTTTTTTTTTTTTTTTAACTTTTGGTTGACTCATAATATTACCACATAAGCTTTTGAGTTCTCACAATTTTACATTCATTATTTTAATATATATTTTTTAATTGAATTTAAATTTTATTCTATAATTAAACTTTATTAGAATCTTGACACATCATATTTTCTTTAATAGAAAAGAAATATATTGTTTTATATATAAACACAATCATAATAAATATTTATATTATATATATATAAACACAATAATAATAAACGTCTTTTAATAGAATGCTTGAATTTTTATTTACTCCTTCATAATTTTATATATCATCATTTATTTTTTTATTAAATTTTGAAACGATTAGGAATTAGGTTTGAGTGTTCTACAATAATTAGAAGTAGAAAATTTTAAGTATTCACTACGGAACAAGACTAGAAAACTTTATGACTTTTTATTAACTTCATGAAATTTAAATTTAAATTCTATAAATATATCCAAATTAAATAAAACATCACAACTTTACAATCCTACCATCAAAATACTTCATATTAGACTATACAAAAATTAAGAAACTTTTTATTAGTATAAGCCACACTTCTTGCTGGTATATTGGATTTGCAATATATATATTGCTTATGATTTTTGCATCTACTCTCTGAAATATAAAGATTGATGTGCAAATCCTAGATACCTTCCTTCACATCCAGGGGCGAAGCTAGGAATTTTTTTTTGGGTGGGCTGAAAATGTTAAGTAAATTTTTCAATAGAAGAAAATTTTATTTAATAATAAAAAAAAATGTACAACAACAATCAATAGAATATAACTTTTATGTTTATATTTTATAATAATTGGTTGGGCTGGGTTATGGACCCGAACCCATGATCCCCACACTACACAATTTAATGGTTGCGGATCCCCACACTACAGGTTGCGGGTCTCACTTATTTGATAACTACCCATGGCTTGATTTAGGAAAGAATCATGGGATAGTGGGTTGGCACATCCCTTTAGGGATGTGCTTCTACCTAATAAATACAATCACAGTCATGTTCATGTTCATTCTTTTGGCCGAATTTCCAGACAACAATAATATATAGAAAGAATACAACTTGTTTGAGCCATTGAACATGAAAATCTTTACTGCCTTACAAGTATTTGTAGCTTTTCAATGATTCAAACCAGAATCACTCAAGTATCTCCCAAGCAAAATAGCACCCCCTATTTAACTCTTGTAATGCATAACTTTATACGAACAAAGAAGAAAATATTCAGAGTTCAAAGGCAATTACAAGCAAAGAAAACAATCTTTAGAACTCTAAAGATTGGGCAAGCAACTAGTTTTTCATGGGCACTCATTGTGTTTTCTGGTTTACTCCAATATCTTAATGCATTCACGTGCTAACTTTATTGCCGGAAAGCAAAGTCGAATTTCAGATATGACATGCCACGTGTCATGATTTTATTCATAACTTGATGTGTGACTAGCGAGACTTTAGATCTAAGATCTGTAACTTAGTGGGACCCACCATGTCCTTGTAGTCCCCTTTCATTAGTCCCGTAAATGGCGCGTTTGGAAATAAGTCCCACAAAATAATCGTTTTTCCTTTTCTTATTTTTTTCTACAGGCACTGACTATGTTTTTTAGTTTACTCCAATATCCTAAACTATCAAAATATAAAAAATATGAATATATGAAAATATATAAGAATTTTACATGGATGTTGAATTAATTGATTAAAAAAATATTTCATCCTTTCGGCATATAATGGTTAAAAGTTTTTTTACAAACTGTAAATATAGTATGACATAAATGCAACAGCTTTCCTAATTAGAGAGCATGCAATTTGTTTTTTTTCAAACACGGTTTTTGGGCTTAAAGTTGTGAAAACATGACATTTTTTTTTTTTTTAATTAGTCATACGATTATGAATGTCCAGTGCAATGTGAAGTGCATTTTGAAATATTTTGTAAATAAATCATCTTATGACTCATTAATAATACTTATTATGTGTTATGATATTTGAGAAATTAACTTCAATTATATGACATATCATTAGAAAGAGAGAAAATACAAATGGTTAAAATTAATATAATTAAGAATATGAACCTATTTTCTGAATGGATTGACAAATATTTAATTATTTCAATTAACTTAGATACAATTATTATTTTTTTAATTCTTGATTGCATGTTATTAAATATAATAATTTCAAGTAAACATTCAAAAACAAACAACATTATAAAATGATAATATGACAAGAATAAAATAAAATTTTAAGCATAGAATAATAGATTTTCACAAGAACTAATCTTTAACTTATCCATACAACAGTTCAATACCTTAGACCAATCTATATATTCTGTATATATTCTTAGCTTATTTCAATACCTTAGACCAATCTTCCTAACCATAAAAATCTAATAACTAAAGATTAGTTCTTCTAAAAATCTTATGTGTAGTCAGGGGCGGATCCAGAAATTTCATTCAGGGTGGGCACCTTTTGTCTTTTGATTTCAAACTTTAATACATATAATACAAAAAAAAGACCAAAAACTAACCCATCATAAATTATAAATTCAATATTTTAAAAATTTTTCATATGCCACAAATACAATTCACAAATCACAAACGACAAAACCTACACTGGTCCACACTCCACTACACTACACAGTAACAAAAAAGAAAAAAAGGTATTCACAAAGCAACTGACCAGTCCGGTTCTCATAAAAAAAATAAAAAATAAAAAAAAACTAACCAGTCCGAGGACCACTTCACATGGTCCACTCGAACCACTCACCAAGACACCACTGAGAAAAATAGAAAGTGCTTAACAGCACAGCCAGGGCCGGTTCCGAGGTTTGGGTTGCTTAAGCCTGCCCCGATTTTGGTTGCCCACTTATTAAAAAAAAAGATATGAAATTAAAAAAAAAAAAATTATTCAAAATCAAGATAACATTGCTCTTTTAGCTTGAATTACATCTAAAAAAAAAATGTAACGTTAGTGTTTTAATATTATTATATGTCTAATATTTTTTTTAACTAAAAAATACACTAGTGTTAATAACAAAAAAAAATATATATATATATCTTACGGTCATACAAACCACAACAAAATTAATATTAATAATAAGTTAAAGTGATAAAAATTATTAAATAAACACAAGAACACGACAACACAAAACAATTGCTTACCTGACTGCCCCCAAAGACAAAAGCACATGGTCGATGTACAGATAAATTTTTTAAACAAATCACACAGTGCAAGACCCATTTATACAATCATACAAACACATCACAGTATTAGACATATCTCATAATTGTAATTGTAAAAACTAAAAACCCATATATATATATATATATATATATATATATATATATATATATATATATATATATATATATATACCATTAAAGTAATTTATATTAGAGCCATACAAGTGCAAGCACAACTAAAATATCAATTATTAACCCATTATACAAGTGCAAGCACACGTACGTGATGGTGGGGGGCTCTAGGAAAAGAAAAGCTGAGTAAATCAGTGAAAAGACTGAGTCCATTTTTTTTGTCTTTAATACAAGTACTGGGGCTGGTTGGTGGACAAAACAATGTCAAGGTTTTAGCTTGTTTTACTTTATTTGTAATCTAGAATGTAGTAGATAAGCTGAGAAAGAGGGAGAGAGAAAATAAGAAGCAGAAGAAACTTGTTGTGTGACGCAGATTGAAGAACAAACGGAACAGAAAGGGGCAGGCATAGTCGCAGAGAGCAACCAAGGAGAATTTTTTTTTTTCTGTGGTTGCCCAGTGGGAGGGGGCTGGGTTTACCCCAGAACCGGCCCTGAGCACAGTTATCTCCCTTAATTTTTTTTCTAAAACGAAAATGAGAATTTAAAAAAAAAAATAGAATGAACACTTTAACAAATCCATATTTTTTGAATTTATATATACTTAATAAATTTTTTTTTTTTAAATTTCAGGGTGGTCAGACACTGGATCCGCCAGTGTGTGTAGTTTGCTCCACCAAAGAAGCCCATGTTAGGATTCTGAGCCATGAATGCTTGGCACAGGTACCAAAGGCTTCCAGGTCTCTCTTGCTCATAAGAATAGAGATGGCCTTCTGAGCCAATTGGGCTTCCTAAGTTATGGACTCCCTCCCCAAACCAACAATTATCTCCTGTGTTCTTTTAATGGAATGGACCTCTCAATATGTGACACAATGTGACTCACATTCACTGTAAGAGGCCCCTGACCCCTCCCTTAAACCAAATATAAATTGTTAACAGTTAAATTACTAATTAAATAGCAACAACTCAGTAGATATGACCACAAATCAATAGGAATTTTCCTGATTCGGTAATGGACTAAATTATCTTCCTTTAAATTGCAACCACGTTTTTAATTTTATAAAACAACGTAGATTATTTGATCAATTCGTTACTATGTAATTGATGAATTAACACATGTACTTTTTTTTTGGTACGTTATGTATCCCAAATCTGCTAATGTATTGTATGTATGGATAACCCTATAAAAACAGTCTCCCATGTGCCCTTGTTTGATAAAAACAATACCATCATGTCGTATAGTTTTTTTGTTGTTTTCTATTGTGAGGCGGAGGAAAATAACATAAGCAAACATGTCTCGATTAGTAACATCCAACTATATATCCAAGTAGACAGACTATTCAAACGACTTTTAGATTTTCAGAAGCACAGGAAACATCTGATAAAAAGTGACAAATGATGTTAGAATATTACCAAATTTATTATCGTAAGCCTTAAAAACCAATAACATAGAAGATCTAGGTGGGGGCAATGTAACATATATGAACAAGATTTAGCCTCGAGTCAAGTGAGCTGCTCACTATGAGTCATTGAATCTTTTAATTTGGGTGCACAGGCTTTATTGTATATCCGTAGTTTTTCATTTGTATCTCGTTGTTTGAGTTGATGCCTTGATGGGCAATCTGAACCACTTGCCTTGTTCCCCATACTATAAGATCGTGTAGTACTTTGAAATCATTTTCTATTAGAATTGAAGCAATAGAGAACACAGTAAAAGAAAGACACAAAAGTAATAGTTGTGGGCTACTGCCAAAATGACAAAGAAATTATGAAATATGCTATCTGGTCTTACTACTTTTCGGTTTCTGATTATGATCATTAGTTTATGAGCCCTCAACAAAGTAGAAAAAAATAAAAGAATTAGAAAACTGAAAATGAACAAGAAGGAACCAAAAAAAAAAAAAAAAAAAGTGGGGAAGACAGAAGTCTCTGTGGGTGACTTTGAGCTATGAATTCAACTTCTTCTTCTTACTCCTTGGTTCGTATTTTAGCAGTAAGGTCTAACTACTGAGATATTAAATTGTCTAATCTCTCAAACATCTCAAACACACACACACACACAGCACCATATGCAAAACGTTCATGCTCTTGTTGGTTTGGGACAAATGATTAGTAGGCAGTCTTGTCCTTAATTTTGAAAGAGCTAATTTATATAAAAGAAAAAAAATTGACGCAAACAGAAAGCCACAAAAAAGAAAGAAGAGAACACGTATGTATGTTTCAAGAAATTAACCATACCTTGAATCCATAAGAAGAATTATAAAATCTACTCATAAAAGAAAGAGAAAAACCTCCCTTAGGAAAGTCTAGAAAATCCTAATTTGCATTAAGCACGAAATTAGGCTAAAAAAAAAAAAATTTGAAAAATTTACAAAATCAAATCCTATGGACTCTAGGAAACATCCCAAAATAGGCGAGAACTTATTATGATTTAAATTGAAAATTATAATAAAAGGGAAAATTACCATAAATAGCAAGATTGACCAATCAAAAGCCTAAACGAAGGAATTTGCTCAAAAAACGGCATAGGTTATGGCTGTAAGTCAATGAGTTTTGATCCTCTTGATAATTCCATTTGGTTCACCAAGTTTCACATGATTTTGTTGTTTGCTCTATTGATATCTACTAGTAAGCAATTATGTTGTTGACTTTTGACGGTCTCTTTGTTCAATATGTATTGTTCATTAGAAAAAAAGAAATATAAACCAATCGGACATTCATCGTGATTCTGTTATTGAAGGCAATCCTACAAAAATAAAAATTGGAAGGCCTTCACATATTATTATTATTATTTAAAATAAATAAAAAAAGGTTTTTCAGGTGTTTGTTGGTGGGAAATGCTAATGTGATAAAATCTGAATAAGTCAACCAAATGCAGCCCACCCTTCCAAAGATTATGTCTTTCTTGAAATAGTTTGCCACGAGAAGGACTTTGCATTCCTTTCTCCTCTCTTTTATCATTCCGTACCAATTAATGCCAAGAAAGCGAGAGTAACATGGTCCACAACGAACCCTTACTGTGCTCACATCAAAAAGCTTGCTTCACTTAATACTTACTTAAAAAGGTGAAGTAGAAAAAGCTATGGAGGTTCCAAATATATGCAATTTATTAATTGGAGACTGTTAAGGTCCCCTATTGCACATGCCTGCATTTAAGAAATCATGCGTGGGTAATGTTAGTGGGCTCACTCTATCTCTATCAGTCTATTCCTCACCAGCTCCCTTAGCTTTCTAGTTTTGCAATCATGATCAGTGGTTTTTCTTTACTGCCTTTAATCTTTTTGTGGAACTTACAATGTGCCCTTGGCATTAAAAGTTAAAAACTATTAATAATGTCCTTCACTTTGATCAAGTGGATGATATTTTTCGGTCTTCTATATCGAGAGTAATTGAAGTTGATTTTGATACAATTTTTACAAATTGGTGTCACTGATTACAAAATAGTAACTAAGACATTTATTTATTATGTGTTGAAGTAGTGTTAATTACATTGATTGTAAGCCTAGTTTACAATCAGTTCTTTGTAGTACCCTTATAACTTTTTTTTCTTTTTGTATTGATTGTCCATACCCGTGAATGATTATTCTGCATCCTAAATACAATTTTGTAATGTGACAACAACAATCTAGATGCTAGACACCACATTTCTTTTTGACTTAAAAGCACCCATATAGCAAACTACAATTTGTAATGTGATTTCAATAATTCAAATGGACTTCCTTTTGGCCCTTGATCAATTATCACCATCAATCATCATGATTCATGCTTCTCTTCATCCCCATATTTGGTCTACTACCACAACATCATCTCTCTCTCAACAACATTATATATTTATGTCATATTTTGGCCTTCACGGGTCTTGATTCTCACTATTTTTTTTCTACATGGTAATTTTGTCCAACAACAAACTTTCACTTCTGGACTTTACCTTTTATATTCTCCTCCCATTATTCCTCCTTTGTCCTAAGCTGCCCCATAGTCCAAACCATGTCTGTCCCTTCTTCTTCTTCTTCGCTTGTTTTCACTTGTTTGTTCATCATTTTCTTGCTTACCCTTCCGCTCCTCAAATTGTTTATCCAACCAAACCAATACCACTCCCCAACTCTCCATTGACTACTATGCTAAATCATGCCCTCAACTTGAGCAGATCATTGGGTTCATCACAAGCCAACAGTTCAAAGAATCACCAGTCTCCGGACCTGCTACCATTCGCCTGTTCTTCCACGACTGCTTTGTAGAAGTAATAATTTCAATTCCACATAAAGCATTGCCTTTGCATGCATTCCCATGTTGCATCATATATAGTCTTTGTGCATCTTAGATGACAACGTGTATATTCAATCAATGCAAATTTATTGTTTAACAAATTTTGAAGTTGTTTTACTTATTGTTTTTTTTCAATTTCTGAACTGGTTAATGAAGGGCTGTGATGGATCAATATTGATATCGTCGAAGCCAGGAAGCAAAATGTTAGCAGAGAAGGATGCACAGGACAACAAGGACTTAAGAGTGGAGGGGTTTCAGATCATAACTAAGGCCAAAGCCTTGGTGGAGAGCAAGTGCCCTGGTGTTGTGTCTTGTGCGGATATTCTAGCAATTGCAGCCAGAGACTTTGTACATTTGGTCAGTGTCTCTTTTCTTTTCACCTCCTTAGTCCTTAGTGCTTACATTAGTAATGCTTTCACAATTTTTATTTTTTATTTTTCAACATGTATATCGTGATTGGAATAACAATATCACTTACATTTTTTCGGAATAACAATATCACTTACATTTTTTCTGTCACTGACAATATTTTTATTATGCACCAATCATAAAGTTGTATCAACCATTTGTAAAAATAAACAAAAATAAAAAGTACCTAGACGTATGTCCTAAAATACCCAAATAGCAGATGAGTCACATGCAACCCACAAGTCCCAGCCCCAACCCATAATTTGAATTTATTTTAGTGTTCTTTTTACCCCTTTTTCATGTGGTGGAGTATGAAAGTTGAATGGTTAAAATACTAGTAAACAAGGAGATTTTTCACATATTCTATCATTCCATACCATTTGCTTAAAATGCATTAGCAATTTGACTCCAAAATGTTGCTGGTAGTAACAAATATGGTCCCACTGTACGTGTCATTGACTCATAAGAGTGAGTTAGGTCTAAGAAAAGTCACTGCAAACATGCGCGGATACCCTGTGCTACCATACGAGAAAAAGGACGCCCTGTTTGCAAATTTGTACTATGATATTGATTACTTGCTCAGGAAATGGAAAACAAGGAATCAAAGAGATAATTCTTCCACTGCACACAGCTATGTGCAATTTGATCAACTAATTATAACTTCTTCTCATTTATAGAGAAAAACCTTTATGAAGACTTGGCCTTGTCTATTTTGGGGTCTATCATTAACTTTTTGCATTACAAAACAAAACAAAAAATTATAATAAAATGTCCTTAAATGTAGCACTACTAGCACATTTTGCATTTCTTTTGTCATGTCATATATATAGGACATAGTAAACAAAAAGTAGATACTTTTGTCAATCACTGTTGCTATATTTTCCAATATGTATGATGCTTCCAAAGTAGAAAGATTATAAGAAGGGTTGTTTAGTCCTTATCTGTAAAACAAGAAAAATTAAAAACTGGATTTATGCATATTTCCATGTGCCTAATTTGTCCTTATAATTATTTGTCCTACAATGATCTTTTTTTTGATAAGTAAATATAATTTCATTGAAAAACATCACAAAGATGAACTTCCACTCATACGAGATAGAAGTAAATCCAAGTGATTATACAACATAATAACCCTACAAAGAGGGTAACAGTAACAACCCTACAGAGAGGGTAGACAGGGTGACATACGTCACAACAAAATACCCTACCAAGAGGGTATAAACTACAACTAACAAGTCCTACAATGATCTTGGTTACAACATCTTGGGTCTCCAAAATCAGTGAATGTCAGTGAGTCAGTCGTTATGAAAGTCACGATCAATTATTTCGATCTTAGCAAAAGGCCACCCATCTTAATTGGCATTAAAATACTACAAATTCGTCTCATTATTATATTTATACTAAATTCACCACCACTATACGTACAGTGACAAAATTGTTAAACCTCTGTCTACTTGGGTTTCTGACCCAATCACTTTGCACTCTGTGGTGCAGCTTTATAGTTAAACTATGTTTTTTGTTTGGCTTGTGACTCTGTGTGCCAAGCTTGATTTCAAATCTAGGTCTAAAAAAAAAATGAACCTGCATTCCTATTCGCCTTAGCTCAGCCTAACCTAGCCGATTACACCCTTCTCGGGCCAAATGTGCTACATATATCTAAAGTTTGTGGGGTTGGCTGACTATATATATATATATGGCCCTATACTTCCTATATTGAATGAGTAGATATTAAATTGAGCTTGTGCTAGCCTTTCATGAGTTTGGGCTGACCTTTACTAGACATAGCCTAGCCTGGCTGATCCAACCAATTTTTGTCGGTCTAGTAGCTTTATGCCTTTATCTCAACTTCAATAGTTTATGTGTTATCTATCTTCATAACAAAAAAAATAAAAAAGTTTATGATTTATGACCTTTACTCATGAGCACCATAGTATTTAATTATTTTTGCCATAAACAACACGTTCCTATGTACTTAATTCTTAAAAAAAAAAAAATCGAATTCATGTGGTGCAGGCAGGGGGTCCATATTACCAAGTGAAGAAAGGAAGGTGGGATGGAAAAATATCAATGGCATCAAGTGTAGCATCCAATATTCCACGCTCAAATTCCACTGTTGATCAGCTACTCAAACTCTTTAGCTCAAAAGGGCTAACACCAAATGACTTAGTGGTCCTCTCGGGTGCACACACAATTGGCTTTGCCCACTGTCGGAATTTTGTAAGCAGGCTCTATGACTATCATGGCAGTAAGCAGCCTGACCCAGCCATTGATCCAAGGCTCCTTAAGGCACTAAGAATGGCATGCCCACATTATGGTGGCAATACTGACATTGTTGCACCATTTGATGTTACCACCCCATTTTTGTTTGACCACGCTTATTATGGCAATTTGGTAGCTAAACTAGGCTTACTAGCCACGGACCAAGCTTTATTTTTGGACCCACGGACCAAACCACAAGTTCAAGCTTTGGCAAAGGATAAGCAACAATTTTTTAAAGCTTTTGCAGCAGCTATGGAGAAAATGGGTTCAATAGGTGTGAAGAGGGGAGGACAACATGGAGAGAAAAGAAAGGACTGTAGTATGCATATGTCCTAATGGCTGTTATTTCTTTCTTTTCTTTTTTAATCTTTTTGGTTGAGGTGATTGGCTTTGAGTCCTTTGGAATTTGGATTCAATTTGGTGTTTAGTATTGGTTATAGATGAGGCTTTTGTGAATGCTTGGAGAATTGGGAAGAACAAAAAAATATATATATTTTCATGGCGTGATGTAACTTCAATTTAATTTTCATCTTTGTTGTAATAAGGTTTATATTATAAGAGGCTTCGGAAATTTTGACACTACACCCAGTTCAAAACTTTGTACCTTTTTTCTTTTCTTTATGAAAAAAACTTTTTTTTTTACCTTTTGGTAATACTAAAATGAGTTATAGGATCATCAAATGAAAAGGCTTGAGCCAACTCCAACTCCAACTTCTTAATGATCTCATGGCATCTCCAAGAGGTCCAAAATCGGTCTCCAACAGTTTAGCTACACACTCTCTATCCTACTAATTGCTATAGTGACTCTCTACATCCAAAGAGTCATTGTAACTCTTTACTCCATTAAAATATAATTTCATACCATTATTTTATTCATTTCACTTTCAACCACCCATTTCTCTCTTTCACCTTCCTTCGCCACCCTCACCTCACAATAATACTCCAAATTTCTCAACCTTCACCGAGCCTCTCTCATTCTCTTCATCACCGAGCCTCTGATTCCATAAACTCACAAAATTGCAACCTAACTCTATCCACAAAATTTCATGGACCCACAAAAGCCAAAAAAAAAAAAGACAAAAAAAAGGGAGATGTTGATCTGGGATGTGGACGGTGGAGGGAATGAGGCGAGAATGACGTCCTTAAATCTCTCTCTGATGGGTTACCATGGAGAAGAAATCGAGTGGGTTTGATGATAAGTGTGGTGATGGATGAGCGGGGGGACAACGCAACGGCATAAGGGGGGACTAAGAGGCGGGAAGAGTGTCGGCATGAAGGGAACAATCACGAAGAGCAACAATGTGGTGGTGAACAAGACATTAGCATTGATGGAGATGACAGATCTCCCTCAATCCTTTCTCTAAAAAATTTCATAACATGATTTAACATCCATTTTAATTCCTTTTTATGTTGCAACGAGATTAGTGTCTTAATCTGATGATAAAGAACAATTATCATGGAATGCATGCCATATGTTTCAAATCCAATCCTATCCTTAAATAAAAAATAAAAAACAAAAACAAATTGACAACTTTAGATGGCCTCATGTAAAGTCTTCCACTATCATTCATGAGATACTAGGGCCAAGGCCCATCATTTCCATTTTTAAGTGTTCAATTTATAGTCATAAAGTCAAAAAAATCCATTTACTCCTTTTCTTTCAAACAAATTACTTAGCAAAAAGAAGAAAAAAAAAATCATTTATATTTTAAAATTTTAAAAATTCAGCGCAAACAGCATAATTAATAAATTACAATTATTAGATGCACAGAGTTTAACAAACTTATTTGTAGTATATGAATCTGTTTTGTTCAATTAATTCAAATAGTTTTTCTTGGGCCAAAAAAAAAATAAAAAAAATTGAATAATTATTTGTACTATTCTATAGTACCAATAAAGCCTTTTAAAACCATTCACCAAGAACATGTACGCGCTCTCTGGGTTACCTTCCTTTGCAGCCATACGCACGAAGCCCACAACATTTGTTAGTAGGAGTACCAAGAAAAACAAACCCCAAGCCCAACCAATCAGAATCACAGCAATGAGAGCCGTGGTTCAGCGAGTCGCCTCCGCAAGCGTCGAGGTCAGTTTCTCTCTCTCTCCATCTATTTGTCTGTCTTATCCTACGCCACTAGCGCATGATAGCATATATTGTCCAGGTGGAGGGGCGCATTGTATCAGAAATTGGACCGGGCCTGCTCGTCCTAGTCGGACTCCACGAGTCCGACTCCGACTCCGATGCCGATTACATGTTTGTTTTCTACTTCTTTCCCCCATTTTAATTTTAGTACTTAAAAAAAAAAAAAAAAAATTTCACTGCTGAGGTGGCAGAGATTATAATTGAGCTCAAACAAGTTGTGAAATTTTGTTGATGATTGAATTGATGTGTGTAGTTGTCGTAAGGTCTTGAATATGAGGTTGTTCCCTAATGAAAATACCGGCAAAGGCTGGGACCAAAATGTAATTTCCTCACTCTCCCTTTGTTTTTTTTTTTGCCTTTGCGTTATTGGACATGTCACTTTACCTGTATTAACTGCTATTTTAACGGTTCTTTTATTTTATTTTTTGAAATTTATAATTTTGACTGCAGGTAATGCAGAGAAACTACGAAGTTCTACTAGGTAATCTTAAGGATTTTGGTTTTTTTTTTTTTTTTTTTTGGGTGTGTGTATTTTGTTGAAACATAATTCCAATGAAGTGGCATTGTGTAAATTTAATGGTGTATGGTGTTTTTTTAACAGTGAGTCAGTTTACATTGTATGGAATCTTGAAGGGTAACAAGCCGGATTTCCACGTGGCAATGCCGCCTCAAATGGCGAAGCCCTTTTATGCTTCTTTAGTTGAGAGGTTCCAGAAATCGTATAATCCTAGTGCAATAAAAGGTAGAGTTTGCTTCTATATCTATTTGTTTTCATTGTTTCAGTGTTAGGTTGTTGTGTGATGTTATCTACTTATCTTTGTTAAAGGTAGCACTGAGTAGGTACTTAAGAGAAATGTTGTGTTTAATAATAATACAGTATGTGTCAACTGTCAAATTTCTTATAAAATGGTCCTTGTTTGTATTAACATTGTGCTTTTAACATGTCAATAATAGTTATGTTGCTCAAAAAGTGTAACTTGATTGCTACTTTGGATTGAACATGTAAGTATCTGTACACATTTGCATGTCTTGGTATATGTTTAAAGCCATATAAAGATGCTGTGAAACAGAAATTAAGCACTCTTTTATAGTGTTGTTCTGATGTGTTCTGGGACTCTGCATTTGTTGATCTGGTTGATGTATTATGATGGTTCACCATGGTTCTAGTGATGTATGTGGGATTGATTTTGTGTACATACATTGTTTGCATCTTTGCCTTATATGTAGTCCTACTAACGGTAGGAGTAGGATAGGAAGTAACATTCACTATGGATATAAAGGCTTGGTTGGTTGTTGTTATTGTAAAACAATTGGACAATCAATTCAGCTAGGGATATAACCTTCTGTACAATGCTAAGGTGACAAGTTTTAATTGTTTGGGCAATAAGTCCACTACCACCACTTTGCCAATGTGCTGTAGCTCAACTAGCACCTCCTCTCCTTATAAGTTCTGGGTGAAGGGTGCTGTCATGTATTCAAAACCTATTGGGTGCGTGTGTAATTTACCGATAAAAAAAAGGTCCATTACCACCAAGAGTCTATGACTGTAGGTTAACATATATATATAAGTGAGCTTTTGCCCTAAGGGGAAGGGGCGATTTGAACTAGTGACCTCCGTTTCATGAGTAATGGTCTCTAGCCAATAGTGCTACCCCCTAGGCTAAACTGTAGCTTCATATTTGCATGATAGATATTGTTACTTTGCTGGAAAATTTGTTTATGGGTCAATTTTCTGAAATTTATGAGAAACATTTTAGGGACTTGTAAGGAACTCCGTAAGATAAAGATTTTTGTTGTTCCTATCATCTCCCATAATTCTTTTCTCCACAAAGCAAAGCATTAACACAATGCAGTTTTAGTCTTCATGTATGTTTCATTGTAGGCTTTGCACCAAGTACACTTTTGTAATTAAAATTCAAATAAGTTAGAAAATAAATATCATGTTCATGTCCATGTCTGGTATCTTATAATTCTTTTCCACTTTGCGGTTGTGTAGATGGTGTATTTGGAGCAATGATGAAGGTAAAACCTTGACAAATTGTTTCTTTCCCTGTTTATTCTAATTTTTTGTTTCATGTATTTTCTTGAGAACTGCTCTTAGACTTTGATATTTCCAATGAGATACAGGTCAATTTGGTTAATGATGGACCAGTCACGTTGCAGCTCGACTCACAATCCCCAAAGTGAGTACTACCTGCCTCAATGAGCTTAGCAGCTGCATTTTGTTCAGTTATATCCATGACATCTCTACTTTTTGAGTTAAACTTGTTTAACTAAAATAAGGTTGAACCATTTTAGGCATACAAATGATGCAGTAGAAGAATCATAATTTGGACGATTGTATTGGATCAACTGAAATTCGGCTATGGACCTATGTTTCTTAGTTCAATATATGCTGCACAACTGAAAAAGCAGCTTGGCAGGATGTAAGAGTAAGAAATGATATTCTTAATTATAATAAAACTCTTTCTCCTTTGATGAGATCTTATCTTGCTTTGTTTCATTTTTTTTTTTAATGACTCAACGAGTGGCCTTTTATATAGTTGATGATTAATGAAATCGATTTGACAAAGGAGGTGAGAAGAGTATACGTTGGGTTGGGGAGGAGATTTACGATGTTTAAACCCTTCATGGGCGTTTCTTTGAGCATTAGTCATGAAATCATTTATATACTCCCATGCTAACTTGTCATGACGAGTTTAATCATGTGGTGATTATTTTCTAATTCATTGTGTACATGACATACATTATCTATGTGACATGTCACATTTATCTTGGTAGAGAATCTCTTTCATAGATAAGATTTTATTTCTTAAATCTAACAGTGTACAAAGTGTTACGTCATTTGAAATTTTTGTAACGAGGGAAAAGAAAGGTTAGAATTAAACATCTATTTTTTTTTAGGGAAATGAAAATGTTGAAAAAGCCCAAACCAACATTAACATGAAATTCTATCTTATTCTTCTTCTCCTTTAAAAAAAATAATAATAATAAAAAATACAATATTTTCAAAATTTGGTTCCTGTGCTCAATCCTTCACCCTAAGGGAATGTAAGAATGGTGAAGTGGATCTCAACTAGCCACATCAACGTAATTTGTGTCACATAAACAAAAAAAGGAGACATGTCATCAATTTCTCTTAAAGTTGCAATAAAGTTCAATGTTAAAATTGAAACCTCATGATTTTTCAAGAACCACAACAGGTGCGAAATCCTGTATAAATTACTTACCAACTCACCCATCCTGTCAAGGCAGACTTTGTGTCAGGGTGGTGGAGAGCCTCCGATAATACCATCATAGTCTAGGAACTTCTTCACCTCTTAAAGAACGATAAAAACGATTGCTACCAAACTTGATCTAAATAAAGCCTACAATAGGCTGGAATGGTCATTCCTAAAAGATAGGTTCAGGGTCTACATATTTCCTTCACATACCATTGATCTTATCATGGCTTGTGTAACGACCTCGAACCCTATCCTTAACCTGGAACGGGCTTCTAGCACATTTTTCTCCCCATTAAGGAGTCCTTCGACAGGGCTACCCTCTGTCTCTCTAATTATTTATTTTGTGCTTGGACCGACTTTCACATCTAGATAAGATAAGCAATGTCTAGTCTACAGTTACACCCCATTTAGCTATGATCCGAGGGTCAAGCCATCTCGCACTTACTCCGCTGGAGTTCATGCCTCTGATTGTCTATGGCTATGACTTATTCACCACTCTTTTTGTTCCTACTCTGGACAAATAATCAGTCTGCACAAATCCATGTGCTCACCCTACATATCCAAAAAATCAATCATATATATATTAGAAGCTAGCACAGCAAGCTGGCGCTTCAATTAAAACCCTATCATGTAGGTTATAAATAAGCCTGGAAATCTTGTGTCAACATAGTTTTGACATGCTGCATGTCTCTTCCCACTGCATATAATCTTCAATATCCTTGCTGCCACCTAAGATAATCACACGATCAAAACCATGAAGCCCTACTCTGATTATGCCTTCCCTAATAGCCAGGGGTCCCACTGTTCTTATATTTTACACTAGTACTAGAAGGGGCAAAACATTTCCATATCTTGTTTTTGCTACCATAGGCATTCACCCCATTTACACCTTCTGTGCCAATTGCCTTCCATTGTCAAAATCACTTTTTCATGCTTCAATCTCCTTACAAAATCAAAGACTACCAATTTACAAGGAAGTTTAATCTTCCAAAGGGTAGCCCACATTTCCTCTATTCCCAAGTATCATCAGTTCTTAGTTCCTGCTCACTAACATTCCTCAACTTAAAGTCCCTTAACAATTTATATTTAATTTTAACACTAGGAACACAGTTGCCTCCCTTACACAGGTACTCAACATCCCCCTCAACAAAAATTTGGCAAATACCTAGGTGTTTTTCTTCTCACAAGTCGCAGTTCCAGTAACACCAATCAATATCAGGTTGAAAGTTGTTGCTTGACAATTTAGCGTAATGACTAGGTGGCTTTTCCATTCAATTGGTCCACACAACCAACCCAAAAGCTTAATTTTGAACAACACGTGAAGGACTAGCACTTACATGGGATAAGGGTAATAGGAATATTATCTCAAACGTTTGACTCTTATACTATCTTCCTATATTTACACCCTTTTTTTTTTTATAAGTGTCTTCATATATTTACATGATAAGCTAACAACTCCACCGTGGATATTTGCACTTATTTCTGATTGCAAGAATCGACTTGCTAAAGCCTGGAGGGTGGAGGTACAACATGTGTACTGAAAAAAAAAAAAGATTTGTGCAAACCAACTAACATCCAAGGGAGGACAGACTAAAACATCCATGCAGTTTCATTAAACCTTTATTGTATTTTTATTTTTATTTCTTGTCTGTTTGGGCTATATTTCTTGTGTACAAGGGTTATGCCCCTTTCACTATTTTTTCTATAGCAATCATTTTCGATCCAAATAAAACAAATCAATCGTATGCATATTTGGTTTTGAACTCAAGCGTGATTAAATGTCATTTTACAAAATCTTAATCAAGCAGGAACAGTTTTTCAACAGCTCCAAATGCCTGAGAATAAGGAAAACGGTTTACACCAAAACAAACGAGACCTAAAAAAGCATAAAATGTTGACAGAGAACGCATTCTGGAGGAGCTAAGTAATTAAATTATTAGTTTCTTTTTTGGTCACAGATGCAAGTACAAAATAGAAGACATAACAGAACAAACCAGAAACATAAAAGAAACAGAAATAACAAGTTTTGGCTTGCAATTGTTTCATCCAATGGGTCACTATCCACATCAAGGCCTAGCAGAAATATACAACTAAGCATTTTGAAATTACAAGGACATAAATACAAGATAATTGGCTAAATACAAAAATTGGCATGCAAGTATGATGGACCAAAAATTATACACAAACGGGAAGAAAACAATAAAAACAAAGAGAAATAACTTCCATTACTTGGGATGTTAGAATATACGCAACGTAATGAAAGCAGCAAGCCCCGTGCAAATATGCTACTGGCTGGCAATCAGTCAATACAGAGAGAATTTATACAGGTGCCTCTTCATAACATATACATACAGGGAGGAACAATCAGATTACCTGCAGCATAGCATCCTTCACAATGAGTCAATGATTCCAAGCCACTATGACTTTGTTGAGAGTATTGTTGCTGCTGTAAACACGGCTTCTTTTCCAAATGACGAAATCTCCATGTGCCTACATCATTACGAGTAACATTAATTAGCAAGAAAAAGCATGGTACTAAGAAAATCAACCACTTATTGACTTATTAGACTCAATATTTTGTCATCTGATATACATAGCAGACCCATTATATAACTAACAAACAAAATTATTTTGTCCAAGGGATATGTAAATCCTCTTGATGTCCTCATAGTTTATTGTTCCCAAAAGGACAGTGACTGCATGGATCAAGTTTTAGAAACTATCTAGCGTTCTTGATTTTTGAGATATAATCTCAATTCAGTATTGAGACCAGTGGTCCTATGGTTATTGACATGATTCAAAATAACTATGGTGACTTCCAATCTGTATTATAAGTTGGGGTAAAAACTAAATATTACCGTCATGATGCAAGTAAAAACCAATCAGAGGTAAGAAATATTTCCGTTAAGGAAGCAAGTCATGATAAATTTAAGAAAAAACTATATAAAAGACAAGTTGATTTGGCGATGGCCTTCAGTAAATAATTTGACTTCTCAAGGATAATAGATTTTGACAGTTTATTACACAATAATTCTGGGCTCTAGTAATTATTATATCATGATCACAGTCACCACAAAGTAAAAAAGACAAGCTACATGATCAAATCAATTGTAGTACTAATGGAAAAGGACATGAGAACTAGGAATCCATTCACAATCAAGAATGATGGTCAAATCACAATAGGAAGAAGCATTGCTCTCTGAGTCAAATATTATGCCCGATATCATGAAAAATGTCGGTCTTAAGTCTCAGGGTTTGAAGGGTTTGGTATATGATTATAACACAAGGCTAAATATGCTTTTGATCCTCAACTTTTGGGGGTATTTTGATTTTGGTCCTCAAAAAATTTAATGTTTCATTTTAGTCCTTAATCTTTTAGAACGCGTTTTAATATTTCCCTTGCCATCATCTAACTATCGGAATTTGCTGATGTTTCTTAACGAAATGCCATTGCATCATGTGAAACTAAGAAAATAATGGACACTTTATAAGATTTAAGGACTAAACTGAACATTAAATTTTTTTGGGACCAAATTGAAAACACCCCCAAAAGTTGAGGACCAAAAGCATATTTTAGCCATAACATAAAGTAGATACTATAGAACATAAGAATTTGTTAGAAAATAATAATTAAGTGATTAAATTCATCATTTTCTATTAGCTTAAACTTTTGGATTAAATGATAATTTACATTGATGTCAGAACAGATAGTATTGAGTCCAAATATTGTCTCAGAACTCATGTAACGAGAACAAGCAAAAGCAAATTAATTGTTGAATGCTTTATGAGCCTTACTCATTTGTTCTCCTCAAACTATTGAAAGCAGCAATCATATTCTCGCATATTTCCACAAGAGAGTTGGCTCTCACATCTTCCTTGGAATCTGAGATGGCTTCAACAGGACATTGTTCAGACAATAGCAACAATTGAGCCTGAAAGAGAGTTAAATCTAAGCAAATCAAAATAAAAAGGCAAAAATGGTAAGGGTTACTACTGAACAAAAGATTGACCAATGTTTCTAAACAACGATATTGTAAGGCAAAGCAATTAAGTGCTTAACTATCAACAAGGTGAGGCATAACAAGCTAAACCTCGTTAATAGTAATATGCCAAGATAAATATGAAAATAACTCATATTAGTCAATCTAATGAAAGATATACTAAAAGAATTGAGTAATGCGGTAAAACACAATAATTGTAGCTGTAGGGAATCAAGAAGTAAATGCTGCTTCAAAACAAGAAAAATCACCTTATAACCATGTGCTAAAAGCAACTGAGTTTCTTCTAAACCAATCTTCTTTGTGATGCCTTTTGTGCTAGGACTATTTGAAATGCACTTCAAAGCTCCATTGAATGTTGCATCATCTATCAAATTATTTGATCTCCGAGTGCGAATAGAAGGCTGTGCAGAATGGGATACAATTAACCATTTGAAGATATTACAATAGTGGGAAAAACATGTTGTATTACCTATCAAACGAAGTCAAGGAAAGAGTTTTCTTCCAAGATGGGCCCTGTAACCCATTACGTGGCAGTTCAAATGATCATCCACATGTACTTTGTTAGATGATTCATTAAGTCATTTAAATAAGTCACATGACTATTAAATACATCATTTGACTAAAAGTACACATGTATGATCATTTGAGTCAACATGTAGTAGGTTGGAAGAAATAAGAAAAGTTCTATCCCCAAGTAAAAAGCCTTCAGGAAATATAAGGGTAAACATCATAGACATAAATCTTTTGGGACAATTTAAATGGAGTAAGCAGTAATCTGACAACTTACTTTAGCTATGTACTTCCAGAAATACTGCAAAATTATTTCCAGCTTCCATTTAGGTTCACTGAAGACCTGAAAACCATCCTCATTATTGGCACTAAAAAAATTCTTGGCCTTCTTGATAAAATAACTACTACAAAATTGTAACATACTAAAACACAACAAGAAACTAGAAACACCAGAAACTATGGAAACACAGACCTTTACAAACTAATAGCAAATACAAATTGTGCAATAAATTAGGAATCAAATACAATCAGAAGTATTTTGCCAACTAACGCTCCATTTGTGTCAAAGAAAAATAATATCCTACTATCCTAGGATAGGTAAATGACTTGTTTTCCTATGTTTGGTTGGGAACCATGAAAATGATTTTATTTTTTTTTTAATATAGGTAAAGATAAGGATATTATTAAAAGAAATATGTCATGGTGTGCATAAAGTATGAACACTAGAGCATCAAATAATTACATCATCGCAAAGTAAAGACAATGAAGAAATAAACTCAATAACATTTGTACCAGTAGTAAAACCCCAAGCTCTAGACCAATCAAAGAGAGTTAGAGCAAAGCAATATAAAAGTTGGCTTTCAGGACTTGTCACATCCTCAAACGTACGCCGGCCGAGTCCATTCCACCAGCTAAAAAGCACATCCGCAACTTTCCCAAAGATCACCCAAGAAATCCCAAAAGCATGGAAGACCCAATTCCACAAGATACCTGCCACAGGACAATGTAATAGGAGATGATCTACAGTCTCTCCATTGCATTGACACATACAGCATCAACGAGTCAAAGTATTCCTTCACTTAAAAAGGTTATCACAAGTCAAAACCTCATTCCAAGCCGCCGTCCAAACAAAGAAACGAACCCTACAGGGGGCTTTGGTGCGCCAAATACTCTTCCAAGAGAAAACTACACTAGAAGAGTTACGTAATGCTTCATAGAAAGAGCGAATTTCGAATCTGCCGGTCCTCTTTAAGTTCCACCATAGGCTATCTCAACCTCCCTAACTGGGACATTGGATTGAAGTAGGTTCAGGAAAGAAACTACTGTATCCAATTCTCAATCATTAAAATTATGGACAAAAGTCACGTTCCAATCCACCGACCATTTTGACGGACAACCAGATCTCTAATTGTGGCTTCCTTATTAGAGGCACACTCAAATGCGCATTAAATTATCCCAGGCCCATCATAATACCCTTCCACAACCCACAATCATGAGAATCACGCACCTTGGCCGTACACCAATCCCCACCAACAACCCCTTGTCAAGCTACCAACATAAACAGTTCTCCTCCGCTCCAAACCTCCACAGCCATTTACTCAAAAGCACTCGATTAAAAGGCACGATCTTCCGAACACCAAGCCCACCCTTAGCAATAGGTGAGCACACTATATCCCACCCCACCAAACTATATTTAACCTCCACCCCAGTCCCACCCCATAGGAAATTCCGTTGTAATTTTTCAAGTCTCTTGGCAACACTAATAGGAATAGTATATAGAGAAAGATAATAGGTAAGGAGGCTAGAAAGCGTACTCTTTAACAAAGTTAACCAACCACCCTTTGAAAGATAAAGCCTCTTCCACCCAGCCAAACGACGTTCTATCTTTTCAATGATAGGATTCCAAATCGATAAAGATTTAAAGGAAGAGCCCAAAGTCATACCAAGATAACTCATGGGTAACACCCCAATCCGACAACAAAGAATATCAACCAAGACCAACAAATTCTCTACCTCGCCCACCAGCACCATCTGACTCTTAACCATATTCACCCTTAGCCCTATAGTTGCTTCAAAACAACTCAGAACCAGCCGGATATACATTTTCCAATGTTTGACTCGTATGAAAATCATTAATATTTCATGCAAGCGCAGTGGTGGCAGAGATGGTAGTAGCAACGAAGGCAGTGGTGGTAACTGCATGACATCGATGATGTTGACGGTGGTGGTAGTGGCAGCAATGGTGTGGGTGAGGGGAGACGAGAAGAGGTAATAGTGGCACAAAGGAATAAAAATCAAAGGGGATAGGGCCCAAAAGGATGGGGGGAAAACATTTTCTGCCTATTTTGGGTTATTCTCTGTTCACTTCAGAAAAGGTTTTCTGTTGATCAAGATGTTCAGCTGCACTAAACATTGGAAAATGTAGAAAACATTTTCCAGAAAATATTTTTTGCCGAAACAAACATAGTGGTATGATCTAAATAATCAGCTGAAATCATAGTCGTTTAAGAACTGCCCCGAACAAAAGTAAAAACAATGACACTAATGACCCCATTGTTAATATTTAATAAGAGAGGGATTTTTTGGTATGTGGTCAGAGTTGCAACTAACAGCTATGCCATTCTTTCCTGGGTAAACCCAAATGCCTGTTGAGGCATCCCCCATCTTTTCCAATGCATTAGACAACATAAATGTGTGTGTACATAGGCATACAGATATGCACACTAATTGCAAATGTGAGTAAGAATAAATATATTTGGATGAGTACCTGGAGAAATGGCGAAATGATCGCTTTATTGTAAGTTAGTTCATCTAGAATTACCTCTACGAGTGGGGTCCTGCACATATTCCAGCAATGCATTTATTTCTCGACAACTATACACAAACACAAATCAACACGCAAAATTTCACTATATAAGGAAAAGAAACAATAACCTCACACCATCAGCTCTGGTAGTATAACCTTCCATATCTGCTTTCTTCTTTGACATATCTAGCTCCATAATCTAAACAGTTAACAATATTAGAGTCCATGGTGAAACTGATTCAAACTATCCTGAACTAAAGGATGTTTCAGAACTTACTAGTATCAGAAGTTTCTGCATGGCAATGCAGGTATTCTTTCCTATTTCAGGCAAAGCAATTGCCACAGCAGTGTCACATTTGCCAGATGGTTTTGCCACATAAATCTCGGGACATATCTCATCATTACTGAATGCAGATTGGATTTGACATAGTCCACACATAATGGTCAAGCAATCCCTCACTAAGCCTTTGTAGTTTAATTTTCTTGACCCCTGCAAAAGAAAACTAGTCTGAACAACCTCACATTCTCTCAAATAAGCATGAAATAGTGCCTCCAGGAAGTGGGAGTAAGAAGTTAAATCTGAGTGTAAAGAACAACACTGGAAGAGCCATGATATAGAACATCAATTGATGATTACCGTATTAATACCAGAAAATAAATAAATAAAAACTTCAGTGTTCATGGCTTTAAGGACAAGAGTATACCAGAAGCATGTTAAGCAAAGATTCCCTCAGAAGGGTCCAGTTCGTAGTTTCTGCACCACAACAATGAGCTACTTAAACCTCCCAAAAGATGTGATGCATAATAGCAACAAATATAAGCTTACCTTCATACACACTCTTACGAGGTAGTATATCTGCTTCAAGAACATTCACAAGATACTGGAAAAGTAACATGCTCCCAAGGGACTGCGGAAAGATTTTTTTTTTTTTTTATAAGGGACTGCAGAAAGATGAAGTAAGAACTACAAACCTAGCAAAAATTAAGCTAAAGTGAAGTGATAAAGCCATGGCGTTGATAGCCAAAACCTACTGCCCCCTTCAATTATAAAAGAGCATCAGATAACTGCCCCCTTCCAATATAAAATTACACTCAATTATAAAAGAGCATCAGATAACTGCCCCCTTCCAATATAAAATTACACTAAAAAAACACAAGGAATTATAGTTTATAGGTCAAAAAATCTGAAACACAAGTTAATATCAATAAGGGGAACTTGATGATGTATTCTATGTCACTACTCCATTAGTAATGTTTTCAAACATTTGAAAAGGAAAATCCAATCAAGAAATAGTGAATACATTTAGAAAACAAACCTACATTGTTGATTTGTGGAATATATATACATATATATATAGAGAGAGAGAGAGAGATTGTTTTTAAGTCCTGATAGTGTTTCTGAGTAGCTTCTCTCTCTCTCTCGCATCGAACTTATACATCCTTTTAGAGAGAATTTGGATCACTCTTATGCCTCAAATCGAAATTATACATCCTTTTAGAGTTTGATAGAACTTCACCGCTGGTAAGCCAAATTCATGGCAAACAAATTATACTAAATAAGATCGATCTACTAATCGAAGATGTAATTCAAATAAGATTTATATCGAATGCAACAATTACTATTTGGGAAATATATCTCCATAAATTTTTGTTTTTCCCCAAATTATTTGTATATAGAAATTCCCAAATAGACCTTACGTATCAAACTATGCACTACTTTAAGGTCACTCTTATAGATTTCCCCAATATCACATAATCATCTTATGGGACCAAAGAGAATTTAGATCTTCTCCATTCTTGGATACTATAGTCTTGCACAATGATGTTTTCATTCAACTCATTAAATGAATTCAGACCTTCATAATTTTACCATCAAATATAAGCTTATAATTCCTACTAGAAAAGACAATGTAACCTTTGAAAATTTCCAACAGATTACTCTAGGCTTAGCTAGGTACAAGAGTCAAAAACTTTAAAACAACTGAAATCTTTCAATAATCAAATCACACCTGTAATATCAAAACCTTAACCTTGAAAAGTTCCAACATATAACTACTGGGAACTACTGGAAAATTTGTAAGCTTGTTAAGGAAAGCTATCCAAAAATTATCTTATCAAAGAGTTGGTCCAATACCCCAAAACTTATGTATTATAAAATTGATAAATCCTAAATATCTATCAATGTAAAATCTAAGGCACCATAATTTATTATACCTAATTATCACGAACAACTTAAAAATGTCAATGCCTTCCAAAAGAAGATCTATTGTCACCATAATCCATATCAAACTCAAGGAACAACATCATATTCAAATAAGAGTCATGAGTTAATGATACCACTAACCACTGCATTCTACACCATCTGTAAATTCACAATTTGTCTCCAATTGAAAGATTCAATCCATTAACTTCATATCAATTTAAAAAAAAAAAAAAATCACAAATGTGGTATTCCAGACTTTAACCCTTAGAATGTTATACAATTTCCAAGTCCATTAAAAAAAGAATAGGAACTCAAAATTTTAAATACCGGAATATATTCCAAAACACATAATCACAGTGTTCATCCTATTGTAAGATTCAATTCACTAAGTTCTTATCACCTAAAATCAAGGAATCACATTGCAATAACACAATATTAACCTCTAGAAATCCATATGCTTTCCAAGTCCATTATTGCTAGTGTCATTGGGAATGTCCATAAGTCTCATGTTACATGGTCACATTTTAACCTATATTCAATATAAATAAAGTACTAAAATGTTACAAATTTCAATTCTGTCAAAACTAATAAGAATCTCAAATTTCCGATAGCACAAGACATAATCCCAAAATGCTAAATGTCTAATTGTCTCACGCTATGAATTGTCAGTCAATACCTACAAATCAAACCTAACCAAAAACAACAATCCAACTCAAAGAAAATCAAACCTTAACATGGAAATCCAAGAAAATCCACCACTATTCAAACTCTATTTCTTATAAGACCCTCAAAATTGACATTTGAATATATTTTTTGTAGAACAACGATCCTTAGATAATTTTTTTTCTTTTTCATACTATGAATTGTTTGCGACTCCATATAAATCAAATTGACCATAAGGTCTATCGAATTATAACCTAAGCTCCACAGAGTCTACAGAATCAAAAACTAAGCTCCACAAAGTCTAGAGAATCATAACCTGACTCCACAAAGTCTACATAATCATAACCTGAGCGCCACAAAGTCTACAAAATCATAACCTAGGCTCCACAAAGTCTATGAAATTATAACTTGAGTTCCACAAAGTCTACAGAATGATAACCTGAGCTTCATAAAGTCTACAAAATCATAGTAAAAAATACAATTGACTTCCCAAATAAATAAATAAAATTTCTTTGCACTCCCTACATCAACCCTCTCCTTCATCGTTTCCACCCTACCAAACAAGGTTAAACTTTATTCTCTCCCCCTTTTTTTCCATTCAATTTTTTTCCTCCCAACCAAGCATAACCTAAAAGCCAGGGTATAACTATATTCTAGCTCCCCCCCCCCCCCCCTCCTCTCCCTCCCCTCTTTATCAAAAATAATTGAAATCCTTTAAATTAGTTTTATTCATTAAAACAATTTTGGGATTAAGGCTCTGCTGCTGTATATAGCTGAAGCCTCCAAAAATTTACCTATTTTCCACATGGGCATCTCATATCTTACAATCCCATCTCCAATTCTGTCCCCCATTCTAAAAGCTTGGCTTTGCCCCTGACTAGGGCACTCAAAACTATACACAATTTCAAGCAAAAATATGACAACCAAGCCTTAGTCCCAAAATAATTCGAATCGACTATGGATCCTCACCAGACTAGTCAGGGTCGGCCACATGTATTTGTTTTCACCATTCTATTATATCTAAAGTCATACTTTTTGTTGCTTTCTTAACTAACATGTCCCTTTCCACTTCTATTAATGTTATTTTTGGTCTTCCTCTACCTTTTCTTGTTCTCTCAACTTGAATCAACTCGCTTTTTCTCACTGGTGCATTAATCACTCTCCTTTGAACATGATCAAACCATATCTGCATATGGATCCATGCCCAACGCATATTTGTAATGGATCCATTCATAATAGAGCGACTAAATTTTACGCTAGCCGTCAACCTACCGCAACCCTCCTCCTTTATCAAGGCTTGGGACAGATTGTGAACAAAATATATGATACTATGCACAAACACAAATACAGTGTATATATGAGGAAGAAAGCCCCATAATATCCAAGAATTCAGAAAAAAATTATATCATTATTTTCACAGATAAAATATTCAAGGGCATTCTTATCTTCGGTGGGAACGTTGTTCTTATTTACTGCTTGATGTGCATGCCTCAACATTAGATTGGCAGTTACATTATTCTCTAAAACTAACAAGCTTACAATGTGCCTCTACAACCGACTTAACATGACAATGAAGAGTGTACCAAAAACTGAATTGGAAAATAAGAGAGGAAACCATATGAGGCACCAGTTCTATATTTCATAAATACACATGACCATATCTATAGTCTATACATTCATACAATCTATTGAATTCATGTTTGCACCTATATTCATTTATGCATACAATTGGGTTTTCCATTGGTTTCCTCAAAATGATCTTTACATTTTTGTATTCCAAGTTTATTCAGGTAAACATTGGGTTTAAAACCAAGATCCATTTTCACTCTACAAATGACTTCACAATCAAATAAGGGTCCATACCTTCATGTGACAACAATTAACATGTTTGGCTTCACTGTTATGACCTATGATCATTTATGTCATGCCCTTCCAACGAACCCAGAAAATAAGTAAACCAACCTTGGTGTCTAATGCTTGAAAGTTTGCTTCACCAGCCACTTCAGCAAGGTCTTGTATCAGAAGATGAAAACCCTGAGGTAAGATGAGACAATTAAATGATGGCAGAATTGCAGTAATTAAGCCACATAAAATCAAGTTGAAGTGCTCAACAATCAAAAAGTCTAGAATAGTAAGAACTGATAACATCATCCATCATTAATATTTCCATTTTCTATTATATAATAAAGAAGCGTCTCTTCACTCGACAATGTACCTATGTGTCACAAACCACCACCTCCAGCTTCCTCCCCACAACAGCAAAAGTCTACATGCACATATAATGCAAAAAACCTGTTTTACAATTACATGGAAACATGCAATTGATATTCACAACTATGTTACTGTTTATAGACATTAAGGTGTGGTTCAAAATTTTATTTGGCATCTGATATCTTTAAAGATAAAAATTACATTAACTACAAAACAAAAGAAAGAGAAAAAGTAACTCAGAACTTGATTTCTTAAGCACTCAGAACTTTCTTTTATCTCTCCTGCAATCCAAACCAAGTCCTCAGAATTATATATGAGAAGAGTTTTCGAGGAAAATTCAAATAGCTTGCTTAGTTACAAAGATAAGTGCAGATTATTTTGGATTGGTCATAGTGAGCAATGTACAACATACTAACATCAATGAACTACAAATTATAAGGAAACAGAGCAAATCAAACTCACAGAGGAGTCAAGTGGTCCACCAGAGTTTTGGTGAGCTGCTTCTCTCTCACTACCACTGGTACCCAAGCCAAGAACAAATGGCGACCAAGCCTAAAAGCAAACAGAAAGAAGTATCCATAATCCATTATCATACAAGACAGAGAAACTTAATATATATATATATATACACCACAAGTATGAGGAACACATTAAGCAGCCATAATCTATTCAATACCTCTTTAACCGCGACTAAGTCCAGCTGAGCACTAGAGGATGAATTGGATAAAAACACCCGAGGGTAACGCTGCATTGAAAAAACAAATTCAAACCAGAACGGAACGGAACTCGTTAGAATTATGGCGCATCTGAGAAGTAAAATGTAAACTGAAAAGGCATCAATAAACACCTCATCTAACTCATTCAAAAGCTGAAAACTCGCCATAATTAGTTCCAGTGATTTCCCAAACCTCAAGATCTGGAAGACCGCCTCACACATTTTGCTTCACAACCAAATTCACATTTAAAATAAAAAATAAAAAATGTTACTCAGTCTTGAGAGAAACATAACACATTTTACTGAAGAAGTGGAAATTTTCCATTTCCAATCCATATAAAGAAAATGATGGCTTCATTTTGAAAAGAACAAAGAGAGAATTACTTGCTTGGTGGGAATCCAATTTCTGGAACAATCGAAGCTGCACGAACAGCTTCCAGAAATGCAATCCCTGCGCATCAATCAACATAATGTACTCTTTAACCTCTGTTTGGTTGCTTAGAAAATTGTAGCAAGCTTTCATACAAACTAAAATTCTAATCTCCAAAATCAGCAGGTTCAGTGGAGTTCAACCGTCCATTTCCCGGAAACCGAAAAAGAAACATAAAATCCAAATCTCCCTTCCTTTCTTTTTTTTTTTCTTAATTCCTTCAGTTTTTCTCGGCAACCAAACAGAGAAAAATCAAAATATTTAATAAATCAAATAGTAATAGAGAGCCAGTACATACTATCATCATTAGCATCACGAGTGTCTTTAATTAGATTAACGTCGAGAATAGCCAATATGTTCTCTTCAACTCCTCCTCTTCTATTGGTTCTTCCTCTATTGCTAGCGTAATCGATCTCCATCTCCCACTTCTCTGATGGACAAAATGAATGAATGATATATTTTGAAACCCTAATTCGTATTTCGGAGTAGCAAGTTTAAACGAAATTTTATGTTTTTTAATGGAAAAATAATGATTGTTTCTTTTTTTTTTTTCTTTTTTTTTCCCGCCAAAGGCCCAGCCTGCTTTATATCGGTCTCGGGTCGTGCCCGATTAGCGCTCTACAATCCATTTTGAAATCCAAAGGGCCTTGCAGGGCTTTAAAGAGGCTTTAGTGCAATGGGTCCTGGTACCATGGTGGGCCGCTGTGCAATGGAATGATTAGATATTTAGGGGAGAATGTGTGTGACTGACCAAAAAAAGAGTCGGAAAATTGGAATAGGATATTCTCCATTTGAAATGAAATTGAGAGAGTCTATTTTATAGTTCAGTTTAAATTTTATAGATCTAACAGTGTACATGCCAATTTTAAATGATGCGGTAATCTGTACACTATTAGATTCATGATATAAAGTTTGAATCATGAAATGAATAAATAGAAAGTATTTTATTCGAGAAAATTAGGAGAGAAAATAAATAAATCAATTTATGTGACATTTGATTTTACAGATACATCATTTAAGGAAATGGACACGACATTGAAAATTGTGTTAAATACTTAAATGTTGGAGAATAAATCAAAATTTTAAAATGTTAAATACTTAAATAAAAAAGGACAGAATTTACCTCTAACCTAATTTGGAGGAATTCTTCTTCAATCTATTACGTGTTAATTAAATAGACTTTGCACATATGTTATTTAAAAAAGCTACATGACTCATTAAAGATGTCATATGATTAAAAATATACGTAGATGATTTATTTAAATGCCACATAATGGATTGGAGGAGGATTCCTCCAAACAGGGTTGAAGATAAACTATTTCCAATAAAAAAAATTATCTATTATTTAGAGGGTGTGATTTACATTATATCAATTGACTATAAGAGACAATTATTAGATTATTTTCTTTTATATTATCCTAAAGTAATCCATGAGTCTTTCGCGATGTATTTACAAGTTTATTAATTGATAAAACACAAAATTTAAGAAAGGATTACATACACTATTGGCCTTTTTAGGTAGAATGATACATCCATTATCAATATATATATAAAAGCAGAGACCTTTAACTGAGGTTCTGCCATGTGTCTTAAAAACTGATGTGGCTGCCACATCAGCAATTAAAAGTGAAGTGATATATTGTTTAATAAAGCAACGGATAATGATGAATGAACAATTGCACCATTTCCATTTTCACACGTCTATTGAAGTTAACTCTCTCTCTCTCGCACGTTCTTCGTCTTCTTAAATATTCTCTAACGCTCCCTCTCTCAGACGCCTCCTCAGCCTACCGGTGAAAGGTTTAGTCCTCTGTTCTCTCTTCCCTCTCTTGACTCCTCATCTTCCCATTACACCTAACTGCCTTACCCTAGATTTCCAGCCGTTACCCACAGTCTCTGTTTGACATTAAAGACAAAAATATTTGGCATTGTAAGAGCCCCTTCTTGAATCGTTTCCAAATCTGGTGGACACCTGCGTATATATCTCAAATCACTCATTGAAGAGAGCATCAAATTTCTGCGATCAATGTCGTTGCACTGGTGAGGCTCAATTCAGATTTCAATTTGATTATGGGTTTCCAGTTTCTTTTTTTTTTTTTTTTTTTTTTTCTTTCTCTTTTCAGATTTTGATTTGGGGTTTTGATAATTGGATTTTATTTTGGAAATTGGGGTTTCTAACTAGGGTTTGCTGATGACTTTTTTTTTTTTTTCTTCAAATCCATATCTTGGATGGGAATTGCTACGGCAGAGAAATCATGGACAATAGGGATTGTTGGTTGTGCTGAAGACAGGGAAAATTGTAAGTTTATATATAACCCATTGTCAATTTTTTTTCTTTGACGTGATTGGGAAAATGCATTTGGTGGGTTTGAGTTCTTGAAAACAAAATGAAAAGGACGGCTGTCAATAAGAAAATTACAAAAGGGAATGCAAAATGTTTTTGAGAACAGGGAAAGTAATATGCGTAAACTACCAAATGGGCCTGAAGTTCTGGCAGATTTTTTTTGATGCTAGACTTCTGGACTCGGTATCTGTTTTATGATGCAAATATAAATCATACTTAGTTTGGTCTGTTTATGTTATATGAATTATGGCAAGTCAGTTTGGGAATTAATCAAAGTTGCACAAGATCTACCTTTGTATGGGTAGAAATAGTTTACATTGCACTCTATCTTATTTGTCAAATCCAATTGGTTTTAAACCTCAACCTCATCATGAGAGAACCCCAAATCTTTTCCTGTTAGAACAATTGTATAATTCTTCACTTTGCCAACCCATTTGAAGCTTTTTTATGTGGAAAGATCATAAGTCTTCCTGTAGATGACATGTTGTGATGTAGATCAAACATTCATAGCCATTTGTTTGGTCTGTGATGGAGGATTTTGGAGACAGTCTTAAAGTGAATATGTCCTGTAATGCTTTTGTCCTCATGTATTTGCTGTGTCTGCATCTGATAACGCACTATTTTTGTAATTAAACAAATGAAGTAAAATGGTAAACATTTGTTCCTATAATGAGTTGTACTTGTGGTGTTGACCGAAGCCTAAGTTAAGCTTTTATTTTTAACTTGCCAGTCCCCCTGGACCTCAGTGCTTGGGAACCGTTTAGGTTGACCGAAGCCTAAGTCAAGTTGTCTTCTTTTTTAGCTTGCCAGTCCCCCTGGACCTCAGTGCTTGGGAACCGTTTAGGTTGACCGAAGCCTAAGTCAAGTTGTCTTCTTTTTTTAGCTTGCCAGTCCCCTTGGACCTTAGTGCTTGGGAACCGTTTAGGTTGACCGAAGCCTAAGTCAAGCTTTTATTTTTAACTTGCCAGTCCCCCTGGACCTCAGTACTTGGGAACCTTTAGGTTGACCGAAGTCTAAGTCAAGTTTTCTTCTTTTTTAGCTTGCCAGTCCCCCTGGACCTCAGTGCTTGGGAACTGTTTAAGTTGACCGAAGCCTAAGTCAAGCTTTTGTTTTTAACTTGCCAGTCCCCCTGGACCTCAGTACTTGGGAACCCTTAGGTTGACCAAAGTCTAAGTCAAGTTGTCTTCTTTTTTAGCTTGCCAGTCCCCCTGGACCTCAGTGCTTGGGAACCGTTTAGGTTGACCGAAGCCTAAGTCAAGCTTTTGTTTTTAACTTGCCAGTCACCCTGGACCTCAGTGCTTGGGAACCGTTTAGGTTGTTGACTGAAGCCTAAATCAAGTTTCTTCAAGTTTTAAATCATTTCAAACTTCAAATCTTTCAAATTCTGAGTGCATTCGCAACTGTGTTGGCCCTGCGAAGTATTTTCAAGAAAATAGGACCACTCCAATGAAAGATGCAGTTAGATAGACAAATGAATCACTGCATTCATCAATAAAGTGCTGCATTGACTAACACATAGTCATTGATTCCAAGCAAGTTTCCAGGCAAATACATGTGCATTCTAGGAGGCATGTTAAGTCATGTGATATGGTCCATGTTCCATATATAAACTATTATGCTATATGCACAAAAAATGCATCAAAGCCTGCAAAGTAGGACTCCAAAGAAGTAGCAAATATCATGACAGGACAAATCAAAACATTGATCTGAACAAATGTCTTAAAGTTCAGGAGATCCAAATTTGTACTTTGCAAGTAGAGTCTGATAGTCGTAATATCAATTTAAAACCTTTAGGTTTTCGCAATTAATGACAAGAGCATATTGATGCTACAACACAACTTGTTAACAATTTATAGCTCCATATTAAAATATGTTATAAGCATCGAGACTTCGGTGGAAAAGATTAGACTTAATCGTTCCACCATAAAGGGCACGCATCTAAAGACAAAGTCAAGTCTAGAATGTGCATAAACAATTCGAAGTAGAATTTATTATTTTTTTGCATGTAATCTTACAGATTCGGCGTGCTAAATAAGCACTTTGCATGGAATGCATGTCAATGCAAACACACATAATAATAGCTATTTGCAAAAAATATTTGCATGGAGATTTTTGCATGAATGGCACGTCCGTGTGTAATGAGTATGTAAGTGTTACCATATTTGAGCAAATATAACTACGCGTTATAAAAATCATGTGTATTCTCATCATTTATTTTGTCATAATAATGATCATTTTTATATAAGAATAATTGGGTGGTTAATCACTGAGAATTAACCATCTCCCACCACAATCAAAAAAATGAAAATAATTTCATTTTAATTTTCAAAGCCCTAGCAAGATTGTGGTTTAAATTCCACGATATTTATATTTCATTCCAAAATATAAATATAAATATTAAGACTATGCTCTCATGCTCGTGAACGTAAAACCATGATGTAGATCATGCATTTAGGATGACATTTTATGAAACAATTATAGCAAATCACTAATTAAGGAAATTGCATAAAAAGCAAGTTAAGAAAACTTAGCTTCGAGGCGAGGCCATAAAGGCCTTGAGGATGAATTTGGACCGTAGAGGAGCCTCGTTCCGTCTCACCAAACTTTTTTCTTTTTTTTTTCCTGCCTCGTGGCATGATGACGTGGCGGCTGACTGGCGATAAGGGATGATGCAGCTGCACAGCGAGGCGACACGTGGCTCAGGCGTGTGCCAGGAGCGTGGTCGCGTGTGCCTCACACACGCTGCTGCATGCCCGCGCGTGCTGGCGCGTAGAGAATTCCGCCGGAGCCTCGACGGCGAGTGCGGCCTCCGATGGAGGCGTTTCCACCGCCAAATGATAGATCGTCCTCTGAAGAGTCCGGACGTGGTGCCAGTTTCTTGAATCGGAGCTGGGAAGCCCCCATTCTGGGCTTCGAAAGATGCGGCGGCGCTGGAGCGCGTGAACATTGTCTCCGACACTTTCTCCGGCGCGTGGAGGCGCGTACGCACTCCGATGGAGTCTGCTCCACCTCCAAATGGTAGATTGGCCGAAGAGGACTCCAATGGTGGTGCTACTTTGCGGTTTCGGAGCCCAGAAGACCGTGTTCTGGAGTGCGAATGTGGCGGCGGCGCGTGGGCAGCTAAGCCGAGAACTCCAGTGGCGCGTGAGAGCGCGTGGAGCCTCCAATGACAACGATCTTTCAGGGTTTTGTAGATCGAGCGACAATCTATCCAATGGTTGAGGTGGTTGCTCGATTGGATGCTTGGAAGCTCGAGTTTCGAGGCTCACCGTGCTTGACGGAGCTTGGAAGCTTGGAAAAAGCCCCCGTTCATGCCATAACTCCGGGAAATGCGGTTCCCACAGATGGCGCTAATGTAGGAGGTCAAAATTGCCCCTCCCAATTTATTTCTAGGGTCGGAACCGCATGTTCGGGATTTGGCGTGGTTGGGGGAAAAAAGGGGAAAATGACACAAGATTTACCGTGGTTCGGCCAATGGGGCCTACGTCCACCTAGTCTTTTCTTACTCATCATTCGCCCCCCTTACAATAGAATGGGGAGGGCCTTTATATAGGCTACATGGGAAATAGGGAGAGAGCTATACAAATCATTGGGCCTAACTTAAATGGGTTAGGCCAAAAAATACAATGGATTGGGCTTTTAGGCCCTAATATAATATGACACCCCACATTGGTCAAGTAAAAGGTCAAGTCAAGTGGTGATAGTCGGTGGTCAATGGTTGGTGGTGCAAGGGCTGGCGAGCGATCGATTTGATAACAATATGTGGGTGGCAGCACTGGAAGAGGGATGAGGTGGTAGTTTTTGTTGACCAACATTTTCAGTTCCGTTTAAAGAAAACATGTTTTTTTCGAAAACATGTCCCATTAAAACAAATGGGGGCATAATTACACAAATATGTATGACTTTAAATTTAATGCCTATTTAGCAAGAATCTTGTTATTCAACTAACACTTCGTGGTGTTTTCAATCGAGACATCCAAAGTTCTAATTCTTCTATCCCAACCATCAAGTTATTAAATAAAAAAAATTAAAAAAAAATACCTATTAACTAACACTTCGTGGTGTTTTCAATTGAGATATCCAAAGTTCTAATTCTTCCATCCCAACTATCGAGTTATTAAATTAAAAAAAAAAAAGAAGCCTATTTTGATATTCCAATTATGCTAGGAGATTTTTAGACAAACCATAAAAGAATCTTTAATCTAACCATCAGCCCGTAAGCACATGATGCAGAACCTGAATTATTTTAGTATTGTTTCCAATATGAAATTATTTTGAGCTTAGCTTGCTATATGTCGGCCACTTTCTTTTACTTTTCTTTTTTCTCTGTTCACCTGCTTGGAAACATATTCAATACTACATTAAAGAGAAAACACAAACTGTCAATCCATGTCAACTCAGTGAAGAATAGCTCAATGATATCAAAATCGTGGGAGGGCAAAATGTCAAAATTCAGCTAACATTACAATATTACATAATAAAGGCGCAACACGCACATATCTTTCTAGTTGATATTAATTATTAATCCATCCATTCAGAGTAAATGCCCTCAATGTCCACCAACAGGCTGCAATTAATTCTGTTTCAGGATCTACCTGAATCTATAGTTTTTTTTTTTATTGTTAGGATTTTGTTAACCAATACCTTTAAGGTAATAATTAAGGAGCATTAAATGCTTATATTTTACGGAAAATAACGAATTTTTAATATTAAAATAATAAATAAAAAGACTTAAAATACTCCTTTATTATTATTTTATCAAGAGGCACTTATTAATGTACATATATAAAAGTAGTGTTTACAACAGAAGTCATATATCTATAACACGATGGGTGACTAACCGAATAGGCGAAGATTATCCCACATAGCAGTTCAAAACACAGAAAAATAAGACAGTACCAAAATGGCAAAATCTCTAGCCTTTAATTTATTCATGTCACCTTTTGTAGATATGAACTTGAATATAATGTTCTCTAACGAAGTAGGCGAAGGGTATCCCATATCCACATCACATAGCAGATAAAAATACAGAAAAATTAAGACTCTGGTGACAAATCTCTAGCCTTTAATTTATTCATGTCACCCTTTGTGGACATAAGCCTAAATATAATGTTCTCTAATAAGATTTATATGATGAATTAATTAGAGAGGAAATAACATTAATAAAAGTATTTAAAAATCATGTCAATTAAGAAAATAACGAAGAAGTATTACTTCGGATAAAATAAAATTACATAAAAGAATGCATTAAAGGTAGCCGTTCATTTAGGATTCATAGTTGCCCCAAAAATCGAGGTTTCTTGTTATTGTCGTTGTATACCATGTGAGGCCATTTGCTGAAATTATCATGCATCGTGGTTAATATTATTATTACTTTCCCTTCGCATTAAACGCGTTTGTTTTTGTTTTGATGGATGCATTCAACGTGTTAGTGGGGCAATTGCTGTTCCAATCAATATCATAGAATTAGAAAGCTGGGTTAGTTGGGCGATTGCAAGGTTTTAATGACAAAATGTTAATTTGTTCCAATTTTTAAAGTCTATTGTACAGAATACTTCTATTGAATTTAGATTCCAAAGTACATGCTACTGTTTGTTCTTTTATATTTCTGTCTGAAATAATGGTTTCTTATAAAAGCAGAATTTATAATTCTCAAGTTAAGATAATCTTCCTCTCACTTCTTTAAAGCTAATTAGTGAAAATATTAAAGAAAGTAGGCCCCCAAATTCCATCTTTGATACACCAGCAGCCGAGTCTGGTGCATTACATCAGCAACCTTTATAAATCATAATCATTACTCATTAATCTTAATTCACAAAAATCATTGTTGCTTAATGAACTGATTCGTGAACTTAAACAAAGATAATTTTGGTGAAGACATTGTCAAAAGCTTTGTAACTCAAATAGAAATGGCACTTCATGGTGTTTCCAACGAAGAGATATCTACAACTTAAATCCTCTTCACCCAATTATCAAATTATCAAAAAAATGGTAAGACATTATGAAGATTTCATATTGTTTGTGGTATAAGGTCAAGTTCACTACCAATCAGGGGTGGAACTACCCCCAAACTTTCAAAAAATTAAAACTTCACTCTCATATTTATCTGAAATTTTCACAAAAATAATAAAAATATATAGATGATCTATGAAACTCTTTGAGCACATTTGGTACGCTATTATGATCATTACAGTGTAATAAGAATTAATAATACAAGGAATAGAATAAACTATAATAGAATAATTATTACTATTTATTTATTTGGTGACAACACAAATAATAGAATTCTGAAATCTTTATTCTATGTTTTGCTACAACATGATTAATTTACGTGTTCCTTGTTCAAAATTAAGAACTCTATAATTTAAAAGTAAAAAATAAAAATTTGATAAAACCTTTTATAATTTATATATGTGTCCTTTGATAATGTATATATATATATTAAAAAATTCTTGGGGGAGTAACAGTTAATGAGAGTTTTGATGAATTTTATTTCTTTATTATAACTATTTCAGTTAAGGAATAACTATTATACTCATTTTAATACAAAATAATCATTTCCCGATCAAAAAAGTACAATGAAACAACTTATCAAAAATAGCCATTCCATTAAGCGACGTGCCCTTCAAATACAGTGTCTATTACTGTAGCAGCTATCAACCATTGTACCAACAACTACAATTAGTAACATGGGGTCACAACAACTCACATATAGTGAAGGTCATTTATTCTTTAATTGGGTAGGGTGGGGGAGTATTGGGTGGTGGTTGATGTGGGTCTCTTGTTAGATGGCATGCCTTCATATATGTTTTGTGGGTTGATATGCAACTATGCAAGATACGATTTTTGGTGGGACCAAATGCATTTGAAAGTCCCATATAAAAAAATAAAAAAATAAAAAATGCATTTGAAAGAACAAAAATGAAACATGTGCATTCCACTCTAGTCTCTATTGGTAGTTGGGACCTTTTTATCTGTCCCGATAGCAACTTGATGAATATGTGATCGGTGACTCAGTTGGGATCTATAACCAATAAAGCAATTATATTCTCCAATCCATAGAGCCCTTGACCCTTGTTGCTGTTGCTCCCCAGAAGGCAAACTTGGATCTGTGTTGGGTGTGGGATCGATTGTGAGAGCCTAATTGGAGCTGAACTAAGGGTGAACGGTAATTAACCGAAAATTGACAAAATGGACCTGAACCGGCTGGACCGAATGGAACCGGCCGGTTCTGGCAGTTTCCAACAACTGACTACTCAAAATTTGGCCTAAAAATATTTTCAAAACCGACGGTTCAGTGCGGCCACGTCAAGTTGACATTTTTTTTTAATATTGATTTAACTAAGGTTAAATTAAAGACAAACTTTTCAACACTCACACTCTTTTTGGTTATAGGGGGAAGGGAATAGAAAGGGAAAAAAAAGATAAGAGAAAATTATTTTTCTTAGGGGTGTTTCAATGTAGGAATTAAGGAAAGGAAAGAAGGAAAAAGATAATCTTTCTTTCCTTTGTTTGATTTGCAAAGAAAAAGGAGAAGAATAATTGTTTTTATTTCTATGCTCTTATATATATTTGATTTTTTTTTTCTTCACTTTTTGGTTTAGTTTGCAAAAATAAAAAAGCATGTTTAGGCTATACATGCATTTGTATAATGATATGGATATATTTGATATTTGACTTTTATTAATCAATATATTTATTTCTTTGAATTTTTTTTTACATGACATTTGAAAAAATAAAACACTATCACACAACTTGGGTGGGGTTTGATAAAGGTGAGAATAAAGGAGCTGAAAATGGACAAAACAATTCTAGAAAGACATTTCAAATTTGTTTCTAGAAAAAATTGAGAGTATAATTGTAATTTTATTGGTGAAATTTTTTCGCCTCCTCTCTTCTCCTCCTTTTCTACCCATTCATGGAGAGAAAAAAGAATTATAGGCCTAGACTATTTTTATTTTTATTTTTTTCCCTCCAATTCCTCTCCATTCTCTTTCCTTCTTGGAACCAAACAAAGGAATTTGGTCTTATTCCCCTCTGATTTCCTATCTTTTCCTCTCTCCCCTCTTTCCACCTTTCCAAACAGAGTACTGTCAGTAGAAAATTGCAAAGTATTCAGCAATTTTTCTCAATTTTATGATATTTTCACTCATTTAAAAGGCCGAATTTAACAATGAACTGTAACTCAACTGATCCGATCTTGAGTGTGTTACCTAATAGTCATTAGTTTGAGTCCCTTCAATACCATCTATCCAAGATAAAATCTTGCGCCTATCGCGATACATGTGGTTCGTAAGATGTTACATGTCTTTTTGAGATTAATTGAGGTACGTGCAAGCTGGTCCGGACACCTAAAGTCATAAAAAGAAATCGAATTTTGGTAAGTGAATTGTCAACTAAAAGAGAATTTCACTCTCTTTTTGATGACCCACAATTGTTTTGATCAGACAATTCGATTCCAATCAAATTTTGGATAGACTTGATCAAGCTCCGTCAAAGTTTTTCAAACTTGCCAAAATTAATATTTTACTGTTAATCTGATTTGCACGTCGAATGAGGATTGAGACAAATGCGAACGATCAATTCAGCGTTTGAGGTCCGGACTCTGTTTTTTTAAACAAAATTTTTTAGATATCAAAGTTACATTAAATGTTTTTTTTTTTTTTAAATAAAAATAAATAATTAAAGGGTCAGATAGGGGAGACCACATAGTTTCGAGAAGGTATTTGGTATGTTCGGCATATAGACTTGTGAGAGGCAAGTCATATATGCCGGACATATATGATCCTTTTTCCATATTTTCGGTATTTGTCATGTCTTTCCAAACATCAATTAATAGGTTCAACAACCATTGTCGCCGTGATTGTCAAAATGCACATGTACAAATGTAAAACTGAGGCGCATGCAACGTCATGGAACTCAATGGTCAATGCAAAAATGCAATGAACTTCTCAACTAGATTTCCGCTCTCCACTTTAAAGAGAACAAACAGTATTTTTTTAATATAAATCTTTTATCTTATTTTTTGTGGTACATTTTATTTTTTATTTCCTTACAAATAATTAAAATTTAAAATAAAAAAACGCATACAATTGATTAAGTATAAATTTTAATATAAAAAGGCCAAATTACATAATCACTTTTGGGGTTTGGCTCAGTTGCAAACAGAACCCCTGAGGTTTTGATTTTACAATATAACCACCTGTGGTTTTTTAATTGATGAAATTGACCCCTCTAAGTACATTTTTTGTCAATTTTGCTAACAAAATTTGTCCCGTGCATTACATGTGACCACTTTATAATAAAAAATTCATTATTATAAACCCAAGTGCAATGCATATGACAAATTTTGTTAGCAAAATTGACAAAAAATGTACTTAGAGGGGTCAATTTCACCAATTAAAAAACCCCATATGGTTATATTGCAAAATCAAAACCTCAGAGGGTCTGTTTGCAACTGATCCAAACCCCAGGAGGTGATTATGCATTTTAGCCATATAAAAAAGTGGAATAACATATTTACATTTGTTTTTAGGTACCTAAAATAGAATTGAATTCCCATTTTTCCAGTTACACATACCAGTTTAACAGAAAAAAGAAAAAAAGAAAAACAGTCATCATTTTTCATTAAAAAATTTCAGACATGTGTTAAATGCTCAACTAACACCACGGATTTCTACCGGCCTATTTAAGATGTGCAGAAGTTCAGTACCAATACATTCAAATTTGACCAAAGATTGCTCAATGGCAATGAGGATGACAATATTGGTGCTAGTTTTGGCATTGGTTCTGATGCCATTGCTCTCACGAGCTGTAGACATTGGTCGAGTGAGGCAATTGGCAGCTGGACATAACGTGACAAGTATCCTAGTTTTTGGAGATTCGAGCGTTGATCCTGGCAATAACAACATTCTTCAAACGACCTTTAAGGGAAACTTTCCTCCTTATGGAAAGAACTTCTTTGATGGCCGCCCAACTGGAAGGTTTAGTAATGGAAGACTTGCCACAGACTTCATCGGTAATTCACTGCCACTGCACCCATTTGAATGTTTTTTCTATTGAAAAATACATATTTTTTTTTCCTGCGAACAATCCTAGACTTATTGTTTATTTTTCAAAGTTTGATTTTTGTTTCCTTGGTTTTCTAATAGATATACATATGTTAAGTGTTAGATGGTGGAAAATGGATGTGGTCTCACAAGTCACAAGCTTAGTTAGTGAGAAAATGAGCAACCTTTGCTCAGTAATTAAGGAAGTGGTTCGATGTTGACTTTACAAGTGTTTAAACTACTTTGAAAGTTGGGTTACCTTTTTTTAGATTTGGACTTATTACTTATTAGTGCTTACACCTATAATACATTCATCGATGTGAACAGTCGACTCTTATAATCATATTAGTTGAAACCTATTGTGTATCAGATGTCCTAAGAAGAAGTGGCTTACATAAAAGATGCAACAGAATTGTTGCTTCGTGTTATATATATTTTTGGGTTAGGCGGAAACATGTTAGTTTAGACAAGTATAATAAAACTGAATCTTCCCTAGTCTAAGATGAAATTTTCTAATATCAATATTAATTTTATTAAAAAAAACTTACAAAATGACATTTCAATGAATCATGATTACTACCACATCAATAACATAACAGATAAAAAATTTATATAGTAAAATTTGTAGTATAATTAACATCACCCGCTATAAAATTTGACGTGACATCATATATTCATGCTATCTAAGACCTTAGATAATTATGTGAAATAATAAATTATTTTTGTCAGAACTAGGTTTGTATATTTATTATGCATACTTCTACTAATTATTATGCCATTAATCTCAATTATATTTTATTGTTGTGTAACATTTATTTGAACCATTAATTAAGTTTGACTAGTGTATTTGTTTTAATATCCACTTTTCAGCTGAGGCCATTGGCTACACGAAAATAGTTCCAGCCTTTCTTGACCCGAATTTAAAGCCTGCAGATCTGCTACATGGTGTTAGTTTTGCATCAGCTGCTTCAGGTTATGATGACCTTACTGCCAACCTTTCGGTAAAGTCATTCTCACTTTGCATCAATCTCACCGCCATTAAAAAAGGCTCATTTATGAGAACTAATATGTTTTTTTCTTTTTGCTTTGGTTTTTGATGAAACAGAGTGTATTATCTGTTTCCAACCAGCTGCAGTATTTTCGGCATTATCTAATCCATCTGAGAAAGTTCATCGGTGTGAGGAAGACAAATGATATTATTAAAAATGCTGTGTTTGTTATAAGTATGGGCACAAATGACTTTCTGCAGAACTACTATCTGCAATCAATTCGCTCCAAGCAATTCAGCCCGGAAGAGTACCAGAATTACTTGGTCTCTTGCATGTCCCATGACATTGAGGTGCTCTCTCTCTGCTATAACCTTGACATATCCATAAGGATGCTTTTACGGTCAAGTTATTAATTATTGGCTTGTCGGTCTCTATATATAGTGCTTCCATATTCATTAATTTTCAATACGATTTCCCGTAAAGGTAAAAGGTGTTTAAAAAACATTGTTACTTATATTATAAAAAAATAACATTGTTATCTAATTGTTACTATTTTTTGAGCTAGAGAATGCAACAAATTTTTATTTTCTGGAATGAATGTAACAAGATAATTATGCAATAAATTTCACACCTTGAACTTTTTGTTTTGTTTTTGGTGATAAAAGGAGGTTAAGCATGAGCTACAAGCTATCCCTATCCCTCCTATCTTTTGTTTGAACGGATGAATATAAAAAATGTTGAGGTTTCTATTTGTGGATGTGTTCATCATTGTACTAAAATGACTTTGCTCACTTTACTCTCTTCTCTTCACTCTCTCTTGTTTCCTTTGTTCCAAACATGTACTCATGTACGTTCATTATTGTGCTAAAATAATTTTATGAAGGAGTTATATATGTTGGAGAAATAATATTTTTTTATAAATTTGTTCTCACAACTATGATTTGGTATAATTAGAACAACATCATTTTTACCTAAGTCATCATTTACACCATTTTTATTATACATTAATTATAAAAAGTCATGTCATGCCATTTAAAATAAAACATTGTAAGAACTAGAGCGTCTCTAACGAGGGACTTATTAGGTATGGACTCTTAGCTCAATCTTTCTTTTAACCTTAGGAGTTAGGAACAAGTGTTTCATTAGTTAAATTATATATGAAACCTTAATTTAATTTCACAATATTGGTTTTTCGTTTTTTGTTTATGTCTTTATGACGTCTCTTCTCTTTTTCATGTTCTAATATTTCTCAAATATGTCAAACTGCAGCAAATGCATAGACTAGGAGCCACAAGATTGGTCGTTGTCGGTGTCCCTCCAGTGGGCTGCATGCCACTTGTGAAAACATTAATGGACAAGACAACATGTGTGGACAGTTATAATAAAGCAGCCTTCTCATTAAATTCCAAGATAGGGAAAAAACTGGCAAGCATCAAGGCAACATTAAGGATGAAAGTTGCCTTTGTTGATGCATACGGTATTGTGCAAAATGCAGTAAACAACCCTACGTTATATGGTTAGTACATAAATCAACTTTTCATCTTAACTATTATTTTGTACTTTAGTAGAAAGTTTGATATATATGATGCAAAGTAAATCTCCGAAAGATTCTTAATGTGTGGGACAGAGGCTTACATATTAGCCCTAGATAAATAAATAAAAACAGTTTGTACAAAGTACAACAAAAGAGAGTAGTTATAATTCTAATTGGTCTTTAATTTTGTTTTTGCTAAGCAATTATAATTTATGTGATTTTGATTTTTAAGTTGCGTTAAAACACAATTCGAGAATACAAAATTGATATTTCTAAAATTTGCAGATATAGACGAAACTTCAAAGGGGTGTTGTGGGACAGGAACCATAGAATATGGCGATTCATGCAAGGGCTTAAGTACATGCACTGATCCAACAAAATACGTATTCTGGGATGCTGTTCATCCAACGGAGAAAATGTATAAGATCATAGCAGATGAGGCTTTGAAATCGCTCAGTGTAGAACTCTTAAGCTAAGGACATTTTCTCATTGGTATATAAATGCTGAAGCTTCAACAACTGGCATGGGCACCATATGTATGAGTTTTGAAGAAAGAAGAAAAGTAATGTTTGGCAATCTAGACACCATACAAAGTATTATTAGGATGAAAACTACGGGTCATTCTATAATTATACCCATAGTTTTTTTAGGGGAATAGTAACCACTTTTTAGAATATCAAATAATACAATGGTAGGAGATATCATACGTACAAGGTTGATATTATTATCATCTAATATGAAGTTCGTATTATCTAATTTTTTTAATATATATATATATATATATATCACTACAAGAAATTTAGCCTTTAGCGACCAAAATTTCAGTGACAACTTAAAAATCGTTGCTAATAAGTAAGCATTAGTGACGACAAATTATTGTCATCGCTAATTTTCAAAACAAATTAACAATAGCGACGACTTAAAAAGTCGTCGCTATAGGTCGTCGTTAATACGATAGATGTTAAAATGGAAGATCTATTTGCGACGACTAATTACTTTTTAGCGACAAGATTGGCGTTGCAAATTAATTTTTTATATCAGCGACGACAATAGTCGTCGTTAATTGTTATTTATTTGTGATGACATTGTGTGTTGTCGCAAAAATGTGGCAAAAATAATAATAACAAATATGATTTTATATTAGCGACGATTATTTTCGTCGCTAATATACTTTATTTAGCGACGATTTTGTGTGTCGTCGTTGATATTTGGCCAAAATAATAATAACATATAGGATTTTATATTAAGTTATTAACCGTTTAGCGACGACATTTTGGATCGTCGCTATAAGTACTTTATAGCGACGATATTGTGTGTCATCGCTGATACGTGACCAAATAATAATAACATATAAAATTTAATATTAAGTTATTAACCGTTTAGCGATGACATTTTGGATCGTCGCTATAAGTACTTTATAGCGACGATATTGTGTGACGTCGTTGATACGTGACCAAAATAATAATAACATATAGATTTTATATTAAGTTATTAACCGTTTAGCGACTACATTGTAAATCGTTGCTATAAGTACTTTATAGCGATGATATTGTGTGTCGTCGCTGATATGTGACCAAAATAATAATAACATATAGGATTTTATATTAAGTTATTAACTGTTTAGCGACGACATTGTGGATCGTCGCTATAAGTACTTTATAGCGACGATATTGTGTGTCGTCGCTGATATGTGACCATTTTTAAAATCCTAAATTTTAGTATTTATTTTAATCATAGTTTAAAGCATTATAAAGAGGTTCAGTTTTTTTAAAAAAAAAAAAAAAAAAAATCCTTAGTTTTTGTAAAATAAAAAAATGTATAAAAATTTGAAAAAAGAAAAAGAAAAAAGAAAAAAAAAAAGGACCATGAAAACTAGGCCGGTGTTTGCGTACTGAACCACATACTATGGGTTGAAATGGACCTTAGGCTCACATCTGAAGAGACTTGTAGTTGTACTACACAACTACAAGTGAAACGTTCAATAGCATAAAATGAAAAGGAATCCAACCTTTTATAAAGAAAACCATTTGCAAAATAGAAAAAAATGAATACTTTCAATTTAAAAAACTTCTTACTTTCATAATGGCCTAATGGGCTTTCTTTAATTAGTTTACTGAGAACAACATGGTGTGACTATTTCAAAAATCCCTAAACTAAAACCCCAACCCCAATCTTATATTTTCTGTATCAAACTTATATTTTCTGCTCCCTCAATCTCAATCTCTCACTTGGTTCTCTCTAGCTCTCTCTCACCCGATTCTCTCTCACACTCTCATACCATCTCATCCGAATTTCCTTGCTCAAATTGCTCTCCAAAATATCTTAGTTCCTTTATGGAAATCACCATTCTCACAGCAAGAACAAGATTGATAATCAATTAAGGTAAGAGCTTATGATTTTAATCAAGGTTTAGAAGTGGGTATGATTGAGATTGTTTGATTGATGAAATTTAGTTAGGGTTTTGATATTGGGGGTTTAATCTTTGAGTTTTGTTAATGGAAGTTGCTGGGTTTTTATATTTATATGTGGGTTTGCTTATGGATTTGCTTATGAAGAATACCCCCTGTCTTTGTTTTCTGCAGTGAACAGAAAGTTGTATGAAATTCTGGGATTTTTGTAAAAATTAATTTGGGAAACGGTTTGTTGAAGATTGATTTATTATATGTCTAGTATAAGTGTTTAAAATCTCACTTGAAAATATGGTTATTTGAATACCTTTTGAGAATTTATAAGAAAATCCTATAAATTTGTCAAATGGACAGTGTCTGTGTTTGTAGTGATTAAATATTCATAGTAATTTATATATGTGGAATCTGGATACAAAAGATGAATATAATGAAAGTTAACACACAGGGCTTGAGTTTAGAATCAAGAATTATAGTATTTGGATTGATATTGAAAGAGTTATTAATTTTCTTATGAGACACTAAATCTGTCAGGACAGATTTGTGTTTACCATATGACGAGAATTTTAATAAATTCTAGAGATGTTATCTTGATCTGAATTTTCTGTGGTAGCTTGTACATATATATGAGGTCATCCCTGTTAAATTTCAAGTTACTTTGATAACTCTTAAGTGTTCCAAATAAAATTTATAAAATGACTGATCTGCAGAAATCTGCTTAATGTTAAGCTGAAAATACTGGAACTTTGGGGAATTAATTATTGAATTTGATTCATTGATTTGAGTTGTAATTTGGTGTGAGTATTGTTTGGCATGTATACTACTTGGGTGAATTTTATCATGCCTTGGTTTTGTTATTTGAAACCCAAATGAAAAGTATGAACTATGTAACCTTTGTTTGTTCTAATGTTTTTTGGTTTAATTTTCTTACTCTGATTATATTGAGTTAAAATTATTCTATAGAGATGTTAATTTAAATCCTTTCAAACATATCTATGATCTTCAAGATATTTTCATTTGAAACTTTAAATGTAATTTGATGCACCTATTCATGAATATGAAAATCTAATAATTAGGCATCCCATAGGAGAAGTGGTGGGGGTTCAAATAGGGTGAATCTGCCAAACTCAATGATGATTGGACTCTGGCCCAATGTTTTCATCTGTTGGTTAGATGTTGACACCAGCTATCATCTATATACCTATAGGGGCAATGGCTTCTAAGGTACCTTGACTCCTTGAGACATACAATATAGAGTTGCCAAGCAACAGAAAGAATAGATGTCAATGAAAATATATATGGCTCTACTTAAATTAAGCAGAACCATATTTATTTTACATATAACATGCACTTAGTTTTTAAGCATGCCACTTTTTGTTTTCCAAATCTCTTCTTGTACCTACAATCTCTTGAGTAACTGGAGATGTTTTTATGGCTGCAGCAATTAACTCTCTGAGGAAGGATGGTGAAACCCACAATACAATTGGAATTCATATATCAGTTGGTAAGCTTCTGAAGTACACATGAAACAATAAGGTAAATGCATCTTAGGGAGTGGTATTTTTTTTTTTTTTTTGAACTTTGCTCTACAGAGTAGGTTTATGATTTTGTGTACTTATTATGAGTTTTGAAGAAAGAAGAAAAGTAATGTTTGGCAATCTAGACACCATACGAAGTATTATTAGGATGAATAGGATGAAAACTACGGGTCATTCTATAATTATACCCATAGTTTTTTTTAGGGAATAGTAACCACTTTTTAGAATATTAAGTAATATGATAGCAGGACATATCATATGTACAAGGTTGATATTATTATCATCCAATGTGAAGTTCGTATTATCTAATTTTTTAATATAATAAATTTACATAAAAAAAATGAGTGTGATATATATATACATATAATGTTATTATTATCCAATGTGGTGTTAACATTATCCAATTTTTTAATATAATAAATTCAAATAATAAAAAAATTAGAATACCAACTAATTATGTGACATTGTTACCATCATTTGTAATATATTATTACTATCAAATGTGATGTAGTTTCCATCATATGTGACGATATTGCTATTTAATGTGACATTGGTACTATCTAATTTTGTAAACCAAAAAGATATTAAAAAAGTTGGAAAACAGATTCTTTATATCTCTAAATTGTTCTGTTACAACTCCAAAAGCTTTAACCTTAAGGAATAATTTAATTGGTCCGGTTTTCAGTATGTTCCTCAATGATCACTAGTTTGGGTCACTTATGGCCACTTACCCAAGGTAAAACCTTGCACGCTCGCCCAGACACCCGAGGTTATAAAAAAAAAAAAAAAAATTCCAAAAGCTTTATTTAATTGGTCATTAACAAGCCTACCAAAGACTTCTAACAAAATTAAGACTTCTAATCAAACTAGGAAACATGATAAAGATATAGATAAACTAGGAAATAAAAATAAACTTAAATCCTAATTCCAATTTAAAATTCAAATGGGAATCCTAAGTCAATTAAAAGACTAAACTAAATAAAATAAAATCAATTAAAGGACGCAATCTATTGCATTTCCAATTCCACGTTTAGATTTTTGCTGGAGATTGATATTATCTTCTTAGGTTCTTATTGTGTTTGGAGCCAAATCTGTCAGGATGTTTCAGCTGACAACTCCAAGAGATTTTACGGCTGAATATGCTAAAATAGGAGCATTAACACTAAAATCACTACCACTGAATATGTACTTGGTTGTACCACTGAATATTTACTTGGTAGACCTTGGGCTTGACCTATACCATGACCTTGACCTTGACCTTGACCTTGACCCGACGCTTCGCCGCCCCTGCGTCAAATAGGAGAAGGTTATATACGTCATGCGTGGTAAACATGAAAGATTATATCAGCTTAAATACATTAATGAAAGGTTTTTATTTAAGTTTTAGGAGGGCAAAACATGGCTCTAATTAAATGGTATGATTGGCTTGTTTTGGAGAGACCTTGTTTTAATCCTTGATGATTGGCTTCATAGTCAACAAGTACTTTTTTTTTTTTTTTTTCCAAGAGCAATGAGGCAATCAATTTTTCACAATATTTTTCTTCACAACTTGCTAAAGTAACAAGTTTTGATAAAAGCAATATCAATTTCTTATGAACCTATTACCAATATAAATTTTAATATTCAACCACACGCAACGGTCATATCAGGGGCGTAGTTAGGAATTATCATATGAGGGGGCTAATATAGGGAGTAAGAAGATTAGAGAGAAAGGCTGAAAGGGGTGGCACTTGGGAACTGATTAACTAAAGAGAAGAGAGATTTGTTGTGTTGACAAACTGGGAAGAGAAAGAAACATAGGGAAAAGCCAAAAAGAAAAAGAAGTCAGAAGATTAGAGAGAAAGGGGCGGCACTTGGGAACTGAAGAGAAGAGAGTTTTGTTGTGACATAAGGAAAGGAGAAAGAAGACAAAAACTTTGTACAATCTTTGGGAAATGAAAAAAAGAAAAGAAAAGACGAAAGAGAAAAGGGCGGCACTTTGGGAAGAGAAGAGAGATTTGTAATGAGAAGAGAGATTTGTATAGGGAAAAGAAAAAGAAATCAAAAAATAAGTTTGTATTTTGTACAATTTTGGGAAATGAGAAAGAAGAAGAGACTAGAGAGAAAAAATCTTACGGAAAAAAATTAATAGGTAAAGGTAGCCGAAATAATTAATGAGTATGTAAGGGATAGTCGAAATGTGTAGTGTAGCAGTCAAAAAATAACACTGCAATAGTTTAAAATTTGCAATTCTTGAAAAAAAAACAAAAGAAAAAGTTAAATGTTGTTTTAAAGATTGTTCTCTTTATGCTATTTGGGAAGAAACGTTATTGTGCATTCTGAAAAGGGAGGGCTGATTATTATTTTTTGGGGGGGGCTTAACTTTAATTGTCTTATACTCTGTCAAGAAAAATTAAAATTTTGGGGGGCTCAAGGAGCAACGTAGCTCCGCCCCTGGGTCATATAGTTAAGAAAAAAAATGTGAACACCTTTTTGAACAAAGATTGAACAATCTACATACTCATATTGAGCTAGAAGGATTTGATTTTTAATCATATGATTAAATCAATAGGCTTTGCAAGCAATGAGCATTGAATCTTACCCGTTGCTGATGAGATCGACTTTCCCGTTGACGATGACATCGATTGTAGGACGAATGCTCTCAAAGACAATGCTGTATGCCTTTTCAGTAGGATGTATTGCGTCCCAAAATACATATTTAGTAGCGTCAGTACACACATTTGTCGTTAGATTATTACACAGATATGAAGTTTCAATATATCCAGTCCCACAACATCCGACTTTAACCTCAGCAAACCCTACAACAAAAATCATAGGTGATCAGTCGGTCGTTATTGTACTAAAGATCCTAGAAAAAGAACTCAAACATTTACATACTAGATTTACTTATGATCCTCTATAGTACACTAGAAATTATCCACTCACCATATTTTTCATGGTCTTGAATCATGTCGATCAAAGATCCATATATGTCAACGTATTGGATAGTGGCACCCTGATTTGCTAAACTTAGTTGCATCGAATTCAACTCAATTTGAAGCATTTGATTGTAATCTCTTGCCACAGAGGAATACTTTTCGATACAACCGTGTTGGGTAATGGTATTGTTGGAATATAGGGTGTCAACAATTGGCAAGCAACCCATTGGAGGTAGCCCAGCTACCCCTATCTTTCGAGCCCCTTCCTCCCACAGATCCTATGAACACAAAATCCCATCAGATTGGCATAACATAAGCCCATATTGTGACTGAATATTAAAAATCTGTCTTTTAAACAAATTGGTTTCCTTTTAAGAGTCAAGAATTAATTTCATCAAAAATTAATTTTGGTGATTTATTGAGCTTTGGCAACGTTTATTTACTTAAAAGGTGAGATAAATAGTGCTTATTTACTTAAAATCATTTTTTGTCTCAACTTGAAAGGGGTAAAAGAAAAAGGAAAAAGAAGTTTTAATTTCATAACTTTGTGCAAATTGTACTTATATAAATAGGAATTTAGGAGTTCTTCTTGCAAATTTAAAGTGTTTATATACAACTTTCTTTAACTTGGCAACTCAATTGGTTAAGTGGATATGGATCTTTTTATTGAATTTTGGCATATTTAAATTTGTCTATAGCATACAAACAACGTTAGATTTTTACCACCAATGCATCAATAAAAAAACATTTGGAAAAGCCTTTGTGGCACAATGACATTATCATGATGGAGAAGATTTGGATTAAAATCCTCCTGCCCTATTTGTTGTTAGAAAAAAGAAAAAAGAAAAAACCTAAAGAAAGATAGAAAGAAGAGGGGAAACCATTGCAAGCTAATACCTCAATTTACTTGAACCTCATATCACTAGTCACTACCTACATTGCTCCGCTAAGTTTGTTGGTAGAGAGTTCCTTCTCTACCAAGAGAGGATACTAGAAATCTGAAAGGAAATTGTATTATTACACTCGTTGCTTTGTACAAAGAGACAAGTTGTCCTCGTACAAAAAGATAAGAAGGAACCAAGAATGAGAATCACTAGTACATGAGTACATGGATGTAATGGGATAAAAATAAAATATCATGGGCACATAGATACAATAGTTAGCTAGGTACCTTTGCTACCTTATTACCCTAAAAAAAAATACATCAGCTACAGTACTCGGTATTGATACCGAGTACTGTTCAGAGCTAAAGCAGCATAAAACTCTATCTCTCTCTAAGACTGTCTCGCCTCTCTCAAGAACTCTCACTCCTTTCTCTGAAACTTCCTCTCATCTCTCACCAATAAATCCATAATTTGCAGAAATGTCTTGGCATCAAACTATGGGAGCATTTCATCTCTTTCTCTGATTAACATACAATTCTCCTATTTTCATCGCTCTTCTTTTTCTATCTACCAAACCGACCCACTGTTTCTTAAAAAAAAGCATACAAAAGAATAAGAACAATGAAAAGAGTTCATTTCTTTCTAAGAAGGCCAAAATTCAATGGCCTACAATTTAAAATTTCTGGTCAAGTTTCCATCTCCAAAAACAAGCCCAAACAAAAAAAATGAAATAGAAAAAATTCAGATAATATAAAGGAAAAATGGTGGCAATCAAGGTTTGGCTGGAGCTATTTTCATGGCGTCTTGTTTTTTGACAGAATGAAGGTACGGAATCAAGGTCTTGGTTGGATTTGATACTTGAGGGTTTGAAGAAAAGAGGAGGAAGATGCTGAAAATGGTGGCTTGGCTAGTTTAGGTGTGGGTCATCGGCTGGTGTTGGTGAAGTTGGGGGAGTGAATCTGCTGGTGTATTGGGGAAGATGGGGGAAATCTGCTGGTGTTGGCCAGCTTTTTGAAGAGCTAAAGTAAAGAATAGATATATAACGGGTTGGGAATGCTCTAAGCTAGGTACCTTTGCTAGCTTATTACCCTAACCAGCAGGAGCCAAGATATCTTAGTAGAAGATACATTTATATATCTAGTAAAAACTTATTTTTCACCTAATATTAATTTATCATACTTACCAAAATAAAAGTGGTTAGTTTTAGTAAATAACATATCCTTAGCTTATTAGCTACTTAAGCCATGACCAGCTGCCAAAATTATTTTTCATTATTAAAGAAAATAACGACCATATATCCTCTATGAAAATTTGGGCAATCTTTCTTATTAATGTAACAGCCTTTAAATAAAAGTTTATGCTTATTGAATTAATACAAGAATAAACTAGAGTTGAAATAAGATAAGATAAAATGCAAACTATTTGAAAAACAAATGCAACTAGATATTTTAAAATACCAATACATCCAATTGTTACAAAGTGATAAGATCAATCTAATATGTTATGTGTTCTATTAATTATATATGTTTGGTAAAATTAAAAGAAGTGGCGGAAGAGGCAAACCTGGACGAACGCTTTAACCTGTTGAAGTAAGAACTGCTGGTAACTTGAGATAGTGTAGATCTGTCGTCTAATTGGTACCGAGTAATAGTTGACAACGAAGTCGTTTGTACCAGCACTAACGACGAACAATGCATTATTGATAAGATTTTCGGTTCCTTGCTTTCCAATAGATGACTCAACTCTTTTCTTATACTCTCTAAAATATGCCAGTTGCTTTGATAATGGAATTACATTCTGAAACAAAACAAACCCATGAATATGTGTCCAGCTAAGCATTGCCTATTTAACCAAAAACAAAACAAAAAAAAAAACTTTAAAAAAATCGACAAAAACATTGTTTTTTATTTCCTCAAATTGTATTGTAAAAGGGTGAAATGCCAAAAAGTTTGTTAAATGGTACGTAATATTTTACCAAAAGCCTCTTAATGTGAAGCTACCTAATATTAAGTTTTTAAAAATTTGATGTGACAAATAATTGGATGATATAAATATGAAGTTTTACCGAAAGTTTTGATAGCATTATTCTTAGATTATTTTACTATGGAAAAGAGAGTGAAACACATACACTTAGCCTTGGTGTAAGTGGATCAAAACCAGAGCCACCGGACGCAAAGCTAACTCCTGTCACCAGCTCCTGAGTGTCAAGAGTTGGGTCCAAATATGCTGGAACAAACTGTTTTACACCTATATAGGAAGCTGTGCCAGACATAATAATCAAATTAAGCCAAAATCAAATCACACTTTACATTGAGGACTATAATTGAACCGAAATTAAGTTGAGCTGATGAGTATTATTGAATGTTCGAATTCAAATTAAATTCAAGCTCAATCCCACAAACAAGATTTATTCATTTAAAAAAATATATATATATATATATAAGTTTACCAACAAAGTCAGTGCTAAGCCGGCCATCGGTGAACCGTCCGGTGGGTGTATGGTTTACAAATTCTCTCCCATAAGGCGGAAAATTGCACTTAAAAACCGTGCTTATATGGTTGTTGTTTCCGGGGTCAACGGTGGAGTCACCAAACACTAACATTGCTGGGACATTCTTGTTTAAAGCTTGAACCTATAGAAATGTAGCATAACAAATGGAGGAAAAGAAGAAAAAGAGGTAGACAATGCTTATAGTAGAATTGCATATTATCTGAACCTGATAGAAGCGAGCTAAATAAAAAATTGCTGATGCTACAAATATGGTGAATTAATAAAGCTGGGATATCTTTCATTTATAATATAGGTCACCTAGTTGGAGACTTGACTCACGTACCAATTGAATTGTCATGAAAAAAGTGTCCCAAGTTGGTGAGGAAAATTGACTTGTGTTTATTTTACTATTTCTATTCTCGGAGTTGCTAAGGTTTGGGAACCAAACCTTTTCTTGTTAGTCTAAGATTCTCAACTACCTCCACCAAGTGTCGCCACATACTATTTTTCAGTAGTTAATATTGCTCTTTCATTCTTAAAGTTTATTAACAAGCATAAATTTAAAGTTCACACTGGATTGTGTTAGGGTTTAGGTCTGGCTAATTCCAATGCCAAGAAGTGGCTTGATGAGAGTTATATATTTCTTACAAAGTAGTTAGGTTAGGTCATGAGTCAAGTTGATGTTTGAAGCTTGCGAGTTCATGAAAATTTGCTCGAGTGATCATTAAAATCAAATAAAAACTTCGCTTGATTGTCGCTCGAGCAAGGTTACGGAATTTTCCATCTTGATTTTACGGAATTTGCCATCTTGATTCTTCTTGAATATACTTATAATTAAACCTAAACTTTAACTTACCTATTAAAACCTCCTCATTATGGCCGACTCTAGGCTTAGGCTTAAGGTTCCCATTACATAAACAAAAGGTCTCTAAAATTGTATAAAATTATCTAAAAAGTTATAAGATCGATGATAATTGTTTTTTAAAGAAACAAATATAAGTAGGTTTTGCATTCTTTCATTTACTTCCAAGAAAACTCTCTAAACATTTACCAATAAAAATCAAACCCAATTAAAACCCTAAGTTAAATTGATATTTTAATATTAAAAATAGATCACTTAAATTATCGCTTTATACCTCAAAATATATTAAACGAGCCCCACTGATCCTCATGCACGATTTTCAATTGGAGAGAGGCTGTTGTGCTAAGATCATTCAAAGAAGCCTAAATTCCTTGAGGCTGAACAGTCAAAATCCTCTCCTTTTCCTATCACTTTGTGAGTTTTTACACCATGATTGTTGTCATTTCAAAATCACATGAATCCGTAAACATCTACCTATTTTGTGGTCGTTGTGCTAAATCCTTCCAAGAAGTCTAAATTATTTGAGCCTAAATAGTCAAAATCCTCCCCTTCTACTATCACTTTGTGAGTTTTCACACCATGATTGTTGTCCATTCAAAATCACATAAATTAAACATCTACCTATTTTGTAGAAACCCACCAAAGAATTTTGTAGAGTGCCAAAGTTGGGTTGATGCGGACAAGTTTGTTCATGGAGGAAGTATCAAAGAAGTAATCTAGAGATTTAGCAACCAAAAAAAGAAAAGTAATCTAGAGTTTTGGAGCCACTGCAGTGGAAGACAAATATGTCACTTGTTGAGGTTACAAGTTGTGTTTAGTTTATAAATATTTTGTGAATATAAATTGATTGTGATTGTTTCTTTTTATATAGTGATATTTTCTATGGGGTTAGTTACCTTTGGAGTAATTTTTCTTTTGAAGAGTTGTTGAAAAGTTTTTCAATTCATCACCAAATCCTTGTGTTCTTTCTATTGTTTTGGATTGTGGTGATGAAGCTCTTTTTTATTGACGCTTGGGCTTCTGTAGTTCTGTTGCGTTCGCCTTAGTCCTCACTTATAATAAATTTTTTGTTCTGGGCCTTGCAGAGGCCCATTAGTCCATAAAAGTTAATAACTTAATAGTCCAATTAAGGCTCACCCACTTCTCCAATTTGCTAGTACATGTAATTTTTCTATCAAGTAACGCAAAAGAGAGAAAGTCATCAAAGTCAAACCCTTCGGCCATTATTTCATTAAGGACATTTCCAACATGCCCATTAGAAGTCAAATGCACCCAGAGTTTTCAATTTCATGCTCAAATTACTTTAATTAGGTTTAAGAGAAGAAATTTGGCCCGGATTAGTTCTCTTTGACTTACCCAGGAAAATAATATAGAATAGGTTTCTTCTCTTTGTAACATTAAATTCATATCACCAGGTCTATGTATATATTATACCTTGCTTTTATGTTACTTACACAAACCTCCTCTTTTGTCGTTTTGGATTTGTTCTTTTTTTTTTTTGTAATATTCTATAGTGACGCGTGTGGCTTCTAATTAAATTGTATTCCTAGCCATTCAAATCAATCTTGGGGCTCAAGAAATGGCCAGCGTAATTGTCACCAGGCAGATTAGTTTATGGTACCTTGGACTATTCTGTAAGAATCATAAGGTCGGTTTATCTTTACCTAAAAAAAAGGTTGAATTGATAACCTGAATTCTAATTTCTGTTTACCATGCATAAAGGGTGGCAAAATGAAGTACTCAAGTGACTAAATGGTTGTGATTTTCTGATTTGCTCTTTGCACCTTTGTTATAAAAGTTTTATTGCACAAGTAATATAATCGCAAGTACATCACCTTCAAACATGTACATTAACAATCCCCTTTACCTCTATTTTATTCAAAAAGATGAGGAAAAAGTAAAAGTAAATGTTGAACTTTACTTGATTATAATATAAGAATTAACAACTTGAGGAAAGGAATGTCTGAAAAGGGTTGTATTTGAAAATGAGATGTCCATTGGAACAAGGAATTTAAAAATGCCCTTGTTCAAAAATGTATTTTTAAAGAAACAAAGAAGTTCTTTACCTCCTTTTCCACTCTTTTTCCGATTCACACAAGCATTATCCTTGTAAATTCAGTAACATCAACTAGTCAATGCGGTTTACACAAATTATTTTGTTATATTTTTGCTAATCCCTTAAAAATCTGAATTCTTACAATCTGACCCTGCAGTTAATACCGTTATACTTCCATTATTCCAAGAATACAAAATTAAGTTATACACAAAATTGATATTTTTTCTTTAAGTGTAACAACACATAGTCATGCCATTAGGCTATAAGGCCATTAGCCACAATTGATTTTTCAAGTTATAAGGAATACAAAGAACCATGTTACAAGGCCATGACTAAAGAGGTTAAATACAAAAATGCCAAAATATATGGGTACCAATGCAAAGACAAATATATAAAATGTAAATTATACTCTAGCCAGCTTTCAATTCTTCTGCTTCTCTGTTTCTTATGTAATTAATCATGAATTGTAGGAAAGGTTTTCCTATATGTCATACGAAGTACATAGTATCTAGAAAATTAAGCCCAACAAATGATTAGAACAACCACACAAGTCAACATGGGAGCCATTGTGAAACCACAAGTTCGTGTTTAAATCCTAATATCCTCCTTGATTTTAGCAAGTCAGTGGATGAAACCACAAGTTTCCAACTGGGATTTCCCATTGTTGATAAAGTATAGCTGAGGCTGAGCTGTTCAAATTAAGCGTCTAGCTAGCTTAGCTCTAATGCTTTATATATCTCTACTCCAAATCTCCCCTCTTCCCTCTACTCCAATTTATGTGACTTTTAGACAAAGACTTTGTAATTGGCAATATGGCTGAGAATGGTGAAGACTATGCAGGATCAGAAGCAATGCTAGAGAACGTGTGGGCAAGCTATATTGGTGGGGATGGAGCAAGTGAAGGAACAAAAAATACACAAGAATTGTCAAGGTCCTGGGAAGAATTGCCTAATCTTGATGGGAGAGATGGTTCAATGGAAGGTCTACAAAGGCTACCAAGTCTAGGAAGGTGGCTATCAATGGGAGCTGAGGCCTGGGAAGAGCTACTTGATAGTATTGTGCCTTCAAACAATATGCAACAATCTTGTAATAACAAGTTAGAAAGCAATCGTGCCACAGACTCGTGCTTACCGAAGACTAATGCACGAGTAGAGAAGGTGGCTACACGACACTATCGGGGAGTGAGGAGGCGGCCGTGGGGAAAGTATGCTGCAGAGATTAGAGACTCGACAAGGAAAGGAGCTCGAGTTTGGCTGGGGACTTTTGACACGGCTGAGGAAGCAGCTATGGCTTATGACAAGGCTGCTTTGAGAATTAGAGGCTCCAAGGCATACCTTAACTTCCCACTTGAGACAGTTGCAAAGGCTTTAGGAATTGATTGTTCTTCTATGACTTCTCAAGTAGATGATTCATCAGCTTGCACATTTCTGGGTTGCAGTGAGAAAGATTGCCATCCTAGAAAGAGAGGGTTGAGAGAGTGGGAACAAGATGCTGACATGATGAATGAACAACCTGCTTTGAAAAGAATGACAGGGAATGAATTTGATGTTGTAGTGTTTCAGGACCTGGGGAGTGATTACTTGGACAGTTTGCTGTCTTCTTTTTGACAAAATACTGGTTGAGTTACCCATAGAAAGTGATTAAGGTAAGGAAAGATCAATACTGAATTAGTGGAATTTATGTAAAACAGATGTGATTGTAAATGCAATCTAGATGACATTCTTTGCAATATGGACCATACATAGAATTGGATGGTCTGGATTATTTGTAGTTAGGCATCCATGCATCTAGTAAAGCTTTGTTGCTCGTAGACCAGAATTGTGGATGAGTTAACAGAACAAAACAACGGATTAAGTTATATAGATGCATCACATGACTTGAATTTTAAATTTATATGTTTCGATTCACTTTGATCCAAGCCTTTAATTTCCCTAAGAACTCTTTAGAGATAAATGCAAAAGAAGAATACGCTTTAACAGAATTTAATAGGAGCTTAAACGGTCCTCTTGACTAACACAAAGCCCAGGTAGAACTCATCCCTAAAAATCGGCTTGAAAGAGGAGGGTGCTAGGCTATGAAGCACACGTACTTCAAAATTGGCATTGTACCCTTATTAGGTACTTTTGGGGTATTGCTGCATGCGTCTCCTTGGGGTGTCTAAAGTTTTTATTTTTAAAATAACTTATTTTATTTACTTTTTTGGATTATGGTTTATACTCTAAAGACTATTTAATGACAATAAATATATTGTATTATCCATGATTACTCTAAAATTCACATATACTTATACAATATATGAAAATTTTAAGCATAACGATATTTTAAAAATATATTAATAATTAATGAATTGTTGTATACCATACTCATACCCTAATTTTTTAGAAATTGTCATGTCTTCATATCCCGTGTCATATGATACCCATATTCGAAAACGTTCACATGCTTTTTAGGTGTCAGGAGCTAATTTAGGAGCTAATTTATACGTGGCCATGACCATAAATTTAAATAGGAAGAGAGATGAATGCAAATTTTAAATATTTGCTATTAAAAAGCAAAAGAAAAAAAAAAGGGGTTGGCGTTGGGGCCAAAGGGGCCATGGCGGCCCTCTTGGTCTCAATTGGATCCGTCCCTAATCGTAGGAGCCTAGAGTTGCATCAGACAGACGTTTAAATAGGCCAACAAGTGTGCGAACGCCTTGTCAAGAGGGGAATCAATCAACAAATAGGTTTCGTAATTTATGGGGTTCCCTAACCTGATGTGAAATGTTGCTTATCATTATGATTTGTATTATCCTCGCACTGTTCCTGCTTAGTTTGTGTCAATAAAGCCAAAGAACATATATATATTCATACCTCTTTTAAACACTACATATTCTATCCTCATCAAGCTTCGACCCTCTATATCATTTATTATAGTCTATTGATCATGCCTAATTCCGGTCATTTTTTCTTAATTTATGATTGACCTAATTATGGTAGTATACTAGTATATAGTAATAGTACTCCACTAACAACCATCATGCAATCAATACTTTTGATGGTCCAATTAGAATTTGAGGACAATTTTACTTTATGTTTAAAGGTTCATGAATTCTAGACTTTAAAAACTTTACCCAATTAGTGGGTTCTTTGCCTCTGATAATGGACCTCAACCAACTAGCCCATATCTTGGTGATTTCTCTAACAACATAAAGTCAAGAAAAGACTTCCTAGTTCTGTAAATAAGCAATCTAGCTATATAATTTCCCAGAGGCATCATGATAAGTTTGGAAAGATAGAATGAGACTTTGACGCGATGCTCATGTGGGGATCATTGAACAAGTGCAAGTGTCCAATTACTGTTAGTGCTCAGTAGACGACACAGAGGAAAAGACAGTCCCGTTGTTACGGTGAAACACCTATGTAGACAAACCCTGTAACTTACATGCATTTTGGCTAATTGTAAGGGGTCCTAATCAATTTGACAACGGGCCAAAGAGACAATCTTTTGATAAAAGGCCAAAGAGACAATCTTGATTATTGAATCAATTGATTTGGAATATTATATCAAATGCGACATTATTACCCATCATTCATACACCAAACTTGTAGTAGGCGATGAAGAATTTGAATTGTACTTCAATCTAGACTATTTTTCACTGTTTTGTTTAATAAGCAAAGATCTAACATCAAATCCTAATCAAATGCCTCTGGTCTGTAATGTGATAGATTATTAGCACCCTCTTTAATTTATATCTGCCACTAAAAATCAAAAGATTAAATAGCCTAGCTCATCCTGTTAGAAGATATTGGTATGCAAATTAGAAATAAAAAAAAATCAATGACTGAATTTTCCTAATTTTTTAGTTTCAACATAGTATCAAGATCCTTATAGTTCAATCGACATTGATGTTTTCCTTTATAAAGACAATTAGAATTCAAATCCTCATTCCCAAACCTTAAAATATATATAAATAAACAAACCAACATGAAAGTAGGTAAGGACTTGCCAAAGAAATAAGATTCTAATTAGATAGAGTTTTTGTTTGATTTCATTACAGCAGGTTTTATAAGTATTCCACTCAACCAAATTCTTGGACTGTTGCACAAGCATATACGAGGTAATTCTTCAAGGTAAATTCATCACGTGTCAGAGCAGGAATTTAAAATTCGTTTGTTGTGTTAGACCAGCTGTTTTTGTTTTTTACTTTGTATTATATTATTTTCATATCCAACGTTTTTTCAATAATCAATTTGTGACTTGTACGAAGAAACAAAATTCTATGTTATCTAAGCCTATCGGATAGGATTAGATATAATAAACATTTATATATATCACCACCCCAGAGATGTGGCATGTATAGTTGGTCAAGGGAATCACAGTATTAGTTGTCTTGTGACTTGTGAGCTTATGATATGACCTGCATGCCTCCCAAAGGCCGAGTACTGTTCTATAATTGCAACACAAACGATTCCACAAGTTCTGCGGATTTATTAAAACATCGCTGTCCAAATTTGTTTAAGAGCCACATAAAACCAGCGTTGAAAAATAAAAAAACTCATTAAAACATAATGTATGAAGGGATACTTGACGAAGCATGGGATGATGGAAAAATCGTCATCAAAGACTTCAGCAAAATGATCGATTTTTATATGTAAATAGAGTCACTATTTTTTGCATAAAATATCTGAATCTGAATGAATACTTGTATGTCAAAATCATTATAAGTTTAAAGATCTATTCAATATTCCAAGATTACTGTCACATCATATGAATTTAATTAACAGAACTTACTAATATTGTAAAAGGCGGGAATATTACTCCTTGAATATTGGGCATCGATTTGATAATTATCATCAAGTAAAGATTATATTCATAGATTTGTCTTAAAACAACTCAATTTCATAGCCTCAACCAACAAAGATAAAATTAAAACTCAATTTTATAACCATTTTTTTTTCATCCATCACTTTGCACATTTGTAGCGTTTATTCTGGGCTAATTATTACACTACCAAGAATGAGATGTACTTTTTAAGTACATTCGAACATTTCTTACGATTTGCAAAGCTAATAAGAAATACAAGCTCTGTAACTAGGCCTCTTATATACACAAGCAAGGACCCGTCCAAAGAGTAAGGACACTGACAAAAGAAAATTAAAATTAAAAACAAAAACCTTCACACACCTATGAAATTTGATGTCCCTGTGTATGCATGCCAGACATAAATGACCAACCTCCTATTTTTAAAAACTCTATAACAACTTCTCTAGGATTGTCTAACCCCATATCTTGTGGCTCCCCTCCCCTGCTGTAGCTGTACCTGCTGTGCTACAGCTACTTTCAGATTCTAATCTTGATGATGTCCCAATTGAATGTGTGCTAGAGCTACCACTTGAATCTGAATCTTGCTTATTTAAGCTCACCATGCCCGAATTTGGATTAAATCTTTGCACAGAAGAAGCAGCCACCACTTCAGCTGGAAAATTAAGGAGGGCCTTAGCACCACGCATCCTAAAAGCAGCCTTATCATAAGCCATGGCAGCCTCTTCAGCTGTTGTGAATGTGCCTAGCCACACACGTGCACCATGTCGAGCTGAATCACGAATCTCCGCCGCGTATTTACCCCAAGGCCGACGCCTCACGCCTCTATAGTGTTTCTTGCCGATGTTCCCTGCTGGTTCTAGGCCGCTTGACACATTGGTTTGGTGTCTTTGTGGTACAAAAGAACTATTGATGGACATGGCCTCATTTAAGACTTGGTATAAAGCCATGTCTTGTGAGTCATTCTCATTAAATGGTAGCTCACTTTGGGAGGCTAAAACCATGGCTTCCCTCTTTTTTTTTCCTCTACTCTAAAGGAGGGGATTTTGAAGATTGAAGATTGTGTTAGGTCGCTCAAGACTTGTATTTATCTTTGGAATATGATAGACAAATGTGGGGTCTTGGAATTCGATATTGTGGCAAGACGAAGGTAATAGGAATGGGGCATTTTTTCTTCTACAACTTGTTGGTTGGTGGACAAAGAGTGTAAACGTTACCATTGATTTCCTTTCATATTACATAATTGCACTCGTCTTCTAGATTTTGGTATGAAAAGAATCTTGACCAACATAAAATATTTTAATCATATTGTGCATTATTTATATTTTATATACAAACAGATTAGCTCCTCTGCCAATCTTGGGGATTGAGATGTCCCAAAGATCATTCCAAGGGTCGGGGTATACTATGTGAACACTTGAATTTGATTCTTCATTATCCCAAGAGTGGACATGACATTTGGCTTGTTTATAAATTTTGCTTCACAAGTATGATAAAAAAAAAAAAAAAAAAAATTTTTGACACTTTAACCATGTGGAAAAAAGTTCGTGTTACATCATTTGTTGAATATAGTAACAAATTTAGTGCAGCAAAATTAGTTAGAAACTGACGCAGGCGGAATTCACAAGAAATCGAATATATCTATTTTAAGAAGATAATCCTAAAATCCATTAAGTGTTCCTTGAATCTATAAGGAGAAAACTTGGAATCTACTAGAGAAAATAAAGAGAAAACTCTTCTGAAAATATTATTGAATAATGAACTGATTTGCCTTGACAGCTATAAACAATATATATAGAAAAGGACTCCTAGGGCTAATAGAAAACCTTTAGGAAGACTCGAAATTATGTTAGAAATAAGAAAAATTACAAAAAACGAAAAAAGTGAGTTAATTGCTAAATCAACTTCTACTAACTTTAGAAAACGTTTCAAAACAGATGGAACCTTATTCTGACTTTAAAATTGAAGGTTATAATGAAAAGGAAAATTACTATAAACGAAAAAAAAAAAAAAAAAAAAAAAACCTAATGGTGCTCATGGCCAAAGGCGATGAGCTTTGATTCTCGCGTCGATTCCAATTAGTTTACCAAATTTCAAGTAATTCCGTTGTTGGCACAAAAATGATTTCTACTAGTGCCTTTTTATATTTTTCTTTCCCAACTTGCATGTTGACTTGTAACAATCTCGCTGTTCTATGAAAATGTGTGTTGTCCATTCTATCTCAGTAACTCAATAGAAACAATACATGTACAAATACAATGTAAAGTATATAAAGTGAAACCCAAATTTCTTACCAGAATAATTAGATAGTGTGTTGGTGATGTCAAATTTTAATGATGGGAGGATGTACGAATTTCTTTATGGGAAACAACTGCAAAACATAGTAAGGATTTAGCTTTGATTGCACAAGAAGGCAATTATCAGATGGTAAAAGTCAAACCGTGGAAGACTCGAGTGATAAATTTGTAGCTATTTTTTCTTTTTGGCGTGCTGAGCTTATTAATTTGTTCCAATAGAAATTTCGGTCAATAAGAGAATAGGAAAAGATAGAAAGTAAGAACTTCTATCAACCCCTGCCTCTATATATATATATAAGATTTGAACTTGTAATAATCTAATTAAGGCTGAAAAACAGTTTGAATTCACTTGGCCAATGTTAAAATAAAAAATTACCCCATAATATATGATTGGGCCTTAAATTAGTAAACAAAAACTAAAAGCCTTATAGTGTTGTGAGGTTTAGATAATGCACTCAAGGTTTATGGGAAAATGATTAAATACTCCGAAAGTAATATTTATTCCTCTCACATAAATAATTGATTCTATGATTAATTCTATAAGTAATATATACTATTATGTGAGATGAAAGAGTGTATCGTTCCATACTTAATAATTACTCATCAAGCATGAGACATAGGAAATGAATATATAATAATATAAAAAAAAAAACATAAATTGCAAATATGGTCTTGTTACAACAAAAAAATGACACTCATTATTAAGTATCTTGGACATGAACTATAAAAGGATTGAAGTCAGAAAATTTGTTATTCTGATCTATGTTCCTCTGTAAAAAAAATAAAAAAAATAAAATAAAATATTTCTACGGTATTTTGCAACAGAATTACTAAAATCTAACCAATACAAACGAAAATAAAAAATTAAAAAGAAATTAATCAAGATTAAAAAAATTGAACCGAAAATTTTGCTGTCCCCATGGAGGATAATTTCGCAATTTATGCACAATGTAATGGCAAAAAATAATTGCATCTCGACGTTCTAGTAGACTAATTGTTTGGTGACGTAAGGATGGGTCGATGATAGTAAGCGAGTTTGAGACGTTTCCAAGTGCGATGACTAACTGACGCACATGTTTGGAATTTTCCACAACTTACATTATCTGAATCTTAGCTCATCACGTTCGTAATCTTGCTTTGCTGTAGAGGGTGGTCCCTTATTAAAAACCTTCCATCTGTCTTTTTTGTTGACTTTTCAAATACATTGAAAAAGAAGAATCAAACTTAAAGTAACCACAAAATAAGAGTCCTAAGTTTTTTGGTGGAGAAAGAGAGAGGGTCCTAATTGAAGACTAGGATTCACGTGGTTTGAATAAAATGGGAAACATAAAGAATCATACTCAAATGCATTTTTAGCTCACGTGAATTTGACACATGTTAGGTTTTGAATTTTATAATTTTATTTTGTTTAATATAAGTTATTTGACTATTTCTTTATATGTTAAAGATAGTTGGTTTCGAGTTAATTTTCTAATTAATATGATAACAACGTGCCTCTTTAAGTTTGAGTGGGGTGTAATAATGTTTGAAATGCCAAAATGTTTCATATTTAGGGTGGTTTAATTAGGTGAATTATGACGAAGTCCAAAAGAGTTGCCTTGTAATGTTCTTCGAGGACTTTTGGCGATGCCCTCAAGTCCTTTCATTTTGAATGGTGTATTTTACTATTGAGGTGGTTAGTTTTCCATTTGGTTGAAATGTCTTATTGCAAATTACATTGACAGGTTTACAAGACAAGTTGGTCTTGTTGTTTATTATTCGATGTCACGTGGGATTTGATATCACAAGGCACGCAAGGGGAAGACATATCAACCTGAAGGAGAACTATTAATTCAATAGACAATGAAGTTATGTCAAGAATATAGGCAATGATGGTAAAAAGTAAAAGCCTTGTAGTTTAATTGGTTCCGTACCTCTTGATTTTTTCAATGGAGATTGGAGACATCCACCTATTCCCCAACTATAATATTATAAATAGAAAAAAGAAGAAGAATACATGCAATGATGGAGAACTAATTAAACCTATTGATTAACTAAAGAATGAATTAGTTGTGACTAAAAATATAGGCAAATGATGGAGAAGTTACAAAATCAATAAAAGCCTTGTAGTTTAATTGGTCCGTACCTCTTGATTTTTTCAATGGAGATTGGAGACATCCACCTATTTCCCAACTATAAATTGGATGCAGAAAATGAAGGGAAAAACAAGAGAAGACATAAAAAATTGATCTCATCCTTAGTCGTTATAGAGTGGTTGGTTATAGAATTCGCAAAGAAAAGTTAGAGAAGTTCATCAGCAGCCCTCCATGGGTCCAACCAGCTCTGTACAGTAAGATAGAGAACGAAGCCTTGGATGCTATAAAAAGGAGGGCCCAAATTCAGTTCATCAAATAGATTCTGTAAATCAAAGCTCTTCGTCAACCTTCGTTTTCGCAACCCATCCTTATCTTAATTACCTTTTGTTATAAGAAGATTCAACCTACTTATGAAAAATTTGAGTTAAACTTATGAAGAATTTTATTTGGAATCACACAAATCAAACTCAAGTTCATAACTTCATTTACATTTCAAGACAACTATTCAACAAAAAACTTTTCAAGAATCTCATCGTTATCTTGAAATTGATTGTGAATAGAGACAATTCGTTTTGTGCAATTGATTTTTCTTTAGCAATTAATTATAAACTAGTCGTAAACCCGTGCTATGTACGGGAAAGTTAGTGAATATGATATATCAATCATTTATGTCAATATCCACTAAAAGATATTGACAAATCATTAATGATAAAAATTGATGATCATGAATCTCCTAACAATGGATGACTTTTACTTTTATAATTTCTATTTGGAGTTTTACTTTTATAATTTCTATAATTTTAGTATTAACATGTAATAGACTTTTACTTGAACTCTATTAAATAAAAAGTTTGGATTGATTTTAGCATTAACAGATAACAGGTAATAGAGTTTTAGTTAAACTTTATGAGATAATGATGTGTAAAATTTGAGTTTAAAAAATTAATAAAAAAAAAATGATTATGTGTAAAATTGTGAAAGAATCAATAAAGATTTTCTCTCTTTAAGTTACAATAGTACAATGATTTTTACAAAGTTGACTATTTTTTGACAAAGTTATACTTAGTTATACAACCTGCTATTTTAATTTGATAATCTACTTTGCCACACAATTACGGTGGACTTAATTAAAGACTTTATTAATCAACCAAGAGAATAATTAGTTAAATGTTTTTAAAGAATTTTATTAATCAACTTAGCAACAAAAAAATGCTAGAAATCCAACATTCAGGACTTACTTTTTCCGCTCAATGTGAACACCATGGTCACTCAGAAAAAAATAAAAATAAAACATTAACATCATATTATTTCGTCTAAATATGAAAATTATTATTTTTAAAAGAAATATGAAAATTGATAATTATTAAAAGACATTTATTATTATAATTATGTTTATATATAGAATATATTCTAGTATTAAACATTTATTATGATTGTGTTAGTATATATGGAACAATATATTATTTCTTTAAAGAAAATATAATGTGTCAAGATTCTAGTGAGATGTTTACTTATATAGAATAAAATTTAAATTCAATTAAAAAATATATATTAAAATAATGAGGTGTAAAATTGTGAAACCTTAAAAGCTTGTGTGGCGCAATATTATGAGGTCAACCAAAAGTCAAAAAAGCTTTGATTTTACAATATAGTATAGATTAATCATTTGTCAAGTAGGTATCATCAATAATTCAATTAATTATTGAGTTGAGTGTCATGTCTATAAATATATGTATTAAACAAGATAGAAGTATAGGTATACCTAGCGGAATCGATAACAATATAGTTTAAACAAATGCACTTATTCTTACAAACAAAGCCTTTTTTGCTGACTCGAGCTCTGCTTGATACAAGGTGGACAACTCAAATTTTTAAAGTTCTATAGGGATACCAATGCCTTGACTATTTGCTTTGTAAACAAATTTCAAAAACCAAAACACAGCACAAAATAAATGGTCACGGAAAGAAGTCTAATCTCATCCACTAGAATAACAGGATAATAGAATGAAAAAAAAAAAAAAAAACTAGAATAGTTGTGGATATATATATCTATAATAATATCTAAAGTTGAAAGTTGACTGAATCTTTGTGGCAAACCAGCATAACAGTTTTTTTTTTTAGAGCTCACCAGCATAACAGTTTTGACAAAGAGAGTTGGTGTCTAAAACTTGGTGCAATCAATATCACAATCTTATAATAAAGCAGTGATGATGTCTTAGGAAATTTCCTCCTTTAAGTGTTTCATCCAAAAAAACAAAGTGCTTTATCAATTATCCATGGTGACTTTAGCAGGCAAGGATTCCACTAACAAAGGGTCGTGCATGGACGGGGAAGCACACCTGTTTGTGCTAAAACTGGTCCGCTCTGACTCTAGGCCTAGTTCGACTCAGATAGTCCGAAAATGACTCATTATATCACATGGTCTTAAGAAAAATGATATGCTATAATATATTATAATATTTAATAATGTGGTGTCTTATATATAATACTCTTTGTATTATCTAACACAGTATAAATATTACACATAATCCATTATAATATATATTAAAATTCATTTACTTCAAGTGAAACTGTATTATTAAAATTTCAAAGTAGCTTAGCTACTGCTACAACTAAAATCCTATTACCAAAAAGTTTAAATTTCTACTAAAAGTCTTGTAATTCAATAACATTACTTAGTCTCTCTCATGGATAGAACATGAGTTTGAACATCCAACTATTTTAAGAAAAATGATAAATTGTAAAAATAGTTGTGAGGTGGTTTAGGTCAATTTCAAACAAATCCCATGTACTTTCAATATATCTTATTGACCCTTTGAGCAATCAACAAAATTTATTCCCAATAGGTTTGTAAAAGAGATTTATAACAGTAAAAAATCTAATACAACCTTCTCAAGCTAAAAAACCTCTAACCTAAAATCTAAAATCTCTTATAGTCGAATAAGGACCTTGTTGACTTGTTGATATCAAATTCCACCTATACAAAAAATAAATTCATTATTATTTTAGTCAGATGATAATAAACAATAGTCATGTAATTTAAGTTAAAATCATATCGTATCTACATTATAAAAAGAAGAAGAGGTAATCTAAATATTTAAATATGAGAAAACTATCTTCCTCTCATGTCGGATTCTTTATTCTCTTTATGTTTCACTTAATAGATGTACATCTAACCAAAAAAGAACAAACAAAAGCACAAATATATCTCAGAAAATGATGCGTGTCAAAGCCTCAGAGGCAGTCAAAGGCGTGGGGTGAAAAAAAAGAAGAAGAAGAAAAAGAAAAAGAAAAAGGGTCCCCCTCCTACAATGAGATATAATCATATAAATTAGATTCTTTGTTATCTTTTTTATTTTATTTTTTTATACAATGGATTCTTTTTTTTATCACAGATCGGGCCAAATATAGCTTGGGCCAACCCAAAGCAATGGCATAAAGTCCAGTCCACATTCATTTTCCTTTCCTGTTTCTTTTCTCTTCTGTTTCACATTGTGGTGACAGGGGAAGCTAACTCTTATAAGAGAGAGAGAAGTAACCAACAAATATATTTCAACTTTCAGCGCTATTGCCTTTTTCTTTTAATCATTTGGGCTGTGAGCAATTCAGGACATTGACATAGTGCATAAGTTAAAGATCACGCCATGATAGCAGAAATACTAATGGCTTGGGTATATATGCCAGAGTATTCAGATTTCAGAGCAATATATATTGAATTGAAATATTCTTAAATGTAAAACTATTCAAGAAAAATATACTAGTTGATCACAAAAAAGTTAAGTTAAATTTCATTTCTGAAGATAACCCAATTTCTTTGGATTAACATAAGAAAAAAAATTGTCAATTTTTTTCTTTGAGTGGTCTATATGTTAACACGTGATATATATCATATACCATATAATTAACAAAAATTGAATCCTATAAATTATTAATATGTCAAGTAGCTCAACCTATATATGTGTTCTTTAATTATGTTATATATATAAATATAACAGACTTTCACGTGACTCATTAATTATTAAGATAATTCATTTTTTATATTACCAACATATCAAAATGACTTATTAATTGTTAAAATGTCTAATTTACTTTAGCTAGAACTCTAGCTATTAGAGTAATTTCAGGAAATTTAAAATTCTACTACAGCTAATATTCTATTACTCCTTACAAAATTAATGTGTATTGTTTATTTTTTTATTATCTTTGATTGGCTATCATAATTTTGTGTTTTAATATAATAAAAACTACATTTTATGTATCCGTGTCAAATTGTCATAAAATTAACCTCATTTTCTCATATTACTCATTAATTATTAAAATAGTTAGTTTACTTTAGATGGGACCTTATTAAAGTCTTAAATGGCTAACTAACAAAGTATTAAGATAATATCAATGAAATAATTCTATTTTATTTTATTTTAATTAATCTGTGGATAAACACCAACAATCACACAGTTTTGGTCTCAAATTTCCATATACAAAAAAAAACCTCATACCAAATCTTCACACGAACTAATAAGTTATTGATAAAATATAATTTAGATCAGTTCCTGATTAATAAACTTTGCAATACACAAGTAATTTGTTTGAATTTTATCATACAAAATGACGAAAGAAACAAGAAAAAAATATTGTCTTTTCATGCCAAATCAATTGGAGAGTAAAAAAAGAGAAACAGAAAAGAATAAGAACAAGAACAAGAACAAAAAGATAATACATACCCTGATATAACAAAGGTAATCTTTATCTTGGTGTAGAAGCACGAGGATGAAGCGAAGGAGAAAACATCTGTAACACATCAGCATCCCAATCTTCCATCCTGTTGATGGTAAGATTTTCTTCCTGGACGAGGTTCAATGCAGCAAGCCTTTGCAGACTTGTTCCAATGCTTCCACTCCTTTGAAAGACTGCACCTTGATCAATTCCACCAACGCTTCCTCCATTTATTCCATTATCTTGTATAACCCTATGAGACAAATTCTGGCTTGCTCTCTCTTGTCCCTGTTGAACCATATTGTTAGGGGCTACATTATTATAACCATGTGTTCCTTGCATTGGCATTAATACAGGTCGACTAGATATCGATGTTGCTGCAACCATTGGAGGAGATTGAAGGCCAATTTGTACTCCCTGATCATTATAATAACCATAATTCATAGCAGCCTGAGAATTATTGGGTAATAATATTCCAGCATCACTAGGGTTTCCACTACTAGTACCAATATTCCATTGCTTCAACAGCAAAGCTCCTAGTTGGTGAAATTCTTCCTGAAGAGACTCATACTCTCGTTCTAGCTCCTTATACTGCCCTAGAGGACCATGAACTGGGTCTTTCTGCCACAGCATTGCTTCCCATATAATAGACTTAGCAGCCTCTTCCCTTTGATATTCATTAAGACCCATGAACATCTTTGCCATCAAGCTCATATCGAAAACACAGTGAACCGCTTTATATTCTTCTGCCTTATCCGCTGGGAAGTGCGGTGCAAACAAACAATCTTCATGGCACATCTTTCTTTGGTGCCTGCAAGCCGCACAAGCACGCCGATTGTTGATTGGCTCCCCGTTACCAATTACTAGCGTTGCCATAGTTATAATTCAATTCAATTCAATTCGTGCCAAGAACAAGAACAAGAATAAGAAGAAGAGTAAATAAGAGAAACCCTATTCTTGGGAGAGGAGGCAGAATTAAATTGAAGTTATGTTTTATGGTGCTTTAAAAGCAAAATATATATAATTCTCCTCAGGCCCTTAACCTAGTTTATGTAGAGTATGATTACATGCTGGCTAATCGTAGCCATTGGTTTTAAAGGATGACACGATGGATTTGTTAAAATTTGAATGGACTTCTAGTGGGGTTAGGGAACAATAAAACCCAAACAATCGAGTTTCAGTTTCATTAGAGTGCTACTGAAGAGTGAAGATTAAGCCTAATAAAAGAAATAGAAGTCTAAATAAATAAAATAAAATAAAAAAGAGTTAAAATTTGAGCATTGTAATGGTTATTTCTTTGTAGCATGGCTATCTTTCATCTATAAAAATAAAATAAAAAATTCTGGTGATTTATGGGTTGATTTGGACTGGGCCATGAATAAGTACCCATGAAGTGGTTTAATTGAGTTTGGGCTAATCTTGTTCTCAATTAATCTCATATGTGGTGAAGTCTTAAGTTTGGGCAATCAGGTAGGATCCGCTAGATAACCCTTACCTTTTTCTATTTTTATTTTTAAACAAAGTCTCAAGTTTGGGTCCAAGAGGAGAATCTTTACTTAAAATGAACTACCGTATGACCCGCGCAATGCGCGGGATATACTTATTTAATATGAATAACAAAAATAGTAAAATATGTTAATTTGTAGGTATAGTAGCTAAATTTATAATGAAATTTAATGTACTATATTGTGTATATAAATTACTATTATTTAAACCATTGAAATATATTTGAAAAAAATTACATCAAGTCAAATGTATAATGATTAACTACATTAAACACATAGAAAAGTTTATATGAAAATACAAATATAGGTTAGTAGGAAGAAGTTGAAGTATCAATATCTTTAGTTAGGCATTAATTGTTTTCCAGCTGCATTTGCCATTAACCTGAATTCAAAATTTAAAATATATTAGTTTTGTATTATTAATTGGAACTTCAAAAACATATATTTTTCCATTGGTAACATACAGATGAAAAATATGATTGATGTAGAATTTATAAGTACATACCTTGTGACGGTTTTGCATAACTCTTTGTACATTAAATGGTCTATGTCAGCTTGGGACTTTAAAAACTGCCATTTAGCATCCAAATTTTAAAATAATTGTCTCATGAAAGTACATGTAGAAATAGATTAGTAATAATTCTATACCTGTGTTATCACCATATCGTTTAATCTTTTTTTTTTTTCCTGTCTTTATTCTCATGGACGTTTGAACTGTCAATTGAAGAAGAACAAAATAGTTTGTAAATGTTTGGATAACGTATTAGCTAATACCCAATCCAAAATGATGAAGTGACACACCTTTCATATAATTGTGAGATCAAGACTCGCTTCACTAATCTCCATAGGTGTATCTTGTCAGTTTGAATAGTACATCCCCAACCGAGGGAATATATTCGTAATTTCACAACCTAATCCATATAGATGACAATTGTTATTCCAATTCAAATAATATTATAATCGAAAAATGATGATGATCGAACATAACATTAAGACATGTACCTTGTTATCAATAGATCCTAAGTTCGATATTGACTGGCTGGTCTTCCACATCTCCCAAAGATCGGTGTCATCAATCTAAGCCATGTTCAAATAAGTGTAACACCACAAACACATTCTACTAAGGTTTTTTTAATTAAATGAAAGTTTTAATGTCTTCTAGTTTCAAGGCATTCATTCAAAGAAGACATGTGGGTACTTTTAACACATACCTTGCTACTACTAATTGCACCATTTTTATGAATGGTCAATCCCCTGAATTCTTTTTTACGATCATCCAATATTGGTTTATGCATCATTGCATCCTTCCTGTTAACATTATAAAACAAAACCGCTATTAAAAGAGAGTTAGGAAAATAATTTTTTATTTTCTTCTTAAAAAAGCTTGCAAACAGAAGAGCCAAACAAAACCTGAAAATAGTGCTTTAAGTTTAACATATTTAAAAAATATATATATAAAACACACGTTTAAAAAAGAAAAAAGAAATTAATATTTAATACAACATAGATTATTTAATGAAACACATGAAAGTTAACAAACCAAGAAGAAAACATATAGAAGTTAACAAACCAAAATATTAAAGTTGAATATTTAAGTACCTCTTTGAAATAGAAGGGAAAACAAATGTTACGTCAAGGTTTCAAGTTGTATTTATATGGAAAAAAAAAAAATTAAAGAACCTGTATTAGGTGTTATACTCAAATACTATGTCTTTTAAGTTAGGTGTTATACTCAAATACTATGTCTTTTAAGTTTTATCTTTGTCATCAAAAAAAAAAAAATAAAAAAATTGGAAATCCTGAAAAAGTTACAGGATGGAATGCAGGCATGTGTTGAAGTGACATTTGTATGTATATATTTCTGGCACCTTATTTTCTTAGTTTGAGAGGAAAATATATGGGAAAAGAATAAACAAAAAGGACAATGGAAAATATTGAAAAGAACAGGTAGTCAAAAGTTGTAGTAGGAAGTAGAGATATTATAAAGAAAAGATAATTAGTAGTTCTCTTATTGTCATTGTTGTTTTTATTTAATTAAAATATAGAAAGGCGTCTATCATCTACCAAATCTCATTTTAATATTCATTAATGCTACAGGTGATAGTGCTTAAGATTCTAATGACAGTCAAAGTGAAGATCAATGGAACCCTACAGATAATCTCTTATCTAACAGCATGGGGTCTGGTCTTTCCTCAGAGATGAATCGCAAGAAATTACAAAACATTGAACACTTAGTTCAGAAGCTTAGGCAACTGAACTCCAATCATGATGAAGCCAGAACAGATTACATAGCATTGCTCTGCGAGAATACAAATCCAGACCATAGATACATATCTGAAATTTTGTTAGCTTCAGGCCTCCTACTCAGAGATCTTGGCTCTGACCTAACTACATTTCAGCTCCACCCATCAGGCTACCCTATAAACCCGGAGTTATTCTTTGTTTTGGAGCAAACCAAGGCAAGCAGTTTGCCCTCAAAAGAAGATAGAGGTCCTGGAAAGGTTGCCAATTCAAAGCCAGAACAGGAGAAATTTCACCGAAAACTAATTTTTGATGCTGTTAATATAACAATGAATTAATATAACAAACACATTATCTGCCCCTTTCCCATCAAAGCACGCATTGACATGCAAATAACATCGGCATTATAAAAATACAAAAACATAATATTTACATACATATTCAGCAAGCACACATCACTAATTGATACAATCACAAAACGGTGAAGATTATTTATGCGAAACGGTTGATAGATAGATATGACTTATTTAAACAACGTATCACTTGACAAAATTAAACAATAGATAAACATGCCACTTGGCAGAATCTCACATTGTAAAAAAAAAGTGACACTTGGCAGAACCTTAGTTGGAGGTCTCTGCTTTTATATATATATATTGATTTATTTCATGATTTAAAATTAAATATTATAAATTTAAATGGATATCGAGTACTATATCATTTAAATTTTTCAAATAACATGACACACTATACATTTGAATTATGAAATATAATCCTAATCATGAATCGGGTCCTATCTATTTCAACCTCGTTCACTTAACCCCATCATTAAATTATTATTATTATTTTTTTTTAAGTCTAAAGTTTGGATAATCAAGTAGGGTCTTCCAAATCCTCAAAGAGGGGGAAGGCGACTGAAACATACTAAAATTTAATACATTTGTTACCTTTCGTTTTCATCTCCTGTCCTTTGCCCCATTCTCCTTCCATCCATAGTAGGGGAACACTAATAATTGAGTTGAGTCAAATGTTACTACTGTTTGCATATAAAAATAACTTTTGGGCTTATTAATAGTATTGAGCCGAGTTAAGTTATTTATTTAAAGAACGAGATTTATTGTTTGGGCCTAAGTGAGATAAGTTACGCTATTTGAATAAAAGCCCAAAAGGTTAAGATCCAGTATCACTTCGAGGTTATGTTTAGACTGAGTTAAAGACAGTTATAAGCAGTTTGATCTTGGAAGAATTGTTAAATAACAGTTTATTTATAATCTAAAAACTCATATGACAGATGTTATCATCTTCAAGGAAGTTGTTATTTGATATTGAACCAGATTTCTTGATGATTTGAAATTCAAAATGAAGAAAGTAACTGTTCAATTGAAGAAACCGTTGCTCGAGAAAGGTATATATAGAAGAAAAGAAAATTGTTATGGCCCCCGCGTATTTCTCCAGAGTTCAAGAGTTCAATTGTGATTCAAAGTGTGTTTAAGAGTGTTCAAGTATGTTTAAGTGTGTTCAAGTGTAATTCAGTGTGTAAAACAATGTAATTCAGTGTATTTGAGTGCATTTAGTGTGATTCCAGTTCGAGTGAGACATAGATCTTGCAGTTCGGAGTTCCTTGAAGTGTGTGAGAGTGGCAAGGAAACTTCTCCTTTTGTAAGTTTCTGTTGTTCTTGTTCAGTTCGAAGTGATTTGTACTCGACTTACTGTTTAATAATAAAGATTCTGCAGTTTATAACTTATTTACTACTTTGTTGAATTTGAAAGTTGTGTATATCTTATAGAGATATAAACAGTAGACTTGGTGTCTCGAGATTGAATTTGGTTAGTCAAGTTTTGTCTTAGAGATTATTTAAATACTCAATTCCAACAGTAAAATTGCAAGTGAATCAGTTAAGTGTTTACTATTGCTGGATCAAACCAAGTCCTTTATCATTAAGGCATAATTCGGACCAAAGACACCCTTTTGATTTACAGAAGTTGGATAATTAATTAAGTGATCAGTTTGGATAAAAATGGATAATGAACTTGATTAATTAGGAAATTTAGTTTTGTTCAAACAACTACTGTGAATGTGGACCAAATACTAGGCCTCAATACTCTTGGTATATCCATTGTTCGAATCGATTATGCACCATATGGACAAAATCCTCCCCACACTCACCCTCGTGCCACTGAAATTCTAGTAGTCTTAGAGGGTACTCTCTACGTTGGATTTGTAACCTCGAATCCTGAAAATTGCTTCTTCAGCAAAGTCCTAAACAAGGGGGATGTGTTTGTTTTTCCGATTGGTCTCATTCACTTCCAATTCAATGTGGGAAAAACCAATGCAATTGCTCTTGCTAGTCTAAGCAGCCAAAATCCAGGTGTAATCACAATAGCAGATGCTGTTTTTGGATCGAATCCTCCCATTAATCCTGATGTTCTTGCCAAGGCCTTCCAACTCGACAAGAATGTGATTGAATATCTTCAGAAGGTGTTCTAGGATGGGAATTAGAAAAAACATTTCAAAGTACCATGAAGAACTTGCAATGTTTGCTATGTTTACCTTATCCAATCATAACTAGAATAAAATAAAATGGTTGCTTAAGTAGCTCTCTCTGGGTGGATTTGAGATATATATGATGTTGATGTTTGTTAGGCACCTCTCACTCATTAGTAATTATTGATAATAAAATGGTTGCTTAAGTAGCTCTCTTTGGGCCGATTTTTAATAATAAAATAATTTTAAATAATGAATTGGTTGGAGGTTAGCTAAGGTTAACTTATGCTCAACTATATATGATTAAAAAAGGAAAGAAAAAAAAAATGTAATCGACTTGAACAAATCCATTTTCCACTCGGATACACTATCCATGTGGACTGTCTCTCAGATTTTATGCTAGTGTCACTTTTATTTATTTATTTTGCTTAGCCACTTGGGTATTCGGCTTGGTGGTAATCCCCCTTCCCAAAAAGCCCTACTCCTCTATGAAGGTGTGGGTTCAATTCCCAGAGTCTTCAAATATACGTGTGTGTGTGTGAGTTTAATTAATATCATATATATATATATATATATATATATTATATTTATTTTGCTTAGAACTTGTGAGCCACAAGATTTTTGGTCTACTAGTTTCACATTATATTATCTATACTATAATGTAAAATCAAAGTTTTTTTGATTTTTGATTTTTTTGTTGACCTAATAACACATCAAGTTTTGAAGCCTTATAATTTTCCATGTCAAACTTAATTTTAATAACAAAACAAAAAATTGGTTTTGGCTTATTTCTTTCATCGACTTTTTGGCTTTCTGCCTGACTTTCACCTCAAGCTCGCTCTCTCTGCAACTTTATTACCCTTACCAATTCAAACAATCTCCTGAACCTTCAATCTGGCTTGTTCGTCCCGTTTTTATGTCCTCTATCAACCATTTTTCTCAACTTCTTCAAAGACTTTCATGGAGTCAATAGTCTTAGGTGAGAACCGTGGGATCTTAACATGCAGATCGGCATCAGCACAACTGGAGATGGAGCTATTGCGAAGAGTTTCGGTTTCATAAGGGAAAA